>JAQFVV010013111.1:0-181619 GCA_028023455.1 Epiperipatus broadwayi
TCTATATAAATAAATAGACATATTAGGATCCTATGTGTGAGGGGTCAGATTGACTTAAGGTCAACATGAGTGTGATGATAATATTAGCATTAACAAGGGCTTTGAATAATAGAATGAAATAACGATGTTTGATGTTAAAGGAAGTTGGGTATTGAAGTGAATGATGGGAAGGCTATTTTAGATGGTATGTTTAGTTGAATGTCACTTATATGTTAATAGATAAACCCATGTTTATGGAAGAATTTTAATAAAGTTTAATTTTTTTTGGCTAGTATTGTAAGGTTATATAAATTATTTTAATTATTATTACCAGTATAGTGTTAGGCAGTATTTAGAATAAATTTATTACTTATTAAAAAATAATTGAGACTTCTACGAATTTTTACCAAATTTTGGTTTACTAAGTAAAAGTCTTAAATTGGGGCTCAAGAAATTGTATCCATGATTTGTAACTTATGGGTTGAATCTTAGCTCTGAGAAATGGTTATAAATAGTAAATCAGATAAATAAATGATTAATAAAAGAGCAAAAAAGTCTTAAATGGTACTAGTGTGTAGTAATCTTGTAATTATTGGAGAACCCTGAGAGAGAGAGTCTGTTCAAACTCTGAGTTACATCATGCTGTATGAAGAAGGGAAGCTGTGTGACATCAAGTATGTTAATTTAGTGGTTGAGATGAGGAATCTTAGGTTGGGGTTTAAAGTAGGAGCATGGGGGGTAACCCTATGTTTTCTGGTTGAGAGTCGCCACTTGGGTCTTTTGGACTTGTTGACTGGTTATACAAAACTTGACTGTTACATTATATATACAATTCTAATATTCTCATTGATAAATTATGAAATCATATGATTTTTTCCATGAACTTGCAGGTTGTAAAAATATAATTGCTAAACAGCTGAAGCTTCACTACAATAACAGGTATTTTCCTCAGAACTCATTCTTTCTCAAATCATAAGAATGTGTGTGGTGAGATTTAAAACCATTATTTTTTATTTCCTCCTCATACTCAAATTCCAGTCTGACAAAAATTGAATAATATGACCAGAGACTGCTAAGGGAAGCTATACAGATTTTTAAAAGACCCAAGAGCATAAATGAGAAGTGAAAATTGAAAAAAATTAACAGTATTTGGAGAAAGCTATTGGAGGATAAAATATTTTTTAAAACTTCTCAACCAATAAAATACGAGTACGAGGAGGAAATAATAAAGGAAAAAATAATGATTTTTAAATCTCACCACACACATTCCTATGATTTGAGAAAGAGCTCTGAGGAAAGTAAGTACCTGTTATTATTGTTATTGAAACATCAGCTATTTAGCTATTATATTTTTACTACATGGAAGTTCCCGGAAATAATTCTACGAATTCATATATAATCACAATATAACATTAGTATTTTTTGTTGTAACTATTCATTATATTTATTATTCTTTATGAAGTGTTGTATTTTTCCTTTCATCTTATATTCTATATACATTGATAAAATTATATCTTTTAGTTCTGAAGAAGACTACTGGTGAATCAAAACTGTCAGATTTGATGACATTTAATAAACATCACATGATCACCATTTCTTATGCTTGCTAGTAGGCACTAGATAGGGATTTTATGCACAAATCTTCTTGCATCCATTGATTACTCTGGCTTACACTGAGTGGCACTACTGTATGGAGAATTTTGCCTATTTTGACTAAGAAAAGTGGATTTGTTTAATTATTTATATTTATTATTATAACATATATGTAGCAAAACATTTTTAAATGTAATATTTAGTTAACAACATCTTTCTTTTTATTTATTTATTTATTTATTTATTTAACTGTTATCCTTCAAAAACAGTGACTATTTATAGTAATTGTCTCTTCAGAAACTTAAATTTACAGTTAGATCATTGAGAGTTGTTGAAATGTTATTTGTAAAAAGGTGCCTTACTCATCAGCACTGCTCCTAGCAGAATGCATTTAATCATAGTTCTAAATGCCTTTAAGTGAGAAAGCTGACAATAACAAACTGTGAACAGTATATGGGAGAGTTTATTAAAGGCCAAAGTCACTAAATAATCTTGAGTGTTTGATATTCTTGCTTGTATTGACAATGTTAAGCACATTTCAAACAATGTCGCTTTATTGATGTAGCCAATGAAAAGCTGTGTTTTCAAGGCATGATCATTCTCATAATTGTGTGACTGGATCTTTTTTTAATTAAAATAATGTGATTGCTATAAATTTTGAAAGGGTGTTTAAATTGTACACTGCAGGCACCAGAATACCATGAGCAATACTAGAGATGATTTGAATGCAAGTTCCTTATTTAAAAATTGTTATTGTTGTTGTTAGAATGGTTTATAAGTTTTCATTTCTACAAGCTCATATAACTTTCTGAATATTATGTATCTGGATATATTTTGATTGACTGTTAAAGAAACTAAAGATAGAATATTATAAAATTAAATTAAAACAAAGAAGTAAAAAAACAACAACATTGCCTTCATTATACAAGATAAATTTAAAATAACAATTTATATAACATTATTCTTCCACAACCATGGTTTTATCTATTAGCAAATAGACCTTTTCAACCGAAATTCGACTAATCATACCACATATATATACCAAACAAAATAGCCTTCCCATTATTCACTTCAAAACCCAACTTCCTTTAACATCAAAGAATGAAATAACGAAGTTTGATGTTAAAGGAAGTTGGGTTTTGAAGTGAATGATGATAAGGTTATTTTAGGTGATATGTTTAGTTGAATTTCACTTATTTATTAATAGATAAAACCATGTTTACGGAAGAATTTTAATAAAGTTTAATTTGGGGGGGGGGGCTAGTTTTGTAATGTTATTTGAATTATTTTATTTATTATTACTAGTATGGCGTTAGGTAGTATTTAGAATAAATTTATTACTTATTAAAAAATAATTGAGACTTCTACAAATTTTTACCAAATTTTGGTTTAGTAAGTAGAAGTCTTAAATTGGGGCTCAAGAAATTGCAAAAGGCATAAAAAAAAACAAAAAACACGTCAGAAGAGTGAATGAAAAAAGGAAGTTTGTAAATGATGTGGAGAAAAGATGCTATTGATCGGGAAAAACGGAATTAAATTTGGAGAGATCTTCATCCTGCAACGGATTAATAATGATCATTGGTGATGATGATAAAATACTATTTAAACTGTAATAGTCTACTTTATTAAAAAAAAATAATTAAAAAAAAAACATTTCCCTTAGTAACGAAACCATTATGAATTTATGAGATAAATAATTTGCAGGCATTCTGCGTTTTTAATATAAAATTATATATATACCTGCTCTAATCAAAAATTGTTTTCTAAGGTATTTGTTTTGGTGGTTTAACTTTAAGAAAGAATCTGTCTGTGTCTGCAACTAGGGAAAGCAAGTTGTCAGTCTTGTAAAAACATTTCAGTTTGTTTTCCTTTTAGTTTTTTTTACGAATAAAACGATTACTCCGGAAAAAAAAAAGATTTTGCTTTTAAGCGAATTTAATTTAAAAAACAAACAAACAGATTGATTTAAAGTTAAAATAACAAATAATATCCTCCTTTGATTACATGCTTATAAAAAAGATGTAAATAAAAAAAAAAACAACAACTATAAACTACGACTAATTAGTTTTTATATTTTTAGATACTTTTAAATTTGAAGATTTTTTATTATTCATATAATGAAAATTCAGTAATATATATGTTGCTTATACATAAAAAACGCTTGTTTTAGATAATAATATTATATAGTTATTTAAATCATTTATCGTAAATCGAGAATATTTGAGTGCCAAAGAGTTCATGAGCGAATCATATATTTATACGACCTTTCTTTTCCAATATTAGAATCGATTGGCAGATGCTAACTCTTGAGTTCACCACTTTTATAGCTAGACTAAACAGCTAAAGCATCTGAAATTTTATCTCCTAATTGTAGAATATTGGTTTGTTTATTTCAAATTTTTTAATGTCGTTTAAGTGAAAAAAAAAAAAAAATAATAATTCCTTATAATTATTATACTTTCTAAAACTTTTATTCTTTTTAAATTAATCTTATATATATAATTATGTGAGCGAATCTCAACTATGACTTAAAATTGATAATTACTATTCAACCTAAAAAAAATAAACCAATCTATTATAATACATATTAAGATTATCAGGTATTCAGAAGATGTGAACATCGGCAATCTCCCTAAAATAGGAATTTACCTTCTTTTATCAAAACATGTGTGGAGATGATGATCTGGAGCAACGGACGAGTGCTGGTTGAGCACGAAATACGGATATTGGTGTTTATCTTTTCGACATGTGTGTGATCAAGTGTGTCAGTAGTATGAGATAGTGTGAATAGTTGAGGGTCGTGTGAAAGTCTGAGTTCAAACTCCCTATATATTACATACCCAAGTTAGTTTTACATCAAACACTACATACAATGAAAGATAGAGATAATTCTATATCATTGACAATTTTTATACATCTCCTCAACTATCATAAATGTAGACACTATAATTGTTAATTAATAATCACATGCCAGGATATATGCAATCACATGAGCATATTCCAATGCTCTTATGCAGGTATAAATTAAATCGGATAAATGCTATTCAATATTAAAAAAAATAACAGATCAATATATTTTACATTAGGTATTTATATATATATATATATGCCCGCTTATCAGGCATGCTAAAGATTTGAATACCCATAACTACATTAGAAAAGAAGTATGGCTTATTAAATTAATAGAGATTTTATTATTCTTTTTATTCTTTGATATGCATGATTAATTCCATACTTAACTTCTGCATTTATAATGGCTGCTTTGAGCCACTGCCCAATCGTATAATCAGTGTATCATTGTAATCTCTTTGACCCAATGCCGCAGGCGACAGAATGTGGTCTCTGCACATTTGGGCCTATAAGATTTGATATAGTAACTGAATAAAGGTTACGTTGAAACAACAACAACAACACAAATTCTTTATATTAAAGATTATAAATGAGAAAGAAATTATCTCAACTTTCATAGGTATTAATGTTGTGAAATTGTTACGGGTATAAAATTTAATTATGACGGTTGATTTAAAAGTATACTATTAAACCTCAATTTTGAATGTCTGACTTCTATTATCCTCTCTGTCATTTAATCTCTCTTTATCCTCAACATAACTAAAATTATATATATATATGTTGACAGTAACAATTCTACTTATATATTATTTAAAGCCATAAACATAAGAATTATAAATTAATTTAGTTTCGAATCATCTTTCCAGATAATGAAACATTATTAGACATCAGATGATGATGACTATTAGATCCCAGACTAATAATGCTAGAATTCAGGTCAGTGCTAACAACACGGGTCCATTGACTATAAAAATGGCTTGAAAGTAGAGAGATTACCATTAGTTATAGAATAATAATGTAAAATGAACTGTTATCAAAATAGTTTATAAATGTAATGTGGTTTCTTTGTTTTGATATATATATATAAATGCAAACTATTATCAATCCACTGCAGGATGAAGGTCTCTCCAAGTTTAATCCATCTTCTCCGATCTTTAGCTTCTCTTCTCCACATCACCCCTGCACACTTTATCATCCATCCATCTCACATGTGGTCTCTTCTGGGCTTTTACAATCTCTTGGAATCCAGTTTAAAATTTCAATTGTCCACCTATTATCATCTCTTCTGCAATATGTCCAGCCCAACTCCACTTCAATCTTTTAATTTTCAATGATGTTGGTAACACCTGTTGTTCTCTTACCCATACATTGCTTTTGTCTCTTCTTGTTACTCCCAACATACATCTCTCCATACTTCTTTAAGTGGTCTGAAGTCTCTGTATTGCTCTTCTATTAAGTGTCCAAGTCTCAGATCCATAAGTAAGAACTGGTAAAACACATTTGTTAAAAAACTTCCTTTTCAAACACATAGGCATATTTCCTTTTAGTATCAAGTTATTTCTACCAAAGCACTCCAACTATGTTTAATTCTATGATTAATTTCATCCATTATGTTTCCACCTATATGAATAATCTGACCAAGGTTTGTAACTGTTCAACTTCTTCCAACTCATCATAATCAATCTTTATTTTCATATTTTGAGCAAATCGATTAAACATTACTTTAGTCTTTTAACATTTATCTTTAGTCCTACTTTCCTACTTTCATCTGATAACTCCTGCAACATTCTGCAGTCTGAAGCATTATTTGCAAAAACAACTACATCATCTGCGAAATCTAAATGACTTAAATACTCCATTTACTTTCCTCCTTTAGTTTCCCATTTTAATTCACAAAATACTGCAGCACTGCTGTAAAGTTTTGGAGATATGGAGTCACATTGTCTTACACCTTTCTCAAGTTGCTTCCAGTTCATTATGTATCTAATTGTGTGTTGCATTTTTATAAATATTCTTTAAAATATGACATATCTGGATCTATACCTTGATGATCCAATGCTTTAATCACTGAAGAAATGTTTATAGAATCAAATGCCTTTTCATAATCTACAAATCCAAAACATAATGACAACCTTGTTTTCTACTTCTCTCAATACCTGAATATGATCTGTACTAAAACCACTTTTAAATCCAGCTTGTTCTCTTGGTTGGTGGAAAAATGTCTCTGTAGACGAGTTGTAATTATCTTGGTAAAATTTTTATATAAAACTGATAAAAGGCTGATAGGTCTGTAATTTCTAATATCTTCTTTATCTCTTTTTTAAATATTAATATTTACTGCATTCTTCCAATCATCCGGTACATCTTTATCATTTAGACATTTGGTATATAACGCTAAAATTTTCTGTTTCTTCACCTGCTTCTTTTAATATATCAATTATAATTCCATCATTACTGGAGCCTTTGTTTTTCATACATTTAATTGCATTTCTCACTTCTTCATTTAAAATTCTGGGCAATTCGGAAGATGTAATAGATATAGGAGGTACTTGTTCTTTATTACTATATAATTCTTGATAAAAATCTTCTACCAATTTCATGATGTCATCTCTCTTTTTAGTAATAATTCCATCTTTTTTTCTTATTGCAGATATAAATTCCTACCAATACCAAAATGTTGTTTTACATTCTTAAGACTTTATTTTCTTCTACGCTTTTCTTGCTAGTTCACAGTTATATTTTCTTAATCATTTTCAACTCTTTTCCGCACCATTTTACAAAATTCGAGATTTCAATTCTTTTAGTGCTCATTTTTGTATATCTTCATATTTCTTCTTCCATAATTCTCTAGTTTCAGTAGAAATTTTGTTGGTCAATTGCTGCTTTTTTCTACCAGCTATCTTTGTTGCAGTTTTTAAAAGTGTATCAGTTATTTTCATATTAATTTCATTCAAATCTGAATCATGTTCGAAATCTACTAATACTTGAAATCGATTTGTAAGTTCTAATTTAAATTCATTAGAACGTTTCTGAAGATTAGGAATATCAACTGTAAATATTGTTTTTCTTAACAATTTTTGTCTTTCTAGTTTTACATTAACACGTAACTTACACCTTACTAATCAATGATCACTTCCTGTGTTAAATCTATTAAGAACATTACAATCTTGAAATATGTATTTCCTGTTAGTCAAAATATAATCCAATTCTGCTGTACCTTCATTTGGATGTTTCCATGTCCATTTTCTTTTAACATTTTTCTCAAAAAAAGAATTCATAATATAAAGTTTTTCTTTTTCTGCAAACTCCACAAGTCTATGTCCTCTCTCATTTCTATTACCATAACCAAAATTACCTACAGCACTTTCATCTTTCATTTGTTTACCAATTCTAGCATTAAAGTCTCCCATAACAATTTTAAAATGTTGTTTACTCTATCAAAAGCCTTTTGTACATCCATATAAAAATCTTCTACTACTTCATCACTATGAGAACTTGTTGGGGCATAAACCTGAATTATCTGCATTTGGTATCTGCTATTAAGTTGTATAACTAATCTTGACACTCTGTCTGATACACCATCAATCTCCACAATATTGTTCTTCCACTTTTTATTTATAATGAATCCTACTCCACTTGTATTTCCAATATTTGTGCCTTTATAATAAAATATATGTCCACTTTTTAAATCAATTGTCTCTTCACCTTTTCTTCTAACTTCACAAAGTCCAATAATATCCCATTTAATATAAGAGAGTTCTTCTTCTAATTCTTGCAATCTTCCTTCACTTGAAAGTGATCTGCAGTTGTAAGTACCTAAATAAAAAGTTGTCATCAAATGGCAGCCTGGGTCCGTAATCAGGAGATTCTTAGCACCCTCCGCCTTCGGCCACAACCGCTGCCTTGGTTGGTGACTTTACAGCCTCCTGGGAATAAGGGCCATGCTTTATTTTTGTCTATCATAATTGTATATATGTATTGGAAAAATATTTATCATTTACACAAACATTCATTCTGCCTTATCAGGCACTGAGAAGAAAGACCATGGTGTTTCTCGATCTTAAACTCAGAGGTAAAAAGCCAAAAAACTCACCACGCTGGCTAATGCGTGTTGGTGAGCAGCCCATCCATGTTCATATACTATATGAATAAACACATAGTAATAACAGCTGCAATGACAAGAACGTATGGAGTGGACATTAGGAATTTGCCCTGCTCGGTTCCTTTAAGGTCTCCAAGAGGAATCAAAGGGTCTCCTTTCAGTTAATAGCAAACTCCTTTCTGCAAACTATATATAAGTCATGTGACAGCTGACTTTTTATTATTACTATTATTATCTTGCTGTTGGGGCTTTGGCTAAATTAAATGGCTAAGCCTATTAATATATGGAGGATCTGAATTAAGTTCAGGCCCATATGATTTTTTCACTTGGAGAGCTGACTTTAAAGACATGCAGATGTCTAAAAGTTTCAGATCTTCTTCTTGACAATTAACTTTTAGATAAATGCTTAACTTGAGTTGATGTTTTGAATTTAATGTCCCAACTCCTCACTAAAGAAACGCATAGGTCAAAATCGGTCTGGGAATGGGGACAATCCAAGATAAAGATGATTTGAATGCCTTCTCTTGTAGTGGCATTTATCATAAAAAATAAAAAATAAACTTGTTTAGAGCTCATTAGCATGCTCTTAATTTTACATATGTGTAAATGCAAGCTATATATATGTCATGTGACAGCTGCCTTTTTATTATTAATATATATATATATATATTGTAACAGTAACATTATCACAGCATGAGTTTTTATAAAAATATATTACAATAGACAGCGTTGAACCTGAAATATATACAATCAAATATATATAAAACATAAATAATTAGCGGTTAATTATTTATGTTTTATATATAATATTTTTTATAATGGGTATTATACTTTTACATATATATATAAAATACATATTTTGCGGGTTCATCCGTGTTAAAAACTTTTAATATCAATATACTGACGTTTCGACTTGGTCACACAAGCCATCCATAATGAAATCTCCAAGATATATACCATAAACTTTGATTCTAATAATTAATAATAAGTTGAATGGTTAATAAAATTCAATTACAATTTTTAATTCAAATGTATAATAATATTACTAACCAAAATGTGATGATGATTTATAATTAAAAAATACAACCCCTTCTAAAAGTACTTTATTTGTTTTTCAGTTTCGGTAAAAAAAAAACCCCTCAAGGGTGCCACATCTCTTAAAAAGAAAGTTTGCATTTGAAAAAGTTTTTTAAAACACAATCATCATCAATTATTACTGCCATACCAGCAGATCCCCCAATGGACTGAATGATTTCTCAGAGTTACAAACACAAACTAAATGGACTGACTTAAAAAAACAACAACAATGCATTAATAAGGAATAAATAAAACTGTTGTGTATATACTTGCAACTATCAACACATATACAAAAATATTATAGTAACAAAAGATATTTTAAGTTTAAGCTATGGTTCAAGTTTAAGGGCTTATGGTATTTACAATGATAAGGTCTTACGTTAAATATCAAAAGAGTCACCTACCATTGTTTTTTCATTACCATTCTTTTAATACTTTACTATTGTCTTTCTTCATTTTTCTGGTGGGGATCTTCTTCTTGAACAAGAGTGATGTTAGAGAGATTAAATACAGCAGCACTAGTGACATTCTGTGAGGTATATTACCTGTAGTTTTTGAGTAATTTATATGGCACTATCCATTTTTTCCTTCATGGCATTATTGAAATGTTGCACAAGCTGGTTTCAAACTTCAGCCCTAATTTCTAGATCCAAATTGATTTTTCTAGGTTGTTTTGACTGGTGTGGTTTGTGGTTATCTAGTCACACATGATAAATGGATTTCTTCTAAATAAATTTATCATACTGATTGTTATAACTGAAATACAGGCTTATTATATACCTGTATCTATATATGTAATATATAGAGTGTATGAGCACAGACTTTCACATGACCCACCACTCCCCACTCTATCTCATAATCCTGATACACTTGAACACATATATGTTGAAAAGATAAATAATCACAAATATATGTATTTCATGCTAAACCAGCAATCATCAGTTGGTCCAGATTATCATCTCTACACATATATGCAATACATGCTCAGATATTTATTAAGAGAGCCAATCTTCATACTTTAATGGACAGGCTTCAATACACACCACCCTCAAACTCTTCAACCATCCATCCAATTGAAAATCTGATGATGAAATACTCAAAGGCCACCCTGAGGCCGAGATTCTCATCATACCCATGTTGACCTAAAGTCAATCTGACCCCTTATGTACAGGACATAATCCATTTAATACATATACAAGGGATGGGCAGACATCTCTACTATGTATTGCATATATGTGTAGAGATGATAATCTGGACCAACTGATGATTGCTGGTTTAGCATGAAATACATGTATTGGTGATTATTTAGCTTTTCAATATATATGTGTTCAAGTGTATCAGTGTTTTGAGATAGAGTGGAGAGTTTTGGGTAGTGTGAAAGTCTGTGCTCATATACCCTATATATTACATACTGACTGTTGTAACTGGAGTGTTAAAAATACTTTTAAAAACAGTTACTAAATGTGGATTATTCATGGAATAAGAATTTTAATCAATGACTGTTTGTTTCTTCAGCATCGATCATGGCAACATGGCTTCAGTAGTGGACTGCACTCTAACACAAAGCAATATGGAATGAACTGTTGGTCTCCTAGAATTTAGAATGATAGTCATGTGAATGCCTAGTTGCTTGCTTCAAACCTATTTATACCAAATTGATGTTGTTCAAACAACATATATGCCACCAACTAGAGAATATATAACTATTGTATCATTACAACAATATATTTTTCAAAAAGATCTTATTTACTCTCTTCAAAACATTATGGATACAAATTTTATGTACATTATATCATGTTTTTATTATAAATAAAAGAAGGAAAAAATTGTTTTTTTATTCTTTCTTTTTATTTACATTTCGTAGAAGAGGAAAAATTATTGCCGACTTTTAATTATAAATAAATAAACATTAAATTAAACGTAACTCAATGTATATGTACAAAGGGAGTAAGTCACTCTCCCTCATGCGAAGAATTAAAAACTCTCTAAATGTTGAACAAATGATTACAAATAGAATAAATCCACCTATTCTTGGAGCTCTGATGTTTATAAGCATACCTTTGTCAACATTAATTCAGAGTGAAATTAATATATCAGCCAGATAAAATATGGCATTTAATAGTTATTAAACTAATAATCGATTATACAAGGCTATAGATGGAATCTCTGTTTTAACACCTTGATTATAATAATTAAATAATATATAAACATTAAAGGCATTCTACATGTTGAATGAAAAATTAAGAATAGAATGAATTATCCTATTCTTGTAGCTTTGATGTTTATAAGCATATACATATGTGTGTGCATTTGTTTCTTATATAAATTGCACTTGTTAGCATTAGTTACTCCATACAAATAATTCATTTACAAACCTTACAAAAATATCATTTGTACGTATACAAATAATAAAACAGACAAATACACCACCACACAGAGCTTCATTCAAATGACTTTTTCAAGTGATCCAGGAAGTAAAAATTTAATCACAAATATTTAGAAAGATGAAGTAATTAATATTTAAAATTGGAAATGTAAGCTAACTGCTATTTTAACAAAGTGAACTTAAATTTCCTGCAACAGATCTAAGTTTTTATAGCTTAAAGAGAAAACCAGAAGGAAAAAATCCCTTAAAATATATTAAAATTCCATATATATTGTCAATGCTAGATAGGTTTATAAATATAAATTTATTAAAAAGAGTCAACACTTAAACAATACCAATATAACAAAAACAATCTCAATCTGTTGTCAAGGCAACCTCCTTTTAAAAATAAAAGTGGAAATCCACTTTTATTTATGGACTCATTTGTTTATATAGACACTAAAAATTTCAACTTGACTACAAAGAGTAAAATTATTGATACAAAAAAGTTTAAAAACCTTATTAAACAGGTAAATATAACCTGTTCTGAATCACACTAACAAACAATCAGCTATAATTTTCAAACTGCAATCATAACTTTCAAATTGCACTCAAGGCTAAATAGGTATATAAATATAAATTTATTGAAAGCAGTCAACACTTAAGAAATGCCACAAACAAACAACATTCTCAATCTATTACCAAGGCAACTTACTTTTAATGATAAAGGTGGAAATCCATCACAGAAAGTGAAATTATTGATACAAAGATAGAGAGAGAGAGAGAGAGAGAGAGGAAGAAGCAAGTTTATTTCTGGTAAGGATTTGTCAGAGTATACTTACCATACAAGTAAAAGTACACACATCTGACTTAAATCAAATTAAACTGAAAGTTTTTCTCTCTGCTAAGAATAATTAGAGAACTATTTACTGATCAAAATTAGATGGCTAGTTAACTCTCAATTATCTTAATAAATTATGAAGCTCTTTCCAAATGAACCTCAAATTCTATTCACAGCAGACGAGTACACTAATACTAAAAATGAAACTTCTTCCAATAGTAATAAGAAATCGTTTGTAATTTCTAAACGATATTTGTACATTTAGAAAAATAATATTTTTGTTATTATTTGAATCATTTAAGTTAAATATTAT
This sequence comes from Epiperipatus broadwayi, assembly GCA_028023455.1. Classification (NCBI taxonomy): domain Eukaryota; kingdom Metazoa; phylum Onychophora; class Udeonychophora; order Euonychophora; family Peripatidae; genus Epiperipatus; species Epiperipatus broadwayi. Next base: position 13,121 of record JAQFVV010013111.1, read on the forward strand.
TAGTATTTAAAAATATTATTAGTATTTTAAAATATTAATTTTTTCCTAAGGAAAATTAATATTTTTAAAAGAAATCTTTTTGGGAAAGTAAAAAATGGATTATCGAGAAAAAGATTAATATTTACAATGTGATAAAAGATTATATATTTTTTTTTAAAAAAATGGATTTAAAAAATCATTCCGTTTTAAGTGCAAATTAAATTACTTTTAAAGTATTTTCAAAGTTATGAAAGAATTCTTTTGCAACTTCCCTTCGTTCTTAGCTTCATCTCATTCATTTTTGTTTTCATTCACCTCTGCATTTCGTAATATGTTTATATATATTGTTTTTATTTTTCACCTAATTTTTCTCTCACAAACCTTCTACTTCACCACGTGATCACCATTGCTTATGTTTGCTCATAATAATTCTTAAAACAGGCAAAACTCTCTGTACAGTAGTGCCACTCAGTGCAAGCCACAGTAATCAATGGATGCCAGAAGGCCTGTGTATAAAATCCCTATCTAGTGCCTATTCATTCAATATCTTCAGACTAGTTGCACTGCTCTCAGATCCAAGACTCCTCACTGACGAAAGCCACAAGCTCGAAACTAGTCTGGGGATATTGGATGAGTAGGCACTAGATAGGGATTTTATGCATAAGCCTTCTAGCATCCATTGATTACTCTGGCTTGCACTGAGTGGCACTACTGTACGGAGAGTTTTGTCTGTGTAAAAAACCTTCTACTTAATATATGGCAAATATTATTCCTAAATTAATAATCAAAATTAAAGCATGGCATGACGTTTTTGACTTACAATTAATCTGCAAGTGTCCGCCGTAATTTTTTTTATAGCGACTAATGATCACTAGATGAAAGTTCATCATCAGCAGTTGTTTCTGTTTTTTTCCCAATAGGAAGTATAATGTCAGCACTATATTAATCTAGTGGCTACTGTTTGCCCTACTACGCTATTAAGCTAACGGTCTGAAAATTTCAAATATACTAAGATTTGTAATAAACTCATGCCAATTAGATTTATAAATTTGCATAAGTCATTATAAATGACAGGTCACATAAATAATGTCAAACAATCTTTTATTTATTGGTCTTTGTTTATATCCGAATAAGGCGAGTAAAGTAGAAAATGATCTTTGCTAATCTGTTTGCACCGCCATCTTGTGTCTTTTAATTGAACATACTCAAAGAGTCGTCTCTGAAGTAAGGCAAATAGATGACTTTTAATCAATGCAAACTAAAGATCACATGACTCATCTTTAACACCTTAGTATACACTTTATTAGGTAACAGTGAATTTTTCTTTATTTATAGCTAGTAAGCTACTAAGCGATGCAGTCAGAGAACTCTAGGTGTCAATAAAAGACTCATGATAAGACGTTTTTTCTTTTCTAATTGGCATTGAGATGAGGAATTACTTAACGATGTATTCATAAATTTTTGTGCTGATTTAAAAAATCAAAAATATAACACCATAAACTTTATGTATTAAGCTGCATCTGTGGTTATTCAATATTAGTTTGCTCTCACTCTACTAGCCAAGCTAAAGACTTAAAATTTTAAATCAAAGTAACATTGAATTTTTAGCCTGAAATTAGATAGAGAAATTATATTCAATGTCTAACGATTAATTAACGTTTTCACTTCTGGTTGTAGAAAAAAGAAAATGTCATTACTATTTTATATAAAGTGTTTCTAATTTGAAATGGTGATCCAATATAAATTTTATATATATCCAAAGATTATTTTTTCAATGAAAAATCTTCCACTATTATTAATCCACTACTGAAGAGGCCGAGATAAGAAAATGTTGGATGCGTAATAATGCATATTATGTGTGTTAGCTCTCTTTTTACAGGTAGGTTGAAATAATTATGCATCAGAGTATTATGATGACGTAATAATGTATGTTGATAATTCTCATTGCTTACCATTATCTTAATATAATTTAATTTAGCATTTCAATATTAAAAGCTACAACATAAACTTGAATGAATCTTTTACATCATTAAATGATAATATAAAGGGGGTTTGAACTCAGACTTTCACACACCCTTCAATTATCCACTTTATCTCATACTGCTGACACCCTTGATCACACACATGGCAAAAAGATAAATAATCACCAATATATGTAATTCGTGCTAAACCAACATTCATCAGTTGGTCCACATTATCATCTCAACATATATATACAATCAATGCTCAGCTTATTTTAAGATAGCCAATCCCAATTCTCATACTTTAATGGACAGGCTTCAATTCACTCCACCCCACAACTCTTCAACTGTCCATTTCATTGAAAACCTGACGATAGAACACTCAAAACCCACATTGGTGCCAACAATCTCATTTTACTCATGTTGGCTATAAGCCACATATACAGGGGATGGGGATGAGAATTGGTTATCTTAATATAAGCTGAGCATTGATTGTATATATGTGTGGTGATGATAATCTGGATCAACTGATGAGTACTGGTTTAGCATGAGATACATATATTGGTGATTATTTATCTTTTCAATGTGTGTGTGATTAAGGATGTCAGTAGTATGAGATAGTGTGGATAGTTGAGGATCATGTGAAAGTCTGGGTTCAAACACCTATATATTACATATTGGAGTGCAGGTATGAAAAAGCCTGTACTGTAGAAAAAAATTAATATATTATCATTAAATGATGTAAATAAATCCTCATTTACACTCTTACTATAAATTTAGTTAGAGAATATGCCTAGGTTATCATGCTTCTACTTTATTTTCTTTGCAGAATCTTAAAAAAAATCAGAATTAGTTTGCACATATAGCCATATAAATTTAGCAACAGTTTTAACTTGATTATAAGACCATTTGGTTTCCAAACTGCATCATAAGGCAAAAATCTTTCATAAAAATAAGCACTTACAATGCTTTCCTATGGCAATAAATTTAACTACAGGTTCAAAATATACAATAAATAATAATACTTGATAAATTAAAAATGAAAAGTTTCAAGTTAAAAAAATGATAATTAACAAATAAACATTTTACTAAGCTTATTTTTAATACAAAAAAAGGATTAATTTGTGGTAAATATAGTGCATAATAGTATATTTCAATTGCTGTCAATTTTTAAAAAATAATTTTATATTTTAAAGACACCATTTTGAAATTATGTTGTTGACATTCTGCAAATGGTGATTCATTTAATTAAAATGAAATATTTTTTTAAAAAAGAATTATGTTAATGTATATACATTTTTTTAAAAAAATTGGTGCATTTTATAGTATGTTATCATTGTTATTTGCTTCTGTAATTACCTAACAAATAAAACACTGATTATTTTTTGTAGTACTATTTTTTAAAAACATTTTAAAAATCAATGCTGACATTTTTTAAAATGAAAACAATCACATTTAATAAAAATTTAATGAATTGTAGTTTACTATTGATAATGTTTTTTATTTTTTGTTAAGATGGTTTATGCTTCCAATGAGACATTTTTGCCTACAGGAAAATATTTTTTATCATTATAATAATATTAAATAGAAATTAAGTAAATAAAGTGTACTATTTTAGATAATGTACACATTTTTAATACTATTGCTTGCTCCAAAAATAACTGTAAAGGCACATATTATGGGGAAAGCAGAGCATCTTTGTCCACGCGATTAGCATAACATAAATATTTATATAATAGAGCTCTCAACGATCCTTCCACCTATTCAGTTTTCTTTCAGCACCAGAACACAAATCATCATGAGTGTATTCCAGATAACCACACAATCGTGTGTAGAGAGAGATATGACCTTAAAACAAAAATTAAAGAGGCTTTCTTCATCTCACAAGACAAAGACGCCATAAACAGGAAGGACACGTGCTATGTTTTATCAAAGAAATGGAATTAGCATATTTGAATATCATTAAATGTATTAGCAAGCTATGATTATGAAGGCAAGATTCTTTGAAAGCACTCAGCTTGTTTGTTTTTATTTATCTATTTTGTAATAACACTTTATAGCTTTGGGGAATAGTTGCACCGCACATGTGCTAGAATACCATTTTTAGTCATGAAAGTTTTATTTTTAATTATGTGTTGAATAAAATTTGTATTTTTTGTGAGATTATGTTTGCAAAGATTACTTTATTTGCTTTCAATGTTGTAAATCTGCTTACAAACTACAGTGTAAAGATACTAAATAAAAATTAGTTAAGGCACTTTTTATTTATTATAATTACATTTTATTATTGTGTATCTTCTAAGATTGTTTTTAATTCCAAGATGAGCAAAATGTGTACAATTTTTTTTCTAAGAATGATTACAACTATTTTATCTTAAGAGATAACTTGATTATAGGACATCAGTGTTCTGTGATGTCAAAAATCTAGTTCTTTACTTTATGACCATCTACTGAAAGCTTGAGTAGAGAAAGAAAATTATGTTTGTCTATTCTCTAATTCAAATAAATTTCATAATTCTTTTCTTTAAAGCTGTTTGTTTTTTAAGCAATAATACTTTCTTCTCATTTTATATTTTTTCTTTATATTTCTGCCAGATAGTAAACAATAAAAGAATTGTACATTAGAAATGGATTAAAATTAGTCTGTTTCAGTTATAATACTTTGTCTCTCAATATGCTGCTGGTTCATTGTTTGTTTCATTTTTTAAATGCTTTATTTAATCTTTCCATTTATCTTCATACTCAAGCAGTGTGGAAAATTCCTAACAATTAAATTTGGGGGTTTCCCCCTGGTGAAAATTTTGTGAAACTTTTTTTTACGACTTTAAAATTCATGTATATTTATTTTCTAATATTTTAGTTATAAAAAAAAAAGTGGTTTTTAAAATCGAATAATTGTTATTACAAAAGAACTAAAATACTGGTTTGATGTGTAGACATTGTTTATTCAGCAATCACAAACTTTGTTGAGTGTATTTCAAGGAAATATTATGATCATCAACAAAATATTATGATAGTCTAAAAACTTGATTTTTGTAAATTTTATTATTGAATTTGTATCATAACTGTATAATAATTATTAAAAATGAAAAATAAATATTATTATATATTTATTTATTTTTACAGAAATGTTTTATTTTTAAATATAAAAGAGTATTTTCTTCTGAATATTGTTACTATAGAGATTACGGTCACGGGAAAACACAGCTTTGTAGAAATGAAGTCACTCTCTTGATTGTTATTACATTTAGTAAAAGTTACAAAAAATTGTAAACTTTTAAAGCATAAATTGATAGATTTAGTAGTTATTAAAAATAATTCATTCAGATTTTCAAAACAAACATCAAAGATTTCATTAATTTTGCAAATTGAATCAGCTCCACCTGAAATTTGATGACATGGACAGCCTTTTGTTTTCACTAAAATATAATTTTTAAAATAATTTTGGAAATCAAATGTGATTTTAAAAAAATTATTTAATTTCTAAATAAAATATCTATTGAATGAGGTTGAATTTATTATATTCTGATAAATAATAATGGTTTGATATTAAAGTGAAAGTTGTAAGCTTAAATCTAATGAGAACAAAGAAATATGTCAGAGTGTAGGAGGATTAAATTAAAAACTCTGTTTATTATGAAAAATTTTGATATTGAGGTTTAATATATCTTTATCAAATCAAATTCATTCAAATTTTGTACATATGTTATAAATCAATAACAATGCAATATAGCAATAAAATATTTCAGGTTGATCTCCTTGTTTTTTTACTGTACAGGTAGGTGTTGGTGGTATAATTTTCAAATACATATCAGTTTGCTAAGTTTTTAGTGATGCATGTAAGAGGACAATGTATATGTATATTTTTTTAAAAAAGCTTAAATTAAAAAGTTTAATGATACATTCAAATTGAAATAAGAACAAATCATGATTTTTCTTAATTGTAAAAGTTCCCTTTTTTAAAAAATGTGTGAAATTTTATTTTCTCTTGATTATAAAATTTGATTTATTTAAATGCTTTCTTATTATAAATAATGTGTGACAATTTCCTTTTAAGTATCAAGAAAATTGTGATGTAGTTTTAATCTTCATTTTAAATTTTGAATTGGAGTAATTACAAAAAAATATCAGAATACAACAAATTAAAAATTATATATATATCATCATCATCATCATCATCAACCATTATCAATCCACTGCAGAATGAAGGTCTCTCCAAGTTTAATCCATCTTTTCCGATCTTTAGCTTCTCTTCTCCACATCACCCCTGCACACTTTCTTATTTCATCCATCCATCTCACATGTGGTCTCTTTCTGGGTCTTTTACAATCTCTTGGAATCCAGTTTAAAATTTCAATTGTCCATCTATTATCATCTCTTCTAGCAATATGTCCAGCCCAACTCCACTTCAATTTTTTAATTTTTTCAATGAGGTCAGTAACACCTGTTTGTTCTCTTACCCATACATTGTGTTTTCGATCTCTTCTTGTTACTCCCAACATGCATCTTTCCATACTTCTTTCAGTGGTCTGAAGTCTCTGTATTGCTCTTCTATTAAGTGTCCAAGTCTCAGATCCATAAGTAAGAACTGGTAAAACACATTTGTTAAAAACCTTCCTTCTCAAACACATAGGCATATTTCCTTTTAGTATCAAGTTATTTCTACCAAAAGCACTCCAACCAAGTTTAATTCTATGATTAATTTCTTCCATTATGTTTCCATCTGTATTAATAATCTGACCAAGATATTTGTAACTGTTAACTTCTTCTAATTCATCATAATCAATCTTTGTTTTCATATTTTGAGCAAATCGATTAAACATTACTTTAGTCTTTTTAACATTTATCTTTAGTCCTACTTTCCTACTTTCATCTGATAATTCCTGCAATATATCCTGCAGCTCTGAAGCATTATTTGCAAAAACAACTACATCATCTGCGAAATCTAAATGACTTAAAATAATCTCCATTTACTTTCACTCCTTTAGTTTCTTATTTTAATCCACAAAATACTTCTTGCAGCACTGCTGTAAAAAGTTTTGGATATATGGAGTCACCTTGTCTTACACCTTTCTCAATGTTGACTTTCCCAGTATCATTATGTAATCTAATTGTTGCTGAAGCATTTTTATAAATATTCTTCAAAATATGACAATATCCTGGATCTATACCTTGATGATCCAATGCTTTAATCACTGAAGAAATGTTTATAGAATCAAATGCCTTTTCATAATCTACAAATCCAAAACATAATGACAACTCATTCCTTTCTATAACTTCTCTCAACACCTGGATATGATCTACTGTACTAAAACCACTTTTAAATCCAGCTTGTTCTCTTGGTTGGTGGAAATCCAATGTTCTCTGTAGACGAGTTGTAATTATCTTGGTAAAAATTTTATATAAAACTGATAAAAGGCTGATAGGTCTGTAATTTCTAATATCTTCTTTATCACCTTTTTTAAATATTAATATTATTACTGCATTCTTCCAATCATCCGGTACATCTTTATCATTTAGACATTTGGTATATAACTTTGCTAAAAAAAATTCTATTTCTTCACCTGCTTCTTTTAATATATCAATTATAATTCCATCATTACCTGGAGCCTTTCCTTTCTTCATACATTTAATTGCATATCTCACTTCTTCATTTAAAATTCTGGGCAATTCGGAAGATGTAATAGATATAGGAGGTACTTGTTCTTTATTACTATATAATTCTTGATAAAAATCTTCTACCAATTTCATGATGTCATCTTTCTTTTTAGTAACAATTCCCTCTTTTTTTCTTATTGCAAATATAAATTTCCTACCAATACCAATATGTTGTTTTACATTCTTAAGACTTTTATTTTCTTCTACAGCTTTCCTTGCTAGTTCACAGTTATACTTTCTTATATCATTTTCAACTCTTTTCCGTACCATTTTACAAAATTCGAGATATTCAATTCTTTTTAATGCATCATTTTTGTATATCTTCATATTCCTTCTTTTCTGCAGTTTTTAAAAGTGTATCAGTTATTTTCATACTAATTTCATTCAAATCTGAATCATGTTCAAAATCTACTAATACTTGAAACCTATTTGTAAGTTCTAATTTAAATTCATTAGAATGTTTCTGAAGATTAGGAATATCAACTGTAAATATTGTTTTTCTTAATAATTTTTGTCTCTCTAGTTTCACATTAACGCGTATCTTACACCTTACTAATCGATGATCACTTCCTGTGTTAAATTTATTAAGAACATTACAATCTTGAAATATGTATTTCCTGTTATTCAAAATATAATCCAATTCTGCTGTACCTTCATTTGAATGCTTCCATGTCCATTTCCTTTTAACATTTTTCTCAAAAAAAAGAATTCATAATATAAAGTTTTTCTTTTTCTGCAAACTCCACAAGTCTATGTCCTCTCTCATTTCTATTACCATAACCAAAATTACCTACAGCACTTTCATCTTTCATTTGTTTACCAATTCTAGCATTAAAGTCTCCCATAACAATTTTAAAATGTTGTTTACTCTGATCAAAAGCCTTTTGTACATCCATATAAAAATCTTCTACTACTTCATCACTATGAGAACTTGTTGGGGCATAAACCTGAATTATCTGCATTTGGTATCTGCTATTAAGTTGTATAACTAATCTTGCCACTCTGTCCGATACACCATCAATCTCCACAATATTGTTCTTCCATTTTTTATTTATAATGAATCCTACTCCACTTGTATTTCCAATATTTGTGCCTTTATAATAGAGTATATGTCCACTTTTTAAATCAATTGTCTCTTCACCTTTTCTTCTAACTTCACAAAGTCCAATAATGTGCCATTTAATATAAGAAAGTTCTTCTTCTAATTCTTGCAATCTTCCTTCACTTGAAAGTGATTTGCAGTTGTAAGTACCTAAATAAAAAGTCGTCATCAAATGGCAGCCTGGGTCCGCAATCAGGGGATTCTTAGCACCCTCGGCCTTCGGCCACCAAACGCTGCCTTGGTTGGTGACTTTACAGCCTCCTGGGAATAAGGGCCATACTTTATTTTTGTCTGTCATAATTGTATATATGTATTGGAAAAATATTTATCATTTACACAAACATTCATTCTGCCTTATCAGGCACTGAGAAGAAAGACCATGGTGTTTCTCGATCTTAAACTCAGAGGTAAAAAGCCATAAACTCACCACGCTGGCTAATGCAAGTTGGTGAGCAGCCCATCCATGTTCGTATACTATATGAATAATCACATAGTAATAACAGCTGCAACGACAAGAACATATGGAGTGGACATTAGGAATTTGCCCTGCTCGGTTACTTTAAGGCCTCCAAGAGGAATCAAAGGGTCTCCTTTCAGTTAATAGCAACTTCCTTTCTGCAGCCATATATATATATAAAGATATAATGAATGCTTTTATATCCTTTCTGCAGCCATATATATATATAAAGATATAATGAATGCTTTTATATACTGTGGACTAAAAAGCCAAAAAATTATTGTTTCTTCAACTATAATTGGTTTTTTTTACTTTTATCTTGAAATAAAAATGCAGATTTTCAAGGAATTAATTAATTCAATCTAAAATAAAGAGTGTGCTAATAGTCTAACAAGCTTTATCAATAAATGCCACAAGAGAAAGCATTTAAAATCTCTATCTAGAAACTATTCCCATCCCCAAACTGCTTTCAAGATATTGGTTTTCCTCAGTGAGAAGCTAGGATATTTTAGACACTAGATCCAAAATACCAACTCAAAGCCAGCAGTTATCTGAAACAATAGAGAATCGGAAATTTTCACACATATATATCTTCAAATCCAACTATCAAACTTAAATAGCATTATGGAGCTGAGAAATCTTCAGCCACACTATATATTAATAGCCTTAGCAATATAACATCACTTAAAATTTAAAAGCAAAGCTATAATAGTAAATAAAATTAAGTCATATATCACATGATTTAACTTGATATGCTTCAAATTAAGTCACGTGATGTATGATTTGATTTTACGATAATTAATTCAATCTCTACTTTTTATAATGAGGGATTGAATTAATTACTTTCTTGGACACTCCATGCTTTTATTTCAAGATAAATTTAAAAACTCCAATGGTGGTTAATGAAACAATTATTTTTTGGCTTTTTAATTTATAGTAAGTAAGTGTTTACTATAAAATATTATATATATAATAATTAAAATAATTTTTATGATTGCAAAACATTTTCTGCTTAAGCATATGATTGTGATTTAACCTCACAATTTGAAGTCTACTTCAATATCCAGTGCTTTGATTTCTATGTATGTTGCTTTTAATTGATATTATAGCCACATGCCCCAAGTTGTAAATATTTTACATTTTGGGTTTTTTTTTTCAAATTAGTCACATGACCAAGTTCTAAATGTTTTGCGTTTTTGCGTACTTTTTTATCACTTAGACGTGCCAGACAATGTTTTTGGTCATTTTTGAAATTCAAAATGATGGAGATTATGTACTAAAAGAGCACCCAATATCCTTCATACTTGAAAAGCTATTTATAATATATCAATTCAGAAATAATGATAACAGATAATAATAATTGTTATCAGAATTATTTATTTTATATTCAAAATGTGATATATATATTTTAATCAATGAGAAATATCTCAAGTCATTAGAAACTCATGATGTGAAGTTTGTTAGAATATCTGCAAAATATTTTTTTCTTTTAAATTAGAAAATACAAGTTTGCATTACACAACTATATTATGTGAAAATTATAATGAGATTAAAATGTATGCATTAGTGGTTTAAAACATTGAAAAAAATTTTTAGGGGATGTTTTAAATTAATAAAAAAAATTATTTAAAAACATTTTATGTAAAAAAATTTAATTGTGTTAGTTTCCAAACAGCTGAAACAGTTTTTTTAAAACGTGATATTGAAACTTTATAATATAAGCCAGAAATTAGTTTAACTTAAGGCTAAAAAATAACTAACACATATTTTTTTTCCTAGGATTTCTTAATGAAGAAAAAAAAACAACAATCTAAATTGTTACTGAATAAAATTAATAATACAAACATATACACTGTGTGTTCCAATGAAAAGATGGTTGGTAACTGGCTCTCTCTCCTAGCAGCTGAGTGATATCTATGAACCAACACATATATTAAAACAGGCAAACTCTCCATAAAAGTAGTGCCACTCAGTTGCAAGTCAGAGTAAGCAATGGATGCCAGAAGGCTTGTGCATAAAATCCATATCTAGTACCTACTCATCCAATATCCCCAGACTAGTTTCTAGCTTGTGGCTTTCATCAGTGAGGAGAATAAAATTGAAAACACAATAATATTTTCAATCCAAGCTCATTAGCTTATATAGTCATATAGGTCTGAACTCAGTTTAGTACCCATACATTTTGAGGTCTTGGGTTCTTTAATAATGATAATCACCAGTATCCTATTAGGCAGGATTGGTATTAAACAACTAAACATCACATTACTCTGGCTTGCACTCAGTGACACTACTGCATGGAGAGTTTTGCCTATTTTAATAACAGTTATGAGAAGGTATAAGAAATGGTGACATATCATATAGTGATATGGTTTAGTTATTCAGAAGAAACCTTTTAAGATGCTAGCATGTTTGAATCAAGAGTTAGGACATGAAATATGACAGTGTGTTTGATACTTTTGAAAATCGTTTTCAGTTAGTCTCTCTGCCAACATAAAATATTGCAAACTATTTAAAAATATTCTTGCAACTTATGGGTTTACTGCCATTTACAGTGAGAATAATTTCAAATATTGCAATAGCATTGTGTTTTCCTGAAGATTTCTAATGATGGTGCTCTAGTTGTATTTATATATTGAACTATTTCCATAATCTAATATGAGTATTGAATGTCTTTAGAAAAATTTAACTTTACTTAAATATTCCAAATACATTCAACTATTAGTAATAGCACACACTTAGTATGCACACAATGTTTCAAAAGGTATTATTCTCCCCTCTTCTTCAGGTGTTGCTGGCCTGACCAGTGACTGTATTAGCACAGTCGTATTGCCATGCACAACAAGCTAGAGTAATCAATGGATGCCAGAAGGCTTGTGCATAAAATCCCCATCTAGTGCTGACTCATCCAATATCCCCAGACTAGTTTCTGGCTTGTGGGCTTCATCAGTGAGGAGCTTTGGATCTGAGAGCACTGCACCTAGATCTTAGGATCTAATGCAACCCTCCAGCAGCCACCTTTTATTTCCACCCAACTACAAAACTATGAGTCTTAAACTGAAAACACCCAATGTTTTCAATACAAGCCCATTAGCTTATATAGTTATATGGGTCTGAACTTAGTACAGTACCCATACATTTTGGTGTCTTTGGTTCTTTGATAACTATAGCTACAACTATCCTATTAGGCAGGATTGGTTTTAAGCCAATAAACATCACATGACCACCACTTTTTATGCTTGTGTATAACTGTTGTTAAAAGAGGCAAAACTCACTATACGTATTGCCACACACATCAAGCTAGAGTAATCAATGGATGCCAGAATGCTTGTGCATAAAATCACCATCTAGTACCTACTCATCCAATATCCCCAGACTAGTTTCTGGCTTGTGGCTTTTGTCAGTGAGGAGCAATACGTATAGTGAGTTTTGCCTCTTTTAATTTTAACAGTAAAGAGAAATTACTACAAATTCATTTCTTTTTTTTTCTTTTTTAAAAGCTAACCATTGCTTTCAAAATAGTACCCAGATAATGAATATTATTTACAACTTCAAATTAGTTAAAATAAAGTACAAACCAGACTTTAAATATAAGACTTACCAAAACAAATAATTGTCATTTACTCCTTTGTGAATATTAAAAGTCCATTTATGGTGATAATATAGTCTTGTAATTTCTAGCTGTCATTTAAATATTATTTCTTCATTTCAACTTGAGTTGTTCAAAGTATCATTCAAAAATGTTCCAGACTAGATTTAACTAACTGTTAGTAGTTTTCCTCTTTTTATTCACAAGTCAAAGTGAAAATCCTGGGATTTGAATGAAATAGTATTCCCTTCAGTCAAGAGAAAAGAAAAACTGATTTTATATTAAAATTTACTTTTCGCCTCAACTTCATTTCAGTTCTTTTTTTTTAAAACAATTTTTCATATCATTTTTCTAAAAGAAAAACATTTTTTTTTTATTGAAATGAATAATACATTGTTCATTTCAATATATATTCTACCTTTATTATTAAAAGGAGGTTGCCTCGACAACAGTTTGAAATTGTTATTGATATTGGGATTGTCTATGTATTTAGTCTTTAATGATATATATATATGATTTGTTTGACATAAATTATGGATTCAATTTTATATTACATACATTGAATAGAAGAATTAGTCATTGATTTATTAGATATTTATCATTTCTGTGTTATTAAATATTGTACTTAAATATTATTTACTTCTATGTGAGTGAAGAGGTATGTACAATTAATGTAATGCTTGAATTTATTTTACTTAAAGATTTTATGAAATAGAATTTATGTTTAAGAAATAAATGATTTTATTTATGCCAGTTCTAGCATATGAAACATGACATTGAAATACAATAAAACATAAATAGTTAGGGTTCATCTGACAGGCTATAACTATCCCAACTTAAGTTGCATCGCATTCAGAAAAGAAATTGTGAAGAACAGTAGATAATTGATAGAGATTCATTGTCAAATTAATAATAAGTAATTTATTTTATTTAAGCTTTCAAGTAAACACATTAAAATTAAAAAAATATCAATATAATTGCGAAGTTTTATTTTTATGCCGTATAAGGAAAAAAGATTGCTTCTTTGATAAACAAGTAAAGTATATATATTTTACAAAATTAAGATATCTAACTTTAATTTTTATTTAATTATAGTATTCCTGGAAATTCAAAATAGATAAGAAGTTTAGATACTTTTCTAAATTCTAACAATGTTTATATTCTTTTATTGTATCTAAACATCAGCGCTGCCTGATGGTGTGGTTTAGAATTGTGGTAGAGTGGCAGCTTTGGAGCTCAAGATCTATGGATTGCCCCTCCATGTATCCACTTCTGTCATTTCTTAGGCACAAATTTCTATGAACAGCTGAGCAATAAACCAGTATATTTCATTACTTTTTAACTTTTCATTCAAAATGATCAATTATATACATATATAAATCAAGAGAATAGATGCAGATCAAATATATATGCTCTTGTCTTTTAAATAAATGCTGTGTTAAGATTTGCAGAGGTCCCTACTGTCGTTTTTCACGAACATGGTCTTAAGGTTATAGCCATAATATATATTACTATACCCATATGTATTAAAATGATCTTATAGTTTACACAGTATTTCCAAACTTTGACTGTAGCTTTGCAAGCATTTTTCTAGATGCCGAGAAAACAAGGGAAAGATTTCATCAATATGCCTTTTAGTGCAATGGTAAGGTAGCAGGATATATAGGTTTATGATACATGGTTCAACTTTATGTTTTTAGTGTTCAAACATCATATAACTTTCGAATGACATGTCATTGGATTATTTAAATACTGTAAATTTCTGTTCTCCGATGCAGCGATACTTTACATTATTAAAATTGTATTTAAAATATATTAATTAACAGTTTGAATTAACTTTTGATAATTTTTATTTATAAGAGATTCCTGTTGCAATAAGTAAAATATTTTTCCATCATGTCCACGTGTTGGAGGTAGAATCCAGGCCAAATAAATCTTGGAAATTTTTGTAGGATACAAAAAGGTTTAAAAAATTTGTTTTAAGTAGTCAATCATAGCCAGTCTACTATTCTCCCGTATGAATTGCTAAACAGGTCTCTAACTATTACTAGCTTTAAAAAATAAGGTTAATGATTTTATGGCTTGGGCAGAGAAAGAGGGATAGAACTTCCTATCCAAAGTCAGGTGTTCTAATAACTGCAGCACATAGAGCATTAGCTAAAGATTAAGATTAATAAAAGTTAATCATATGAGGGTCTATGGGTTGATTATAAAAACAAAAATATTAGCTTAATGTGATGTGGACCTTCACAGTAGCTTGAGTATAAAAAAAACCTTATAGAATCGTATTGACGCTGAATTCCTGATTACCTTTTTAATTTAGTATTTGCTCTTGAAATGCAAATATACTTAGTGTAGTCTGATCCATTTAATATTATTTTTTTTATTTTTATAAAAAAATATTTCTATGCTAGAGGGAAAAAACACTTGATTAATGTGTCTGTACTCTGATTTGATTTGCGGTTGTGAATCATGGAGTTTGAAGCTTAAACTGAAGCAGAGCTTACATATGTCACAATGGAGAGGGAAAATGTCTTTAGAATAACAAAAACGAAAATAAAACAAAAAAAGATTCACCCCCCCCCCAAGAATAGGTTGTTATGAAAATGAAATGGAGTTGTCCTACACACATAGTAACAACAACAACAACAAAACAATTAATGGATTAGGGCGATTTTGGATTACATAACGAAGAATGTGAAATATTCTTGGAAAAATAATTTGAAATAGGATAATGAAATTAAAATTTTTATTAAATCATTATGAAAAAACAACCTTAAATAGAACTTGTGGAAAAGCCGTTACTTTGTAGTGCTCTGTGCATGGTTGATTATGATGAGTGATCATGTGCTGATGAGTTACTAATTTATTAAGCATAAAATAAGGCAACAATTTAAAATGAAGAAGTAATGTTAAGTCTGAAAACGAGAATTAAAATTTAGATTTATTCCCAATGGGTTTTATTAATGATATTTATTGCTAATATTATCTATATACACAAGATGGATTGAACTTGGAGAGACCTTCATCCTGCAGTGGATTGATAAAAGTTGATGATGACGTATCTATTCAAATGCTATTTACTGATACATTTTATATAAACAGAAATATATGTCATTCTGTTGGGTCTGTTGGATTATTTATACTAGTGAAAGGCATATGTTAATTATGTAAAGTTGTCACAACGTCAAGTGTTTTTAATTCTTTTTAAGAATTTAAAATTTTCATATTAAAATAAGAAACCTTTCAGGTGAAGTAAAAAATGGATTAAAATTGAAAAGATTAATATTTACAAAACGATTAGAGCTTAAATATTTTTATTTTTGATTTTTGACATGAATTATAGTACAAAAATGTTTAATTATTATAATTCTAAAATATCAGAATCACCCACACTATTGAATTGTCTGCCAAGTGATAAATATCACGCACTGAATTAAAATATCTTTCCTAAATTTTTTTACACTTTACTATTCAAAACTGTTTATTTGATATCATATATTAAATTCTTTCTTTTATTTCTCTTTGATTCACCTTCACAGCCTTCTTCAACCAATGTATTCTTCAGCTTGCTGGATGTCATACTATATACTTCATTATTGTAAAATTATATTTTTATTTGAAGTAGACATATGGAATAAGTTCATAATACAAGACTTTTTGAAAAAATGATTTTATTACGAAAGTGAACCTAGTTTTCATAAGAGAGGCAGATAACATTTATAGTATAAAGATGATCTCAAAGATATTCTAAAGAAATGCAATGTCAATTGTCTTTATGAGAAATCTACAAGTAGACATGGTGTTGAAGTCTTTCAGACAAAAAGTTTGTTGCAGAAGTTAAAAACAACTTCCGAAAATCAAATACAGAAGAAAGGACCAGTTTGTGGCTCAGAGATTGTTTCTATAGTCATCACAAAATTCATCTCTAGTATATTATTATTATTATTATTATTATTATTATTATTATTATTATTATTATTATTATTATTATTATTATTATTATTATTATTATTATTATTATCATCATCATCATCTTCGTTGTCATCGTTGTTTCAAAGAATAAACTTTATTAAGTGTCAAAAAATGTTACATAAGTTACACGTGAAAACAAAAGTCTTAGATACAAGTTGATTCATGATATTAAAGGTTTACAATCTTGCTTGAGATCGGAAAAAAAACACATGATTTACAATTATTGAAAGAAAAATAATTATTACATAACAAGATAAGTTTACCTAGAATTTGTGAATGTGATGTTGAGAAAAACATGATAGTATGAGTGAGAACATATATGGAGGTGGATTTGAAATTAGTATTAGTATGTCAATGGTCACCTAAAAATTGGGCTAATTTGGTGGAGATAATTATAGTTTTCATAACTAACCCTTATTGTTCATTTGTTACATGAGTTGCATGATCTTACACATGCAATGAGGGTTTAAAATTTTGCTTATGATAAAAGAAATAGTACTTTACAGTAGTTGAAAGCAGACTAATTCATGCATAACAAGACACACATGTCAAATTAGATTTACATCGATTTTTTTTAAAAAGTATTATGAGATCAATGCATGAAAGAACATAATCGTATTTGTTAATATATTTTGGAAACGGAGTTGAAATTAGCGTTATATTGGTATATGTCTGTACATAAATTGTACTTATTCGTTGGGGAGCATTATAGGAATCATGGCTGTCTTATTGTCCATGTGTTGCACATTTAAAGTTCATTTGAGTTAAATTAGCGAGTAATTTTTGAAAACTTTCTTTGGATCTGTACATCTATCTGGGTGTAATATTCTGGTGAGAGAGGGGCCATGGTATCTTCATTATGCTGTGAAGTTTGTGGGTGTTGAGCATATCTATCTTGTGGGTGTGATTCTATGCTTTTATTGCAGGCTAAATTCATTGGAATAAAGTCTTTTGATGGGGGCCAATGTACATAAGCAAGTCCTTGATTGTTTGATATTTATAAGAGTCAAGGATGGGCTGATGGCTGGATGATAAGGAAAACTATTTAAGTGTGATGTGCCACTAGAGGTGGTGTTTGATTTAAAGGTGATGGACAAGGACTGGTTGCTTAATCAATATCAATTGTTTTTGATTTTTCTTAAAGTGGTTCATTTTTTTGGGGGGAGTGGTTGGAGGTAGGAGTGGTATAGTTGGAAGGCATGGAAAAATTGTGTCCATAACTTTAATGTAGGTTTTATTAACTATTGTATACAGGTATTTTCTGTTGCATTTGATTGTATGAGGGTTTCAGAAGGGGTAGTGGTTCAACAATGTCAGCATTGCTTGTGACTGTTGAGTTGAAGGATGTAGTAGGCTGTACAGGTTCTAGGGCAGAGACTGGCTGTGTGTATTAGATGCTGGGTGAGGATTTTTATATTGCTCAAGTATGAGATCCATAGATAGAGTATCCAGATTGGGGGAGGGTAGGGAGGTGTGTTTATGGCTGGATGGTTGGTATCAGAGGTGCCATTGGATTGATGTGATGGGTTGTTTCTGTTCTGATTGAGAATTTGTTTGAAGTAGGTGTAGTAGTGGCTGTGGTGACAATAAAGATTGAGGACTGAGGCAGAATATTGCATGATAAGCCTGCTGGTCACATGTGTAACACTGAAGTTTGAACCTCAAATGTATAGGAATAATGTGACCTTTGGTCTAGGATCTGACTGAGAATATTATTCTTGTCATCATTATTGTTGTTGCTGTTATTATTATTGTTGTCGCCTTTCTATCTTTTCGGAGTTGGAATAATTATACTCATTTGAGAGAGGCTTCTGATAATCAAATCAAATAAATTATTAGATCACTTATGAGAATCTTTTTATTCGAAGATATTAAATTTCACTTTTAGAATTTATTTTATAGTAAATAAATAATCATATGAGTTATTGTTCAGGAGTTGCTAAAAAGTTTGAGCATCAAAAGTACCACAATTAGACTATGAACTGTGAGTTTTGGGCTCCAGAATCTGACCCTCTTCCATTGTGTCAAACCATATAGTGCAATTATGTATTCAAAGATATAAATAGAGGAAATTCGAACACAAACTTTCAAGCTTCCTTCAGCTATCCACTTCATCTTATATAACCGACACACATGATCCACATGATCGCGTACATGTGAAAAAGATAAATGATCTCCAATATCCGTATTTCGTGCTGAACCAAGATTTGCTATCTTAATATAAACTGAGCACTCATTTTATGTGTGTGGGGGATGACGATCTGGACCAACTGATGAGTGCTGGTTCAGCAGGAAATATATATTGGTGATTATCTTTTCACATGTATGTGGACATGTGTATCGGTTATATAAGATGGAATGGATATCTGAAGAAGCTTGAACGTCTGTATTCAATACCCCTCTAATTAAATCTAAAGTTCAATATATACACACTACTTGTATTCAAATACTACAGATTCAGCCTGAATTCTGATCATCCCTCTTCTACGTATTTAAATGGACATATTAAGGTCCTAGATCTGAGGTGTCAGAGTGATTTAAAGTCAGTATGGGTATGACAAACAATATTGGTACCAACAAGGGCTTTGAGCATTTTAACATCAGATTTTCAATAATATGGATAGCTGAATACTTGGAGGGCGGAAAAGATTAAAGTCTGTCCATTAAAATTTGAAAATTTGCCATCTTAATATAAACTGAACACTGATTATATATGTGTGTGTGGGAGATGATAGTCTGAATCAACTGATGAGTGCTGGTTTAGCATGAAATACATGTATTGGAGATCATTTATCTTTTTCACATGTATGTGTTCGTGTGTATCTGCTGAATAAGATGGAGTGGATAGCTGAAGTCTCTGTTTAAATCTCTAATTACATCTAAAGTTCAGTATATACATTATATTTGTATTCAAATATTACATAATTAAAGATGGAAAATATATTTATATAGGAAAGAGGAAAGGATCTAATAAAATTCAAATGTCATTTGTTTTACTAACATTAATTGTAATTAATTTAATTATTTGTCTATTTTATATATGTTTGTTTAATTTTGAACAATAGTTTTTTTTTTAAAGCACGGTGCATTTTTTAAAACTATTTTCCATATATTTTAAACAGAATGTTGACTTTCAAAAAAGATTGAGATTCAAAATATGTATATATATAAAAGATTTGTTGCTGCTTTGAATTGCTTTTTCTTAAAATACAATTTAAAGATTTTTTATTTGGATTTTTTTAAAAGCTATGTTTTTATTCTGTTTTAGTCCTCTTAATTTCCATTATGATTTTGTAAAAATAAACTTATAATAATAAAAAATCACTTCACTTTTGCTTTCTCATTTGGACCTTTTTTTTTGTAGCGATTAGCTTTTCAATTCAGCTTTTCTGAAAGATGTGAAATGTCTTGTTTACGCATGATCAATATCAACCAATGATCTTTATTGTAATATCGTTATTTTATAGTACTGTATTTCTTTATTTGGATTTTTTTGTTTTGTTACTGCAACATTGTCTTCAGCAGAATAAATAAAAAATAATATTCAATGCATTATATTTTCATTATTAATGAAACATATAAATAGTTAAGCAAATTAAACTGATAATAAGCTTCACATGAAAAAGTATATCATTCTAATGTTCATTGTATATATTTGCATTTCTTAATTTATCGTTAAAAAAGTGTAAGTTATACTATATTTTTATTCTATAAACGTTAGATGCACCAGTCTTCGCTATAATATTAATTTAAAACAATAACGTCAGCGATTTTAATAAGTCATTGCTTTTTATATATTTAAATCAGTACATACATTATATATATAATCAGTTGATATATATTATTGGTGTTAGTTTTGGAATAGCAGTAAAAGTTCCTTCATTATTAAGCAATTAAATTTTTTATTAATTATTAGTTTAATTTTTATTATTACTCTTTGATTTAACTGAAACACACAAGCTTATTATATACCTGTATATATGTAATATATAAGGTATATGAGCACATACATGACCCACCACTCTCCACACTATCTCATAACACTGATACATTTGAACACATATGTTGACAAGATTAATGATCACCAATAAACGTATTTCATGCTAAACCAGCAATCATCAGTTGGTCCAGATTACCATCTCTACACATATATGCTATAAGTGCTCAGATATATATTGTGAAAGTCTGTTCTCATATACCTTACATATATACAGGCAGGGCCGGATCCAATAAGTGCGGGGCCCGATTGGATTTTTTTGCTTGGCCCTCTATATATTAAATATTTAAATAAAATGCAAATTCAATATATATATAAATCAAATATCGTGGATCATAAGATAGGTAAACTTCTACATACATTAAAAAATAAAAATGCACAAAATACAAAAACAATTCCATTTTATTGAACATCATTGAATATGAATTTACATATTTCTAAGTTTTTGTTCTGTAAAGTCTTCTAAAATAGTTTGAAAATCCAATTTCCTTGCTTCTTCACTTTCAATCGACATAATTGCTAAACTATTTAATCTATCCTGATTCATTGTCGATCTCAGATAGTTTTTTATTAGTTTTAGCCTGGAAAATGATCTCTCTCCAGAAGCAACGCTCACTGGAATTTTTAAATATATTCGGAGAGCAATAAACAAGTTTGGAAATGCCGTTGCTCTATCATTTTCCGATAAACATTTGAACATTTTAAATGGATTTTCAAAAAATTCTGATGGAAGGATAGATTTTAAAGCTTCCATTTCTTCAACTAACATTTTCCCATCTATATCAGCTTCCGAGTAAGACGCATATGGAGTAGAATAATTTGAGAGAGAAGTTGTACTATCCGATTAATTAAACGGTAGTCAAAAACGACACTTACGGGTATCCGTTTTCTATAGTATAATGTATATATATATTATAATAAACACAATAATAAATCTCATCCATCAATGCAGAACTTAAAATAAATATATTTTTAATTATTTGAATAATTTATAATTTATCCTTTATTGTCAAAAGTAATTTGCTTTAAATTTCGAAAAATAACTCTTTGTTAATTTTGGTGGTGATGCGGGGCCCCTTCAAGTGTGGGGCCCGATTGAGCCCAATCGCCTTAAATTCGGCCCTGATCTATATAATAAGCTTGTGTGTTTCAGTTATTATATAGTAGAGATGTCTGCCCATCCCTTGTATATGTATTAAATGGATTATGTCCTGTACATGTCAAATTGATCATAGGTCAACATGGGTGTGACAAGAATCTTGGCCTCAGGATGGCCTTTGAGCATGCCATTATCAGATTTTCAATTGGATGGACGGTTGAAGAGTTGGAGTGTGGAGTAGATTGAAGCTTATCCATTAAAGTATGAGGGAGGATTGGCTATCTTAATATATATTTGAGTACTTATAGCATATATGTGTAGAGATGGTAATCTGGACCAACTGATGATTGCTGGTTTGGCATGAAATACGTATATTGGTGATTATTTATCTTTTCAACATATATGTGTTCAAGTTTATCAGTGTTATGAGATAGTGTGGAGAGTGGTGGGTCATGTGAAAGTCTTTGATTTATTAATGATAAACTTTCTACACTTATAATTATGATATTACTACTTCAAATAAATACATTAATAATTATTACTAGCCATTTGTGATTATAACTAATTCAAAAATTATCCCTATTCTAGAGAGATCTGTTTTTAATTTTACATAAATACAACAACTCAATATCATTTTTCCTTTTCCATGCATAATATTTTTTTAAAAGTATCACTTCCGTGCCATTACACATTCTTGAAATATAGAAATAAATACAACTATCTGAAAAAACATTTTTACAAACTAAATTAAATTTAATTCAAAAGCATACACTATTCTCCGCCTCCCCTACTATATTATAAAGAGAACTTTATTTTTAATACTTTATTTTATAGCAGCATTATTTCAATATTTACAACTTTATTATTTTTTTATAGAGATGAGTATACTGAAAAGAAAGTATTAATTTCTTCAAGTGCGTTGTCTAACTGCCTACGTGTTTTCTTTATTATCTCTTTAGAACAGCTATTATTATTTTATATTAAGAAGACTTTTGTTAGAATATTGTTTTAATAGAATTGTTTTTCACTCTTTTATTAGTCTGTTATATGCTTAGATAATAAAAAGTAATATTTTTTTAAAAAATTTTTTACATTATTTTCTAAAATCTATTGTATGTAAATAAAGCAATTATTTTATATAGCGCGATGTTTTATAAACTGTAATGGTTAAAAAGCATTAAGCTTGCACATGCGCTTTGCAGATTTTAACTATAAATGACTGAATACTAACACTTCAAACACATGATAAAGTCTTTAGGAAAAGATAGAATCTATTGTAATAACATTGTTTTTTTGTTACTTTTATATAATGAAAATATCTTGAATCTTAGTTCCAAAATTTTTTGAATAAATTACTAAAGTAAACAAGTGAACTCTGGATTTAAATTTTAGCCCCTGTGAGGTACAGATTTCTCCAAAAATTCTTCCGCAAAAAAGTAGTGACTGAGAAATGAATATTTATTAGACTAGACAACATCTGATTGGGGATAGTTTTGGAAATTATTTTTATATGTTTTATTTCAAGCTAATATTAAGTAATAATAACAGTAATCAAATGGTTCATTGCTTTGGGGTTCTTAAAAAGTTCAAGCACTGAAAATGCCAGAATTGAGCTGAGATCTTAGATTTTAAAATCCGAAGTATATCATTTTACCACTATACTTGTATTATATATGATAGCTAGATACCCATTTATTAATAATTGGGTGACTATGGACTAGTTGCTGAAAAAAGAAAAATCTAAGTTTGCTTAGAAATCCTCAAAATGTAAAAAAAAAACAACCAACTTTTTCTGGACTCAAAACTCATGTCTTAGAGAAGACGTAGGAACTATTGTCACAACATTTGTAATGAAATTAACAAGGAAGTTTTTTTTACTATAAAAGCATACTTTATTAATGAGTCTATATATGTTATAGATATTTTACTGACTGGTTGTTAGTTAATTGTACAGTTAATGTACTACAGCATCTGTGGGGGAAAAGAAAGTGAATAAAATGCCCATTAATTTTTAACATTTTGTCATAGGTTTGTTTAATTATTATCTTGAAATCAAGCTGTAAGTTTGACATATATATATATTATTTCTTATAGTCATTTTTCAGTAATTTATATGACCATAACGTTGTCAATTATTTCGAAACTCGAAATAATAGGCAAGTGGTTTAAATGCAATTTAATTTAATATCATCAAATCGATTTTCGTTCACAAATGAATCTTCTCAAGATGCCATTTTTATAAATTAATCATGTATAAAGCTGTGGAACTTATATTGTCACATGATTAATTTTTGAAAATGGCATCTTGGGAAGGTTCATTTGTAAACGAAAATCGATTTGATGATATTAAATTAAATTGCATACAAACCAGTTGTCTATTATTGCGAGTTATGTATAATTCGATTGATTAAATATTTTAATTATATATATATATATATAGTAGATAGATGCAATGTTAATTATATGTAACGGTCAAGAGATCAACTTTGAGCATTGTAACTATTGTCATTCCAATTTTTGTTTATAATTGAATCAAGTCAATTTGCCTTAAATATCTCAGTTGATTTGACATTTACTCCTCTAGCAATAATATTCTGATGCAAATTAATTTTCTATGTAAAACCTTTGATACGCATTAAGAATTGACTGTTTTCTAACCATAAAAAGTTGATTGAATTATGGCTGTTAGAGGGCAGTGCAATTATTTATAATAATTAAAAAAAATTATGTTGTGGAAATGGGATGGAGCAGAGTATGGGAAAACTTAGACTGGGGAATGGAAAATAAAGTAGCTAACAGGTTTCTCTGGGCATAATTGCTGAAAAATTCTTGACTTCGTTTAAGGAAAAGCTACAGTACATCACAACACATTACATGTGCTTAGAGTTTAACACTTTGATTGTTATATATGTATATAATTAAATAAATTATTGCACTAAGAATATATGTGACTTGGATAGATATATGCTCCAATCATAGTGTATAAAGCATTTAATGTTCAATAGTCTTATTACATAAAAAAAATTGCTAATCCTTCGCATTAGATATACAATTCAAAGGCAGCCTTTTCCATCCAATTGCCTTATATCACTTCTACGACATTTCATCACATGACAAATGATCATGTGACATTTTATTACATTCAGTACCTCATACAAAATTTCATCACACGAACATATAGTAATTTAAAATTATTAAACAATATTTTAATATAGAAAGCATTTATAATAAGTAATTTTTTTACAAATAACTTTTTTATATTTAAGTATTTTTCCGCCATAATAATAATAATAATAATAATAATAATAATAATAATAATAATAATTATTATTATTATTATTATTATTATTATTATTATTATTATTATTATTATTATTATTATTATTATTATTATTATTATTATTATTATTATTATTATTATTATTATTATTATTATTATTATTGTTATTATTAAGTTTCAACAATAGTAAACTTTATTGATCCAATAGTTACATAGTATTATAATGCCATAGCAAGATACATGTTGAATCTTATTATTGTTAGTTCAATTTCAAGTCTACAATATTCATTTTTTTAAAAGTACATATCTGTACGGGTAATTTTACATGATTCTATCCACTTTATCAATGTTAATTAATCATATTATTGTCCAATAGAGGAGCATAATCAGGACCATGCTTTCTTTAATTTTTTTTTTATAGCTTTGCTATTTGCCTGAGCAGGGACCAAGTAGCTGCATAAATACCCAGGCTGGTGATCTGCTTGTCTCTAACTTGAATTTTATTCAACTTATTTTCAAATGTGTCTGGATGCCTTCTGGGGTTATTACCCAATATGAATACACACCTAGTGCACCAAAGTGCATATAAAACAAACATTGAGGCCCTTATGGCTGGTATAGACCTACCTTTGTAATTTGATATTATTATTATTATTATTATTATTATTATTATTATTATTATTATTATTATTATTATTATTATTATTATTATTATTATTATTATTATTCAAATAAATAATGTAAACTGAAACTCTTTATGTAATCGTAAAGGTTACAAAATATTCTGCTTTGAAGTTTATTCATATTTTCTCCCATGCTTGATCTTTTTTTTTTCTCATGTGTCATAGCATCAGCCGGGAAGCGAACTCGCTAACCCAGGACAACTGCTTATAAAGCAGCTGTCGCTGATCTCTCGACCACTAATGCTTGACATGATCTTCTTTAATTTTTATAATTGCTCAAAATTTCAAACTACAAGCTATTGATTATGAGCAATAAACTTATATATATATTGATTATAAAACAAAAAAATTTTTTAGGAAAATAAAACTTTTAAAATACAGCAAATAAATAGTTTTTCTGCTCATATGTTTTAATATTTGAAATGCGATGGAATCATCTACTTTAAATAAATTTCTTTAAAGCAAACTCCTCCAGTTCAATTCCATGGAATGATGAAGTAAAAGTGAATGATTTATTATTTATTATAACAGCCAATAACAAAAAATGTATGTAACAATAACAACAGGTTCTAATTAATTCAGAGGTTCTGCAATCTACAGCAACAAAATAAAGTCCAATTATGTATTGAAAAAATTTGTTTTTTGTGAGGCATTCCAGAAAATTTGTGGGTACTTTCCTGTTATCTGGAGCCATTTTATTTAATTTATTTATTTTAAATGTTCAGGCAAAATATCCTTTATAATTTAGATTCCAGAGACTAGAAAATTTAAGTGACTCAAATACATTGTTGTCTTGGACTTTCAGCCTCCATATGAATTCACCCAAAGATGAGTTCAATGCCACTACCTTGTTACTCTGTGTCATTTAATATTCCATTTAGCATATCCCACATTCACTTGACACTCCAAGTATGGACAATAGTGTCAGGATTGTAAAAATTATTAACTTTAAAATGTTGAAGTCTGGCCTTTTCCAGATCTTCTGTTTTGTAGCTATACCAACTGTCTGATAGATTAGGAGTCTGTTTCGATATTATCTAAAACTGCCATCATTTCTCAACTTTTATTAACTATTTTTTTAGAAATCTTCATGTAAAATATTAATTTAAAATAGATGTGTATATTAAATTCTTAGATTTCAAAACAGAAATTGGTGGATTAAGCATAAATGCACACTTTTATTTTTTTGCCTTAAAAAAATAATTCGTTTATTTTCTGAGAATTTACTTTCACATCAATATATGGCCATTATGTGTGATGTAATTACATTCTTTATTTGTAGTTACAACTTAATTTTATCAATATTTGTAAAATTATCCTATAATACTAAATCATCCATGCACTTTACTACTGTTACACAATGCTTTATTTACCACCCTTTTTTACAGTTTCGATTGCCCCAGCAATCTTTCTCAGAACTATAACATAATACAAACAAATGAATATAAATATACATGAAAATATAATTTACATTATATATATATATATATATATATATATATATATATAATTATTCAAAACAATACAATAATTAATACAGTAACAATATTTTAAACAAATATATACCAATTTAATAGAAGTACTTTCAACTATCTATGTAGTCGTTGTCAACTAGACTCAAATTGTATTAGAAAAAACCGTTACAAATGTAAACAAAAGCAATACGTCATACATCAATTTTCCCACAATTCATTAATTTTTATATTGGCTGTCTGTCTATTTATCAACTGTTGCTTTTCACTTTTTATTAACATAGCTTCTTTAATTTTGCGTTTATTATTATTTCTTTCAATACACAGAATTTTAACTTTATTAAAATCAAAATCAAAACCATAATTACATGTTACATTATGATCAAAAAATACTGATGGTGATACATCATCATTTCTAACATTCTCTTGTCTTGATTTTTGCACTCATTTATATAATAACAAATGCTCCCTTGATCTTTTCTCCAATGTACATCGAGATTCCCCAATATATGCCTTTCCACAAAAACATAGCCATTTATATATTGCACAACTTTGATTTAAAATACCACACCTATTTTTTTGTTTTGTTTACATTTGTAACGGTTTTTTCTAATACAATTTGAGTCTAGTTGACAACGACTACATAGATAGTTGAAAGTACTTCTATTAAATTGGTATATATTTGTTTAAAATATTGTTACTGTATTAATTATTGTATTGTTTTGAATAATTATATATATTTTATTATAATTGGAATACAGACATTGATTAATAATTTACACACACACACACACACACACATATATATATATATATATATATATATATATATATATATATATATATATATATATATATATATACATCTTATAATTTTTTTATTACCTTTTAAATATATATTTTTTTTACCCTTTTTTACATTCTATATTTATTAATTAAAACTTTCTATACATATATATTCTATTTTTATTTTTTATTTTATTTTATTCTTATTATTTTTTAAATACTTAACTCTAACTTAATATCTTTTATATTTATAATTATTATTATTCATTTTACTAACAGTAAATATTTACAATTTATTCAGTCAATAATCTATAATTTATTTTATATCTATAATATTATTTTAAACACATTTTAACTCACCTTTTATATCTCCTAACTACAACTGCTAAATTCAATTTTTAAAAATTTACTATTATACTTTTAGTAGTTCCCTCTTTAAATTTTACATTTATATTATTAGCAGCTCCCTCTTTCTATTTTTTATATAATTAAATTTTTTAATTTTTTTTATTTTTTACTTTATATCAAAAAATTTTTTCAGGCCAAAATCTCTATTCAAAACTAGCTTAATATTATTAATATAAATAGTCTCTTTTATTTTCTATCCCTTTTATTATCTGTAAATTGTATCATCCTTATACAATCCTTTTCAAACTAATGTCCTGTTTCTATTTTATGTAAATATATCATATTTATGTTGTAATAGTATTCTATATGTTGAATTCTTTGTTTCTCCTACATAATTTTTTTTAATTTTTTTTATATTATTAAAATTCAAATATAATTTTTTAAAAATATATTCTATTTGTAAAAAATAAATCAAGTCCAATTTATTGAATTTTAGTATAAAATAAATACTTTATACATAAATGAAAAGTTGAGCATTTTTAAAAAGGCCCACCAGGTGTAACAATAGAAAATGTCAGATTTGAAAGAATTAACCTATGATAAAAAAGAATCAGTTGCTCATGACTGCTAGATCAGCTACCAATAGTAATATTCATGTGTTGAAGACTAACCTAAAACTCCAGTACTGTGTCAATAGTAAACTTATGCAAAATGACTGATTAATAGTCTTTTAAAAATCAGGCTTGACACTGCTCCAATAAGAAGTTGCAAACAGTATAATTTATTTGAAGTGATTTCAGTCTTATGAATATTAAATACTTTCATGAAATATTTTGAAATCTACATTCCATTATAAATGAAGAATACATTAATTGATTCAAAGAAGTTTCCCTCAGTTGTAAAAGTCTGACAAAACAATTCTACATATTAAGAAAATGTTATAGCTATCCATTGGCCATTTTGTTATATTCTCATCTATCAAAATATATTATTAAAATCCATGGTACAAATTGCACAATTTTATTTGGTATTTATCATGAATTTATAAAATCCAGCCTGTACTTAAGATAATAAATATTCTTGAAATCAGCTCAATCCC
Organism: Epiperipatus broadwayi; assembly: GCA_028023455.1. NCBI lineage: Eukaryota > Metazoa > Onychophora > Udeonychophora > Euonychophora > Peripatidae > Epiperipatus > Epiperipatus broadwayi. The sequence goes on from JAQFVV010013111.1 coordinate 42,603, forward strand.
AAAGAAAAACACAAACTGCAAGTTTTACTGTTACTTTTAAAGATGTAAGACCTGATTAATTTCAAAAAGAATAATCCTAATTCTTTCTTTTACTTAATCTTATTTAAGACATATTAATATATTGTAATATTATATCAAATTATTTTTTATAATAAAAAAATTAATTATTTTAAATCTATCTGTGAAAGTAAACTTGAAGTTTCAGAAATACAATATTTGAATATAACCCTTTATTATTGTGTGTGCATGTTTATATATGGTTTCATATGAATAATGGAAGGGGAGAATTTAAATAAATAAAGTTATTTTATATTAATCTTTTAGCCAACTAATAGAGTAATTTGTATTAGTGAGAGTGTTTTATTTACCATAGTAAAATATATTTTACACCTGTAGTTTTGGTTAATTTATATAGACATGATAAATCAATGTGGATGGACTTTTAGGATAAGAAATAAGTGTGTATAGCACTTGACAATATGTTTTGATAACCTTCATGCCAAAATAATGTCTATTTTAAAAATGTATTTTAATATGTTAGTAGCTGCAGACATCCATTTGCTATGATTTATTTATTTATTTTATTGGTTGTATTGCTTCTATGAAGTGATAGATTTATTCTTTTTTTCAATCTGTTTTCTTTTCAGTTCTGAACTGACTGGAGATCATTTTATTAGTATAATAACAGCATATTGTTTGGGTTTTTTTGTTCATTAATTTAGATGAAGAATAAGTATGAAATTAAAAACAAAGTATGCCATTATCTGTATCCAAAGCACTAATAATAAAATAGAAATGTAGGTTATGTCTCCACACATTGAAGTAAGCCTCAGACCAATATGTATGATAGTCCCCTCTATTGACCTCTAAGGTTAAAGGCAGCATGATGCTCTATAAGTTTTAGGATAAAATATGTCAGTTTAAATAAAATTATTTGTTCTTATCCTCCTATGTAAACTTGTGCATCCAATTACTTTCTGTCACATGCTACATTTTAAATTATGACTGCTCCCTTGCATGGTTTGATGCAATGGTTGAATGGCAGGTTCTGGAGCTTGAGATTCAAGGATATGACATTTAAGCTTCTTATGAATTTGCAAAAAAGAAATAACTGATTATTTATTTGTGTAATTATAATTGCTATACAATGAGTATTAATAGCTCTTCACAAGGTTTTCTGAATATCCCTATTCCCAGACCAGTTTCTAGCTGTTGGCTGTTATCAGTAAGATGCTAGAATATTCAGACATTAGATCTACAAAGACTAGCTCAATCCCAGTAACTATTAAGTAGAAAATCTGAAAATTTCAGATATCTATATATCTTCAAATCCAGCTATCTAACTTAAATAGCCATATAGGACTGAACTAAGTTCAGATACATAATATATTAATAGCATTAGCAATATAAAATCACCAGAGCCTTAAGAGCAAAAACAATAATTGCAAGGAAATCAAGTCATATGTCCCGTAACTTAATTTAATAAGCTTGTATTACAAATGTTATATAACGAGCTTGCCAATAGCTCTTAACAAGCTTTTCAGAATATCCCTATCTTCAGACCAGCTTTTGGCTTTTGGATTTTCTCAGTGATGTGCTATGATAATCAAGCATTAGTTTTAGAATACCAGGTCAAGCCCAGCACTTTTTCTAATGGTTAACTGTTAAGTAGAAAATCTGAATTTTTCAGACATTCATATGTCTTCAAATCCAGCTGTCTAATTTAAATAGTCATATAGGACTGAACTAAGTTCAGATACACCATATATTAATAGCTTTAGCAATATAAAATTGCCAAAGCCTTAAGAGCAATAACAATAATTGCAAAGAAATTAAGTCGTACATCACATGACTTAATTTAACAAGCTTTACTACAAATGTTATACAATGAGCATTAATAGTTCTTAGCAAGCAAACTGGTCTGGGGATAGGAATATTCCGAAAATCTTGTTAAGAGTTATTAATGCTTATTGTATAATGTTTGTAGTAAAGCTTATTAAATTAAGTCACATGATGTATGACTTGATTTCCTCGCAATTCTATTTTCAAATTTAAGTTGAGAATCAAAAACTGATTGATTTTTTTTTTTCAAATATACCAAAACCAGCACATGTTGTGTATCAGCATAAATCGGACTGAATGGTGATAAATCATGAGATAAAACAAAAAGATATGATGAAAGAATAATGTAATGTGCCAGATAAGTTAATTAATTTTAATTAGATGAATAAAATGAAAATCAATATTTTATAGTTATTATATTTTTTTCTATTCACCTTACTTAGATGATCAACCCATCAGGTCAGGCCCTCCTATTCCTGGATCTCAGGCTAGAGCTTTGTCAGTCTCCTCTCCCTGGGGTCATGATACAAACAAATACTTAAAGCAATGACTAATTAAGAGGAGGGGGAATAATGCTTCAACAGTATGTTGGGTCGGTTTATTTCACATTTTAAATTTATTTGAACTTTAGTTTAGACTGTTTATGGTTTGGTGTAGTGGTAGAGTGATGAATTCTGGATGTCAAACTTCATAAATTATGGCTCAGCTCTGCTACTTTCAATCCTCAAACCTCTTAGGAATTCCCAAGCAATAAATCATTTAATTATATATGAAATACTGGATGTGCAAATTTCACCCACTGATTGTGTTTGAGAGAAAAATTATAAACTATAAATGTTACATATATATATCTCAATAATTTCAATCTCTGTGGTCAAATTGCAATCTTTAGTGTCTATATAAATATGAGGGACCAGTAATAGAAGTGAAATTCCACCTCTATTGATGAAAGGAGGTTGTCTTGACAACAGTTCTTATTTGTATCTATATTGGGATTGTCTAAGTGTTTGTATATATATATATATATATATATATATATATATATATATATATATAATTATAGTTGAAATAATAAATTTAAGGGTTTACAAACTATTATACTCAATCCTTAAATCCGCAGAAGTACTTTTGGTTAATTTCTTGAACCTGCCTCAACTGCCATTAAATTAAAAAACAAAACAAAGTGAAAGCAAATGTCATCAATTCAAATCCCACGAATCTCATATTTTAATGTTAGCAACTTGTCTATTTATTAAATGCATTTTATTCCTATTTATAAAAATTGCCTCCTTAATTTTTCTTTTATTATGGTTTCTCTCTTCATGAAGAATTTTCACATTTTCAAAATCAAATTTAAATTTATATTTACATGTTTTTTCATGATCAAAGAAAACTGAAGGAGACATTAAATCACCATTATTTTTACTTTTTACACGCTTATATAACAATTCATGCTCCCTCAGTTTCTTCTCAATACTGCACCTAGATTCACCTATATATGATAGCATACAATCACAAAAAATTTGATATATGACATTACTTTTCTGCTTGACAGGTATGACATCATTAGAATTATTGACTAATTTATTAATATTGTTTGGAACGTAGAATGCCAAACAGTATTAATAAATTAGTCAATAATTCTAAAGACGTCATACCTGTCAAGTAGAAAGGTAATGTCATATATAAAATTTTTTGTGATTGTATGTTATCATATATAGGTGAATCTAGGTGCAGTATTGAGAAGAGATTGGGGGACCATGAATTGTTACATAAGCGTGTAAAAAGTAAAAATAATGGTGATTTAATGTCTCCTTCAGTTTTCTTTGATCATGAAAAAACATGTAAATATAAATTTAAATTTGATTTTGAAAATGTGAAAATTCTTCATGAAGAGAGAAACCATAATAAAAGAAAAATTAAAGAGGCAATTTTTATAAATAGGAATAAAATGCAGTTAATAAATAGACAAGCTGCTAACATTAAAATACAAGATTCATGGGATTTGAATTGATGATGTTTGCTTCCGATTTGTTTTTTTTTTTAATTTAATTGCAGTTGAGGCAGGTTCAAGAAATTAACCAAAAGTACTTCTGCGGATTTAAGGATTGTGTATAATAGTTTGTAAACCGTTAAATTTATTATTTCAATTATAATTACAATTTTGTTTTAATTAATGGACATTTTATATATATATATGAAAAACAAAAAAGCAAGTTAAACTTGCCAATGCTTGTATTTTTGATCAAAAGATGGCATTTTACCAAAAACACCGTCAAAGCATGTTTGTTTACATAAACATCAGAGTAAGCATTCACTACCTCTTTTGTTAGTTCCACCTTCAGATCATGATTTCAAGCTGATTATGCTATCATCAGTGAAGGACAGGAAATAAGAAACTAGATCTAAACACTAAACTCTGAGCGTTTATGAAACAATTTCTATTCAGCTTGCAAGCGTGAATTTTTTAGACACCTAATGTCTTCAAAATTAGCATAGCAAGCCAGATAGCTATATGGGTCTGATATCAGTTCAGTATCTCCACATAGTAGAAGCCTCTGCAATATATATCATTGCAAGAAAAACTTCAAAGGTACATTTATGAAAAACAAAAAAACAAGTTAAACTTGCCAACGCTTGTATTTATGATCAACAGATGGCATTTTACCAAAAACACCATCAAAGTGTGTTTGTTTACATAAACGTCAGAGTAAGAATTCACTACCTCTTTCGTTAGTTCCACCTTCAGATCATGATTTCAAGCTGATTTTGCTATCATCAGTGAAGGACAGGAAATAAGAAACTAGATCTAAACACTAAACTCTGAGCGTTTATGAAACAATTTCTTTTCAGCTTGCAAGTGTGAATTTTTTAGACATGTAATGTCTTCAAAATCAGCATATCAGACCCATATAGCTACCTGGCTTACTATGCTGATTTTGAAGACATTACATGTCTAAAAAATTCACGCTTGCAAGCTGAATAGAAATTGTTTCATAAACACTCAGAGTTTAGTGTTTAGATCTAGTTTCTTATTTCCTGTCCTTCACTGATGATAGCAAAATCAGCTTGAAATCATGATCTGAAGGTGGAACTAATGAAAGAGGTAGTGAATTCTTACTCTGACGTTAATGTAAACAAACACGCTTTGACGGTGTTTTTGGTAAAATGCCATCTGTTGATCATATATATATATATATATAACAGGATAGGGAATGGAGTCATCATCAACCCTAGTCAACAAATAAATATTTCAAATGATGAAACTTACAAAGAAGTATAAAATTTAAGATATATGATTAAAATAATAAAGTAATGATAAAGTCATATTTAAGCATGAAAAATATATAAGAAAATTTTTAAGGATGATATTAAAGGAATGTTTAATATCAAATAATATATAAGAAATTTTATATATTTAAGGAGAATGAGATCATGAGATCTCTGAGAGAGATCAGCGCAGTTACTTCTTTGAGCAACTATAAGTATAATTATAAATTCACCATCATTATAAATAAGTGAAAATAAGTATAAATTAAGTTTTCCTGAAGGATTGTGATGGTGGTGTTTTAGCTGTATTTATATGTTGGACTATTTCCATCATCTAATATGAGTATTGAATATCTTTAGAAATGTTTAACTTTATTTAAATATTCCAAATACATTCAATTGTTAGTAATACTACATCAAACATGTTAGTAAATGCTTAATGTTTCAAGAGGTATTATTCTCCTCTCTTCTTGAGGTGTTGCTGGCCTGACCAGTGAGAATACTAGCATGGGATTCGAACTTGGACCCTTAAATTTTTGAATATTGAATTTTAAGGTAGCGCTCAATCTTAAAATTTAATACTCAAGATTCTAAGGGTCCAGATTCTATCCCCATGCTATTACTGTCACTGGTCAGGTCAGCAACATCTGAAAAAGAGGGGAGAATAATACCTCTTGAAATGTGCATATTTAGATACTGGAAATAGTCCAATATATAAATACAACTAAGTATAAATAATACTCAAAAGAAAAACCATTCATCATCATGAATGATTAACAATGATGAATGGTTTTTCTGGCCAACTAATTGCTGCCACTCTCTGCTACAGTTACCAACAAAATGCAGCTAACTCTTATAAAAACTATTAGTCAAACTTTGCAGCTAGTTATTAGCCAACTGCTTCTCAAAAATATAAACCAGACTGAAATGATATTTTTTATAAGCCCTTTTTATAATAGTGGGGGAGTGATGAAACCCTAAATTAAAAATTGTTTTTATCTTATCTTTTCAAAAAGATCACTAATCCTTTCAAAAGCAAGTTTGAAGTTTTATTAAGATGTAATATACAAAGATTTTTAAAAATAGATAATTTACCAATTAAATAAAAGATTTCAAAAATACCATATTTGCTTTTAAATTTCAAAATCAGAATAATAATAATAATAATAATACAATATTAATATTTATTTAGACCTTTTTAAATGTTTTAATTTATAATAAAATTCTGTTTTAAACTCAGAATTATTTAATCCCTGATTATTATTTTATTCCAGGAAGATAGAAAAATATCTACAAAATTTTTCTCTGTTTATTTCTATTTTTCCTGTACTTTATATATATATGCATTCACACAACTATGTTGCTGTGTGCCATGTAACCCAAATGGTTACAATATTTATATAATGAAAAAATCTTTTGTCAATAAATAACATAGAAGCAGAAAAGTGTGTGCATCATAAATAATAAACATAAATTTATCATAAAGAATGGAAATTAATGAAATTCATTCATGCTTTTTTTTTCATATAAATTATAATAAATAATAAAAATCATATTTAGTCTATTTTACTGATGTTTATTAGATTATTGTTTTGTGCTTTTACTTCCATTATAGATCACTAGATGGTGTTCTATCTGTAATAATTGATTAACATTAAAATAGATGCTTAACATTTGAAGATAGCATAAAATCATTATTATCATTATTATATTTATATAGCTGTTGTATATGATTTTTATGGTAATAGTATGTATACTGAACTCTACCATTTAATGGTGCTGTTTTTTGCCCAGTGCACATCAATATACCGATTCACAGTCCGCTGTTATATTAGGTTTTTTTTTTTGGTCTGTCTGTTTGGTTTACAAAATATTATGGTAAACTAAAGTTTTTTTTTGTTTTTTTTCACCCGTATTTTTTCTTTCATTTTTTAATAAACAAACACTTTGTTTTTAGATGGTGTAGGGATGTTGGTTTGCTTTTAAATTATTGACTAACAGTCTGTCAGTTTCTTTACATAATATTACAGTAAAACAAAGTTTTTTTTCACCCAGTTTTTATTTTTGGTTCATTTTTAAGAAACAAATACTTTGTTTTTAGATGGTGTAGGGGTATTGGTTTGCTTTTAAATTATCGACTAATGGTCTGTCAGCTGTTTTTATTTAAAAGACTTAAACAATTCAGTACTTTGGAATAAACCAACACTTGCTTTTTAGAGGGGGAGGGAGGGGTTGTTTTGATTTTGAATTGTTGTCTTTTTTTTTAATTGATTATGAGGCTTTTTTTCAAATATTTATTTATGCTACAGAAGCCTTTATATGGTAGCAAAAAGTTCTTCCTTAATTTTTTTGGCCTTTTTAAAAAAGACATAAACAGTTCATTTTTAAAGAACACTTGTTTAAGGGGGGAGGGGTGGGGAAAAGGTTTGTTTTGATTTTTAATTATCATCTTCTTTTTTGATTTTCTTTTTGAACATTTATGTTACCGCACAGTTGTTTATTATTATTATTTTGTTGGCCTTTTGAAGAAACTCTTAAACACTTCTTTTTTGGAATAAAATATTACCTACCTACTCTTTAGAATCATGTGAACAACAAAAACAACAACAACAGTTTCCCATGAAATAATTTATTGAATCAAAAATAAACAAAACTTTGGACAACTTGCGACCGAAACAAGTAAAAAAAACACCATTTTTGGGGGCATAAAAATACAGCAGCCAAAATAACACACAAATAAAATAACAGGGAACCAAAACCAAAAAAAAAGTTACTTCAACATGCTCATCTTGCCTAGTATGTCCCAGAAGAGATCCTATCCTTGTGGCTGGCAATTCACTCAGTTTCAACCAATTTTGACAATTTGCAGATGACATTTTACTGTTCTCGCATGGATTCGCACATAAACGTGCATTTGCATGGGAAATTGGCAAAAACTCTGCTGAAAAGAATAACCTTTTGAAGTTGTGTGCAGTTCAAAACCATAGGAAAGCATGTGTGATGACATGACATTTCTTAATATAGAATACTAATTCCATTACGCTTTCTAAAAAATTTATGACAATGAATTTTTGGAGAGTTTCACCTCTTTCAAATATGGCCACCATCAAATGAGATCATAGCGAGAGTTCAATAGCACTCACTTGAGGAATACTGTCGCAATGCAATAGGCATAGTATTTTGTTACATAATCGTAAAATACATAACCCTCAGTTGGCCTAATACAGCTCAAACAACACCTACTGTAGTGTCAGCCATAAATTAAGGCTGCTAAAATGGTATATTGATGTGTGTTGTGTGAAAAACAATGCCATCAAGTGGTGGTGTTTGGTATACATACTATTGCCATTTTTATTATTTATTAGTTTACAAAAGAATTAATATATGAATATGCTAACTTTCAATTATTAAGTACTCTACATATTTATACCCAGTGTGTATATGTAGAGTGCATAGATAAATAGATAGATAGATAGATAGATAGATAGATAGATAGATAGATAGATAGATAGATAGATAGATAGATAGATAGACAGACAGACAGATAGAGACAGATAGACAGATAGACAGACAGATAGATAGATAGATAGATAGATAGATAGATAGATAGATAGATAGATAGATAGATAGATAGATAGATAGATAGATAGATAGATAGATAGATAGATAGATAGATAGATAGATAGATAGATAGATAGATAGATAGATAGATAGATAGGTAGATATGAAGAATAATAATTTTGGTTGTATTGATATAATATTTGTCTAATTTTTTTATGTTGTAGATCTGACGAAGACTGCTAGTACAGTCGAAACTGTTAAATAAATAAAATTATTTGCTTAAAGTGTTAAAGGAGTGTTGATGAGTTTATAGTGAAATAGATAAAATTTATGATACAGAAAGAGTAAGAAACAGAACACAATACATTACATTATATTGATCCTAATTTATTTAACTCATTTTGAATTAATAAAAATTTATTTTTAAAGAGTTGTTTATTAAAATTAGATTAAATGATTCTATCAAATAACTTAAATATTCATATATATATATTGTAGACAATTTACATAAATTACACAAACTAAAAAATAATAATAAATATTACATCTCCATTACTGATTAGTAATGCCTATAAGAAAAAATAAAAGCTATATACGATTGCAATGTAAAAAAAAAAACATATAATGAAAAATATTTAAGAATTAATATACCGTATATCTTTTGTAAACTGTAAGCAAAATTCACATTTATTCAGAGACAATACTCAAAAATCTTTCTTATATATATAATAACTACAGCTATATCACTTGAGGAGATCAAATTTCAAGTGGCTGCATGAGTTTGAATTTTATCTTTAATGTTGGCTAATTTGTGTAGGAAAAGAGAGGGCATTTTCTGAAATGTTGGATCGAATGCAAAATAACATATCAGAAACCAAAGAATGAAAATTAGAAAGGTTTTAAGTCTACTAGAAGGAAAACACATATAAATGCTATCTGTTAGGATTGTCCAAGAAGAGATTACTGAGCAAGTTAAACAACATAATATTAAATTGCCATAAATTTGCAATGAAGGTCAAAAAAAAAAAAACAACAACGGTGTTCCAATGTTTCCTCCTCTTTGTGGCAAAGATAATAACAGTATTTATATTGGACTTTCTTTTAGCAAGAAAGAGTTAAATGGCAGGATATAAAAATTATTATATATATAAAAAAATCTAGGTATTTGACTTTTAGTTATAGATACTATAAAATTATTTTATTAATGTGCTTGCAAGATTCATTCATTGTAACTGTGAGACAATCAATCTATTTGGTAACAGAGAATGAAAGAACCGACTGTTTGGAGTTTTGTGAGCTAAAAAAGCGCCCTATGATTCTGTATGCATATATTTATGTGTGTGTGCTTGCACGCACGTGTGAATATATATATTAAGTATTAATCTTGTTAAAATTATACTTACATCAAGAATGTTTTTGAAATGAATACAGTTTAGAATTTAATGCTTATTTGTTTTATGGAGAGGGGGAATTTTGTTTGCATTTAGGTAAGTTTAGAATTCAGTTTTTCACTTGTCAGGCAGTTATTTATATAGGAGTAAGAGATAGTATACCATTGGTCGTTTTGCATTTACTGTTAATTTGATAAAGAAAACTAGCGCTTGGATATTAGCAGTATGTGGAGATTTCGTTGCTTCAATATTTACATTTGATTTGCAGTGTAAATGTTTGCTTGTTGTTTGAAATATATATATAAGAATGTGTGCTAATATGGATGCATGAAATATATAATAAAAAATATGTGCGCTCAGATTGATTAACGATTTTTATTGACAATGCCCACTTTTACGTGAATCGTTAACTATTATTTTAAGTTTAATTAACTCAAAAGAATAAAGATAATGCTCATTTTTAAATAAAAACAAAAGATATATTTATAAAATCTAACGTCAACTAAGTAACGAAAGCACACACACACATATATATATATATGGTGTAATAATATATATATAAATGAAAAAGTATAAATGAATCGATAAAAATATTTTAAAAAATATATTGATAAACTATAATGTAAATGAACAAAGACGATCGAGTTAAGTACCTTTAATAGATTATTGATCTAGAATAATAGATATTGATCTAGAATAAAGCAAAATAAAGTTATATATTAGAAGAAATAAATTTTATCATTAAAATTCACAAATAAAACACTTCTCAATAATTTTTGTTTGTATTATTATTTAAGACTAAATTACATTAAATTATCTAGTTTATTAGAGACCCAAGCAAAATATCCACAGCAAAATTTAAAAAGTTAACTATTTTTCAATTAATTTTTTACCGATGAATTTTTTTTTTATCAATCATCCAACAGGTTTACTGAAAAAAAAAAAAAAGGATTATTTCCTTTATAGTCCTAACCATCTCTTTGGAAATAAATGGCATTTATGTACATACACAAGTAGATATATTTGTATTTATTTGTTGGACTGTTTCTATCATTTAGTTTAGGGAATTGTTAAAAGTTTTTTAAAAGTCAGTCAAATGTAATAATTCATAATGTTAATTTATAACATTCATTAATGTTATCCTCAAGAAAAAATATAGTAATTAGGGGGACTCATGGACATATATATAATCTTGTAATTGAATATTAATAAATACAGTAACTTTAAAAAAAAAAAACTTTTATCCAAGTAGGAGCGCTTTCTACTGTAGTCATTGTCAACTAACACCTTCAAAGGCTAACCTTTTTATAATTTGGTGATTTTTACATTTGCTGCCTGTCGGTTTATTAAGTCATGTTTATATTTATATATTGACATGATTTCCTTTATTTTCTTTTATTGTTTATTTTTTCAATTTGTAATGTTTTTACATTATTATAATCCAAATTAAATCCATATATACATAATCTATTATGGTCACAAAAAACTGATGCTGAAACATCATTTCTATTACAATTTTGTTTCCTTTTTTGAACTCTTCTTAGTAACAGCAAGTGTTCTTTAGTTATTTTCTCCAATGTACATCTTGATTCCCCTATATATTCACTGCCACACTTATTTGTAAACAATGCAGTTTTTATTTAGAAATAAGGTTTTATCTTTTGAATTATGTATTAGTTTTGTTTAATGCAGGAGGTGCATGAAATGCAATATCACATATATCTTTATAAATTTCCCTTATAAAATTTACTTGTTCATTTGAAATATATGGTATTGATATCCATATCAAACTAATAAATAATTCAAAAGATAAAACCTTATTTTTAAATAAAAATTGCATCATTTATAAATGGAGATGTAAGTGTGGCAGTGGATATATAGAGGAATCAAGATGTACATTGGAGAAAAGAACTAAAGAGCACTTCCAAACATTCATTTTCCCACTTACCTGTCTTTGTGCTATAAATGTTCTATAAAACCAACCTGATTGAAAGCAGTGCTAAGCTGTAAAATATTACAATTGTTTAATCTTTTTTGTATACTGAATCTTCACTATTCATTATATATATGCTTGGTTTATATTAAGATAGCAAATCTATAAATTTTAGTAGACAGGTTTCAATCCTCTCCAACTCTTCAGCCATCCATATCACTGCAAACCTGATGATAGAATGCTCAAAGCCCTAGATGATGCCAGTATTATAGTCATACCCATGTTGCCCCCAAGTTAACTGACCCCTCATATGTAGGACTTTAATATGTCCATTTAAATACATTCTGATTATATATATGTGTGTGTGGAGAGGACAATGATGATCCAGACCAACTGATGAGTGCTGGTTCAGCATAAAATATGTATATTGGAGATCATTTATCTTTTTCACATATATGTGTTCATGTGTATGTGTTATATTGGATAGAGTGGATGACTTTAGGGAGCTTGAAAGTCTGGGTTCAAACCCCCATTAATTACATTTAGGTTAAGTGTATACATTATACTTCTATTTCAATATAAAGATCTAAAATGAATACAATTAGTAAAATATCTATAGTCTCCTTTTCAGTTTTAATCCCCATATTATTTAAAAATCTTTTTTATCATTCATTGAACATCTGTCTTCAGTAGCAGAAAATATCACCTGTTTTCTTTTAATCTAATCATTAATAATAAGATCTTTGACAGAAAATCAGTCCTAATAAAACGGATTTAATTATATCTATAACATTCATCTTAAGAAAATTCTAAGACTTAGTTATATGACAATCCTGAAAGTCCAAATTAACGACTTAGTGTTTATTCGCTGTTGAAATTTAACGTAAATATGTGGTTCCAAAGATTGAATATTGACTTTCTTGTGATTATGATCAAATAAAACCTAATTTTTAATGCATTTATCATTTTAACCTTGGAACATACTTATCTACAACTTGACCAACAATCTATGTCTGAGTTCATGTAGTATAAACTTTTCTTATATTTCGACTTTTAACCATAACGTAACTAAAATTCAATATCAGCAACTTATTTGGATTTACAGCAACAATACCATTATTTTTAATGACTTCTGGCCAAAGTTTACTATTTGTATCAATATTTTTATTAAAATCAGCAAGAAGAAAAATATGGTTAAAAGGCTTTAATTTAGAGATCTTTGAATCTAATATTAGAACCGAGGTCCTAATATAAGAAGCACAAATACCAATACACAAGTCCACTTTTAGTACCATTCATCTCATCACAGAATTCCAAGAGTAAAAGATAATACAGTACCATGCACTCTCCTTTCATTAGTCGATCTGCCTTTCCAGAAAAAAAAATTGTAGCCATATCTCTATCTTATCAAACTTTCTATAAACAATAAGTTTCACTAACAAATGCTGTACTGATGTTAAATTTTTAACAGCTTTATAGCCACCAGTCCGATCTAGAAAGTTTATAAATCAAGTAAAGTTTATACATTCTGTGTGTGTATATATATATTTAGGTTTTGCGATTTACTTTTAGTGCTACTATTACTATTAATAATAGGACTATTTTTATCACTTCATGACTAATACCGGAGCTGTAACAATTGCCTGACTGTGCAAGATAAGTCACTTTTAGACTATCTTTTCTGGGCCCTTTTCAATTCCATGGTAGACAGAGAAATTCCTAATTAGGGCTAAATTAAACACAATATTTGCCAAGATGAAACTCCTATCCCAAATTCAGTTTCAATCTGAACCATTAGTGATGTACTGCCTCAAACAAAAGTCTCAATTAAGAACTGCCAATATACTAAGCCAATCACCATTATTTCTTTTGTCATTCTCAAACGCTGGAAGTAAAACAATAAAAAAAGGAATTGAAATGAAAATACCTATCATAATTACTGAATTACTGACGGGTAGTTAAAGAATAGAAATGTGGTTGCATAAACAATTCCATCCTACTGTTGAAGTTAGTAATATTTACTAAGGCTTTAACCTCAAGAATATGCGTGTAAAAATGCGATATTAGGGACCTCTACAGGTCTTAAGCATAAGCTTACGCCTTGGAAGACAGATAAAATCAATGGCATAACAAGTTCATGACATACTAAGTGATGAAAATATTAAAGAGGCAGAATAGACTATTTGTATCAAAAATAAACAACCTTTGGAGAATCATTATCCTATTCTATAATCCAGAAACAGGTACTCTTAGCTGGGCATTGCTTATTGGATATTCGCAATTAATCTCGTATATGAAAGTCATTTCACTATAAGACATCTGTGAATCCCATTGGTAGGCTGAATGCAACAATATATACTTAAGTATTTTTTAAAAACTAAAAGATAAAAGAATCGAAAGTCAATCTTAATTTGCTATTGATGGATAAAAAAATGATTGAAGTGGATGGGTAGAGAGAGGGCGTGATTGATAATCATATATAACTTAAATATATATGTGGATGTATTTTGTTGGTAAGTTCAAAAGTTTGTTTAAATGAACTTTTCACGTAAACTTTGTTCATTGTTTTCCGGATTTAAAAAAAAAGTTCACTTTTAAAACACAAAAAAAGAAAATTACTCTTTTGAGGTTTCTCAGATAGAATATTCAAAATCACATTTCCTTAAACAATATGTTTACTAAATTCAATTAAAAGCATATTAATTAAAAACATTAACTTCTAAATAATATTTATTAATTGTATACGCCAGTTATTAAGCAATCCTTACAATGTTCGATTTACCAATTCCAAAATCTGCCGGCTCGCTTTCGTAATAATGAATTACTGAATTACGTAGACACAAATGCTAAATAACTGCAGTTTTATATTCTGCCATTTTAAATATTAATGTGAAAAAGTACTCATACAGAGTTTAAATATAAAATTTTAATAATTCTTTCAACGCTTTCACGTCATGTTTAAACTAAAAATATTTCCGCAGAACAACGATTATTCGCTAATTACTTAAAAAACAGTCCATATCTTGTATGAGAATGATGAATTGGAAAAATAATTGAAGTGTTAACATCGGTGTTAAAATTCACATGTTTAATTCTTCAAACTCATTTAATAAGTGAAGGTTATTTGTATGGTCATTTGTCCAGTGAAAGTTGTTCTAAAGTGAAAAAAAGTGGCCTAAATTTTTGTACTTAAGGTGGAATTGATTTGAGAGATGCATTGATAAAAAAGGAACTTAAAAGTATCTTTGCAGAGTAATGGTTACCCATCCTTCGACAAGATAATAAAGACGATAGAAACCAGTACTTATCTTGCATAGAAGTGACATAATAAAAAAATACAAACTGTCATCATAGGTATGGAGCTTCATGTATTTTATATCTCTAGTTCATCTTAGTGAGAGAAAGTGTTTCAAGCCTTTTTGCGCTGATAAATGGAATGGAAGAATTGAAATGAAAGGTGCACTGATAAAAATCCAAAACTTAGACTCACCTATAGTTTTGACGTTTATGAAAAGTATATTTTAGTTTAATTTTAATAAGGGCGAATCATCTGGTGAAATTATTTGACAGCTTTAATTGTATATACATGACACTTGCTTTGTGCTCTTATGCATATGCAATTGTATTAGTAATTATGTAAATATATGCATAGAATATGTATGGATGTTTAGCAGGTATGTGAGTATTAATGAATTTTGATACTCTTCTTTTAGAAGATACTGGAGAGTGAAAAAAAGAAGAAATGAAGCTCCAGCACTGAGTTCAATATCCATCTATATTATTCATTAGATATGGAATATTTCGTTATACTCTCAGTCCTTTGATATTTACATTACTTTTACATTACTTCTGATGATGATAATAAAACTCATTTTTTGATCATAGAGTACAGATCTGCTTATCAACACTATTAAACAAATAGATTTTATAAGCATTTCATAAAAGTAAATTAAAAAAAAAAAACAAGATCAGCTCTCTAACCTAGCTCCATTTATATTAAGATTGAATAATCGGTGTTTGCCAGAGAGTAATGCATTTAAATCTTCATTCTTGTTTTCTGGTTTTTGCTTTTATCAACGGAACTTGGGATCTCAATGCTGGATAGAATGCAGTAACTATTTATTTAGCAACTATCTTTAATTCCATTTTTCTATTCAAATAAAAATCCTGAAATTCAAAAATACTCTTAAGATTTTAAACCAAGCTAATCTGCTAGTTATATAGCTTTAAATCTAAATCAATATCCATATATTTTAGTGCTCTCAGTTTTTATCAGCTGCATGCATCTTTCCCCCCTGCTATTTAATATTTTTATACATAGCAGTAGAGTTAGAGAACTCTTATTTTATCATACATTGTATAAGCCAACGAATTAATACCAAAGAGTCTGTTAATAATATTAAATTAATAAAACATATTTGTAATAAATATTTTTAGAGGGAGGAAATGGAAAATAAATTTAATTTACAGTGATAATTAATAATGTATTAAAATAAAGAGCATGCAAACAGCTCTAACAAGCTTTATCAATAGCTGTAAGAGAAATCATTTAAAATTTCTGTCTAGAAATGACCCCCACTCCTAGACCAGCCTCAAACTATTGGTTTTCCTCAGTGAGGCACTAGTGTCTGAAATATCCTAATGCCTCACTGAGGAAAGCCAATAGGTTGAAACCGGTCTGGGTATGGGTATGGGCGTAATTTCTAGATAGAGATTTTAAATGCTTTCTCACTGCATTTATCAATGAAGCTTGTTAGAGTTATTAGCACACTCTTAATTTAGCTTATAATTACAAGCTTATTAAATTAAGTCACATGATGTATGACTTTATTTTATAATAAATAATGGTTACAGTTTAATCTTAAAAATATTACCAAATAAATTGCAATTTAATCTTAATAAATAGATAGGAGTTCATCTAATAAGATGTAGCCAATATTAAAAAAGATTAAATAATAGTTGCTTGCCATAATGGTAAGAAGCTTTAAGTTTAAGAAATAAAAACAAATTCCAAAACTAAATATCACATACATTTCTTTAAATGTAATAATAAACTATTAAAATGGATATATTTCTAAAAAAGAATACATGGATAGCTGAAGTTTTAAATTGGGTTCCAAGATATTGCAAAATATATAGAAAGAGGCCACATATAAAAATTATATAAGAAAATTTGCTGGAGCACTGTAAAGAAGAGAAGATAGAAAATGGAGGAACTGGATTAAACTTGTAGAGAACTTTATTCAGATAGTAGTTGAAAATGATGAAGATGATGAATAAACTATAGGTCCTAACAGAAGGGTGACACCTTTTCTATTACTGGTAAAGGTTGTTATGATATTATAATTGCTTTTTTCTTAGTTTTTACAGCATCTAAACAATCTAGAGTAACCTGAACTCTTTATTTTTCTGTCGAATAATAATGAGATATCCTTTAACTGACTGATTTTTGAAATTAACTGTAGATCAGTTACTTTAAAAAGTTCTTACACCAACTAGTTGAAAAAAAAAGTTAAGTTTCATATGATCTTATGAGTATGACATGTGTTTGTGAAACAAGATGGCAAGTAACTGTGCTAACCATCACTCATTAGATTGAGTAATATTTGGTTTTTCTTTCTACTGTGAAACAATGTATAAATAATCAATAGACACTAGATGGCAGTGTAAACAGTCTTTTATGACCAGTCTTGAAGAGACATTTTTTTAGGCGGCACTGTATTATGCCAATTGGTCAGAAACAGATAATTGAATTCTGTTTTCATTACTATATTATTGATTAGTCAGCTCTTAAAAAAATTATTTTCTAAAAGAAGAAGTGAGTTGAAAAGAAATGCACAAACACTAGTAAGGTATTCTGCAATTAAAGTACATTATTTAAATATGCAATAATTTTATACACTAATGAAAATATCATAGCAATATCTTTAATAAATTTAAATAACTATCCCACATTACATCATTATCCGTTTGCCTTAACAAATAAAAATTATACCACAGCTGACTGATTTTTGAGTTCTTACTTGTATGGCAAATATAAATGATACTATTTTGATATTTTCATTATATATATATATATATATTATAATGATCCAAATGAAGGTAGAGACAACAGTCAATCGTATCTGCAACTACCAGGGCGCCATCTAGGCATTTGAGTCTAGAAAAATTTATAAAGTAGGCAGATACACGCTGATAAGATTCCACTTTATTTAATATTTAGATCGTTAGCCCAAGTCACTAGCTCAGTGGAGACGCAGAGATAATAATCTATATCTTAATTTATATCTTAAATAAATAAAAGCTACTGCCAGAAATTAACACATAAAAATATTTATTTACGCACATATATAATTTTGAATCATTTTTAAATTTTGAGGAACAACATTAATTATTTTTTTAGATTTTAATATTGTTAATTTAACTTATTATTTTGTCGAGTATGAATAGACTACATAGATCTGCATTTGAAAAGAAAATATTCTATCCCTTATTTAACCTTAGGCCAAAAAGTTCACAGTTAAACCAGAGTCAATCCCTCTGATACATTTATGTATTCAATGTAGCACGAAAATACGACAACACAAAATACTATACTGTCAGGAATGTACATCTGAACAGTAAGTGGAGTTAGAGAAGACATTGTCTCTCCACCAACAGGAATGCTACATCTGTTGGCGAGTAGAACAATAAACATAAAACTCCATAGGAATGGATTGCGGTCCTTTGCCATCTTATAAACCCATCCATAGGCAAACAGAAGGTGTGGCGTATATATGCAATCCTGCCCGTAGCGGATCTCATACTACATTACTAATTACACAAATATATCCAATCCATTGATCCAATTCAACTACGAAACGAATAACCTAAGATTACCCTCCCTTAATATAACTTTACAAAACTATATAGCCATTCATGCTTGCACAGATGAATTTTATACAATTTGTTTTATAATGTCAAGTATAGCGGCTGCACAAATTCCATGGTTAAAAACATTCCAAAATAAACACAACCGATCAAAATACAAATTCATCGATAACGTCGATTGCATAGGGAATACACAAATCCCATTAGCATTCATCATAAGATGCTGCAGTGACATTGTTGACCTATATATTCCAATCGAATGTGAAAACCACAACATAATCAACCGCTAACGAATCTATGCAATGTCTATACCAAACCTTAAATTTCCTCATTTAAAATTTAAACAATAAATAATTTATACAATAAGAAAAAAAAATGGAAATGATGTTTATCAATCGGAAAACATATAAAATTAAACATTATTAATTTGATCTAAAAACTTACAAAAGACAGATAAGAGTCCATTTTAACATTTAAGTTGGCTTGTTTATTAATTTATCAAACCGGACGAAAGTTCTTAATTATTCTTTTTTTTTATGATTTTAAAAATTGTTTAGTTCATATAGCTCACAGTAGAATCCATGTTCCTGTTGGCAATTCCCACAAAGACTTTCAGGGAAGGCCAGTCTGATATTTTGGAGGTAGCATTAGCTGGTTCCATTCTGGTATCACAGTCTTTTCATTTTTTAAACTAAGTGAGAGAGAACGACAAGTGCGTCTTTATCGTTCGTCTCACCAAATCAAGTTGGAAACTCACTGGAACTCAATATTTTTCTTTTTATAGTCCTCCTATGGATTCCATGAACAAAGACATCACTGTTCCATTTTTTTTGTTATGGTTCGGGCCTCTATTTGCTGCTTCTATATTGGACAAGCTAATTCTTTATTCCTTATCTAATTTTGATCTGACTTTTTAATTACACAGCTTTTGGATAATTAATAAACAATCATTTCCATCTACAAAAATATTTTATCTTTAAGTCTTGTACTTTTTTTATAAAAAAAGTACGTTCAAATACTTATTTATTTGTTTTTTTTGTTTTTTTTTAATATTTTTAAAGTTTTGAATCTGTGCGAATATATACGTTTAACAAACATTTTAATTTTAGCGTTTAGTTGTTTTTTTTTAATAGATTTTATTTTTATTTGCGAACTTTAAGATTTTATTTTAAATTAATGTAACGACATATTTATATATCGTTACAATATATATATATGATTGAATACCAGTATAATTTATATACCTGGAGTTATGTAATACATAAGGGATTTGAATACAGACTTTCAAGGTCTCTTCAGCTATCCAATCTATCTCATGCAACCAGTACAGATGACCACACCCATATGTAGAAGATAAATGATCTCCAGTGTATGTATTTTGTACTGAACCAGCACTCATCAGTTGGTCCAGATCATCTCCCACACATATTACATAATCAGTGCTCGGTTTATATTAAGATAGCAACTCTTCAAACTTTAATGGACAAGTTTCAATCTATTCCATCCTCCAACTCTTCAGTCATCATTTCCATTGAAAATCTGATGATGGAATGCCCAAATTCCCCATTAATGCCAATATTATTGTTATGCTTATGTTAACCTTAAATCACTCTGACCTCTCATGTATAGAACCTTATCCATTTAAATACTTAGAAGAGGTATGGGCAGGATACAGCTAAATTACAAGCCTGTATCCTGCTCATTATCCTGCTCATTCCTCTTCTAAGAATTTAAGTGGATAAGTTTCTATACATGAGGGGTCAGAGTGATTTAATGTCATTATAGACAATAATAATATTGGCACCAATGGAGGATTTGGGTGTTCTATCATCAGATTTTCAATGGAATGGATAGCTGTAGAGTTGGAGGATGGAGTAGATTGAAGCCTGTCCATTAAAGTTTGAAGATTTGATTACTTAATATAAACCAAGCACTGATTATATATATATATGTGTGGGGGGGGGATGATCTGGACCAAGCACTGATTATATATATATGTGTGGGGGGGGGATGATCTGGACCAATTGATGAGTGCTGGTTCAACATAAAATACGTATATTGGAAATCATTTATCTTCTACACATGTGTGTGGGCATGCATATTGGTTGTATGAGATAGACTGAATAATTGAAGGAAGCTTGAAAGTCTATGTTCAAATCCCTTATGTATGTATGCATATATATATATATATATTCTAACCCAGTATATTATTATTAGTTTATCTTATTTATTTTTTATTTATTATTTAGTTTAGTTTGCACCCATGACACTAATTTTTCAGGTTGTTGTTAAGGCAACCAAAATAAAGCAACATATCCATTAATTTTCCAATATGATCTAAAATACTTTTCATATAATACAATTGTACATTCAATTCTCTTAAGCCATGCCACGATTGTAATAACAACAATAATTGATCACTTATTAATTTAAAGAATAATTATAATAATATTAATCTCAGGGTTCTTTGTTTCATGTAAGGAAATGCTCGGCAGTATTGTGTTGTCGCATATGACTGGCATTCTGGTCGGCTATAGGAAACATTTATTTTACTTAAATTCAATGTGTCTTCATCTCTCATATCCACTGCTATATTATTTAAAGAGATGATAATTCTATTCAATAATGACGTATAATTTTGAATAACACAGCCCTTTTTTTTTTTTCAGAATCTCAGTCAGAATAATAAAAAGACAAGGGTGCTTTTTGTGTCCTTCCATCATCCATGACAACACAATAATATAACTAAGATTTATTACTTAGACAATTTAACTAAATGGGAATGGAATAATGTGCAACCAAAGTTAATGGTTTGGGAATAAATTCATTTTTTTTTTTTTTACACAAAGGTGAATGTTTAGTCTTAAGTTTTCAACTCCATAAATAATTATCATTAAACTAAAATATAATGACATATTCCGATCTGCTTAACTTTATTTATCTGGTATATTAAGTTTTTAAGAATTTGGAATGATTTCGGACTCAAGAAAAGGTTTTGCAAATATTGTGCAAACACTTATATTTAGCATATAAAAACAAAAAAATGAATCTACAACAAATTTTAACAAGACTATAATTTATTATTATCACAAAAAAATATATGAACATTTATTCAATAATCCCATAGTAATACAAAAATATAAAATATAACTGACATTAATCTGTATACTCTTTTGGTTATGGACTAGAGGTTACTACTTCTCCTGTATGCAATCATATGGATTGATTAACTAAAAGTACATTTCATTACCAATACATTGTTTATTAAATTTTGGTAACCTTGTAGAAGCTTTTATTCAAAATTATTGACTAACTATTTTTTTTTTTTTTAAAATGATTAATCCCATCATATGCAATACGCAAAATATTAAATTTATTTCTAATACATTTACTTTGTTTATGGTCTTTAATGGGATAACCTATTCTAATTATAGGCCAGTTATCAGAAGTTACACTTACCATCTTACATTTAACTTAATGCTAACTTAAGTTATGATACAAATTTTATTCATACGTATAATTTTAAATATGAGTATTATTTAATTACTAACCAGAATTAAATATTGCATTTGAATATTCCCTCAGTAAATAAGCGTTTTAAATTACGCAATTTTAATTACTTTCTCCATTGATTTACTTGTCAAATACTAACAATATTTAGCAGCACAATACAGATATTGATCTTAGTTACTAACGCACTATTTATACTAAAGTGGATCTTGAGGAACTAACACCTCCAATATAACCTTTATCTTGCCCGAACTTTCAAAATTAAGCACAATAATCAACACCTTCCATGGTGGAGCTATCTTTATTTTCACATGAGGAATATGGAATAACCACGAAGGTCTGTAGAGTAATCTACTACATTAAAATATTTTGGTGGTTTCTTGCCTCTTACTTGGGCATACAACGAACACACACCAAATACAATCCTCTCCTGGGATTTAAACGAATGAAGCATACTAAATGCTAGATAAATTCTTGATCGTCCTATCTATGAGAATCGATCACTTGGGCTATAAACATACCTGAACATTATATTTAAAATATTCCTCTCATGGAAAACAAAGCTTTTGGGGAGATCATTTTTCATCCCACAAAATAAATACATTATAATTATTACCTATGCGAATATTAAGCATATACCAATGCTATATCTGGGCAGGATAAGTAAATACACTGATTATAATAAACTTATGTTACCGGGTATACTTTGATCAACATCTGAAATCAATGGACATCATAGAATAAAAGTATAATAATTTTAATTTTAATAAAGGAACATTCAAAATAGTTGGTAGCATACTATTTTAAACTAAATAAAGTGGATGCGTTATTTAAGAATAATTAGGAATAAATTCCTCAATTAATATAGTATAAATTCGTTTCAAAACTTTAACAAGAAATATTTTGTTATAGCATTTTTTTTTTTTTAGTTACTTCTGATAATTTTCAATATTTATTTTACCCCTTAAATATCTAAATATTTTTCTTTTACGTATCTAACATACAAAATTTCTACCTACAATTGTATGTAATAATTAAAACATATTTTATAGATTTTTTTCTTTCGTGTTAAATATCAACTTAACCTATAATAATTATATTAAAACATACCTTTGTCATTACAAGGCTATTAAATATCACTTGACCATACAGACTTTAACCTATGTGATATAACAAAAAAATACATATCATTTATAACTTAGTTTTAAACAATCATTAATTAACAAGTGCATATTCTCTCATTAGAAAATGTTTTTCTGTGGAGCAATTGAAGAGCTTTATCCAGTCGTATTTCACAAAGCAAGTTTAAAAACAATAAACGCATGGTATTATTTCCTTTAAATAAAAGTTTTCTCTTATTTTGTGCGTTTAATAAATTAGGTAAAGAAACATATAGCAGAATTGAAGATTAATTCTTACTTGAATTAAACTACTACAATTTTGGGATCCAAGAAAAAAAAATAGACTTCTAACATAGACGAATATTTGACTATAGACGATAAACATACACAATATTTTTTTTTTATTGACGATACGTACAATTCATATTAGCTAGCTTACTTATGGACGAAAATGCGCAATTTTCCGAGAGATTATTATGATAATAACTGCAGTCAATTTACGTGTACAGGAAGTTTTAATAATTCCAACTGATGTATAATATAATATATCATTTATTTTTATCATTAAGTCACTAAGATATTTGGTTTTGTTCATACTTTAGGAATTATAAATTTTTTTTTTAACGGTAACTTCTCCATAAGAATGCCCCTATATAACTTTTCCTATATTTACTCTGAGAAAGTTTATATTTTTTTTATATTTTTTTTTAAAAAAATATACAGGTGCATAATTTAATCTTATTTATCATTATTATTATTTCCAGACAATTCTTGGTGAATAAAACATATTTTAACGTATGTAACTACATTACTTGTAAAGGCAGACAATATTGAGAAAGAGCGCGAAAATGTTTCTAGTTGATTTTCCTTGGTTTCAAAATATTTCTTTCAATTATTATTATTTTTTTCTTTCTATACCAAGAAAATATCAATAAATGACATAAAGTTAATAAATAATTAATCTTTTCTTGGAAATCACTTCTTTTCCTTAATTCAGATATAATATAATTTTTCGTGATTCTTTTAGTTACATCTGTCATTTTTGAACTTTAGCGCGAGACAATAAACTTTTAAGTATAAAAGGTCTTTAAATAGGTAGATGGCAAAGAAAATCAGGATATCTTATCAAAAAAATTTAGCCACACATTATATTATTAAAATTTTACTTTGATTACATTTATTTTTGCAAAATAAAATGAAAAAATTGAGTTACCAAATTTCAGCACTGTTCCTTCCTTGAAAACTAAAAGCAGACTATCTTTTTTTTTTTTTTTTACTTTAGCGACCTTTTACAGAAAAATAATCATTTGATTATAACATAAACAAAAGAAAGGAAAAACCTATTACAATCATATAGTTTTAGTATTATTTACCTGGATTACAAAGTAATTTGACAATATAAAAAAAATAATAATAAATACATTAAATTAACAATCAGTGATGTATAATTCTTTAAACATTATTTTTTTTTTTTTTTACAAAAAGAAATTACCAGAAGTTATTGTGCTTTATGATAAGACACTCATCCACTCCCCCCTCTACCCATCCAAAATCAATTACTGTTTAGCTTTTATACCATATTAATTTGCTCTAATTATTAATATCTCAATTAAATTATTCATGTTCTCTCTTTAAAAATGACATTGAGTTATTTAATCTATTAGTTATTCACCCAAAACATGCCAAAGTGAGTGAATAGCATACTTTATTAATCAATTATTACTATTGTTATTTTATCTTTTTATTTCTTTAAAGAATAGCATTGTTTTCCTGCAGAAATAATGCCAAGTAAACCAAGTGTCAATAACACTAGGTTACAATATATATATATATATAGTGCAGTTTACGTTAAGTCACATTCCGGATCGTTACAATATATATATATATAATGTTGTAACATTATATTTACTATAACTCAAAATTATTCTTCACGTATAAAGTGTGATAAACAGAGTAGCTAAAATTAAAAAAATATTAGTCACAAAAAACTATTTGCCAAGCGGTTTCGATACCGTGTACCAGAACAATGGCACCATACCAGCTTGGCAAATAGTTTATTGTGACTAATATTTTTTGAATTTTAGCTACTCTGTTTATCACACTTTATACGTGAAGAATAATGTTCATTATCTGACAGAGTTTTTGTATTATTTATCTAATATAACTCAACAAACTTTCACCATCATCATTGGTCATACTTCAAATTAAGTTAAAAAAACTGACATGTAACTACTTAAAAGAAAAATATAATTTTTTTTGAAAGTATTTAAATGTTTTCCAAGCAGATTTTCTAATCAACATGCGCTAGTATTCTGTTAATTATTATTATTATTATTATTATTATTATTATTATTATTATTATTATTATTATTATTATTATTATTATTATTATTATTATTATTATTATTATTATTATTATTATTATTATTATTATTATTATTATTATTATTATTATTATTATTATTATTATTATTATTATTATTATTATTATTATTATTATTATTATTATTATTATTATTATTATTATTATTATTATTATTATTATTATTATTATTATTATTATTTTAAAAAAGCTTCATTGAATTTTAAAGACAAATAGAGATACACATAAAATAACTATTTTATAAAGAGATACAGAATAGAATAATAAATCAAGCATAACAATACATATTATTTTAAAATAAAGTAATTACAATTAAGATTACATTCACTTACAGTTAAACATTTCAAACCTATGTGTGCGTGCATAATATTTTATATGTTTTAAATTTGGCTAAGAATAAACTTAAAACTAGAAAAATTAATTTAGCTTGCTTAATTTAAAAAGGTATTTATTTAATATTATAATTTAATTAAAAGATAAAATTAAAAATTAATTAAATAAATATCTGATAACTTTTAAAGAGAAATTAATGTAATAAATTATGTAGTTTTTATTTTATTAATGTAATGTAAAATAATATTTCTACAGAGTTTGAATACAAAATTTTAATAATATTATTATACTGAATATACTTTAGACATTTTACAATTTCGTTTTATAACCAATGACTAATCAAAGAAATCATTTCAAATCCTTAGATAAAGATTTGGTGATACTGAGATTAAATCTGATATCCGAAAATTAAAATTTCAATATTATCAAAAATATTTTAATGATAAAAATATTTCTTTGAAATGGAAATTGATAAAATTCTCTTATAAAGAAACCTTTATCAAATCAATTTAAATTTATAGAACACAATGATAATTTGATTGAAGTCTAGAAAATAATGAAATATGTGTTGCTGATTCGTTTAATATACCCCCCTCCCCATATTTGTCAATAGATAAAATACCAGTACAAGATTTGTCTTTTGCTGATTTTTGCCTAAATTATTCTTTAGGTGAATATGTTAGTGAATTGGATTTGTCACAATTGATGCTTAAAGAATGTTCGTTCAGCTGGTGTAAACGGGTTAACCAAGGGTTCTTAAAGAAAATAAAAACAGCTTTCTTATCTGTTCTTGTTTATTTATTTAATCTTTCATTATATGCTGGTTTATTTCCTATTTGTTTGAAAGTTGGTATTATTATGCCTATTTTTTAAAAAGACAGATATTGCACATCTTAACAATTACAGATCAATTTCTATTATATCTATGGTATCTAAATTGTTAGAGATGGTGGTTAAAGAGAAAATGATGTCATTTTTATTTAAAAATAATATTTTATCTGAATATCAGTATGGATTTATTTTTGGTAGAAGTACATTGGATACTTTCTATAATCATGCAAACAATTTGACAACTTCATTAGAGAAGGATCTTAAAACTGTTGCTATTTATTTAGATTTATCTAAGGCATTTGACTCTGCATCTCATAAAATTTTTCTTAAGCATTTATATTCATATGGTTTTCCTAGTGGATTTATTTCATGGTTTGTGAGTTACTTAAAAAATTGTTCTTGTTACAGCAAAAGTCTTTTGGTTTTTGAAGTTATGGTCTGTCTCGGGTTTTTAATAGTGACCATGTAGCAGCAAATATATCTGGGTGTGCAATTTTGCCATCTCTGCATTAGAGAATATGGCTGGGTGCCTTCTGATGTTGTTTCCAAGGCAGAAAATACATCTGGTGCACCACAAAGTATATAAACAAAAAGTTGCTGCATAGGCTGCAGGTATTGATTATTGTCTCTATTAGGTTATCAAGTGTGATGTTATTTTGTCTATATATATTAATCATCATTTTCAGATATTTGTCAGAGCTGAACAGATGTGGCACAAGGAACAAAAAGCATTAATTTTGGTGTAAAGTCTGCAGTATTTAAGGAAATAGGAGGTAGGTAGAGCATGGAGATTTAGCCTAAAGAGAAAGTCAAAAAATTTGGGTTCCAATGACCATTTTTTTGAAGTGCTGCATCAATTGATTGTTGTTCATATTTGGCATTCATGACTGAGAATCAGTAGTTATGTCTGGGTACAGCATATTATAAATTCTCCAATAGGTGTATCTACCAACACCCCAAAAAGACACCTGATCATAAATGCATTGGAGTTGATATATCCATGTAAAGGTGGTGGTCAATCTGGGGTGTTATTTAAAGGATGCATTCAAGAGCTGGAAAACTTCTTATCAGTACATCCAGGAGATTAATACTTTTTTTTTTTTATAAAAAATTTGAATGGAGTGAAGGCCTAACCCATTCTGGTTGGTGAAAGACTAAGTCATTTTACAAAGATGGAGAGTATTTTTTTGCACCATAATAGCTTGCTACAGAGTGAGTAAATGGACATTGCACCATAATAGCTTGCTACAGAGTGAGTAAATGGACAAAGTGAAATATTTAGTGTAGTTTATGATTGGTGAGTAATAGGTTATTTTTATAGTTACAAACTGATTGAAAAGCATACCTTTGCATATAATGAGAGGTAAGTTTTGGAGAGAGAAGTGGTTGTGCATTCATCATCATCTTTCGGTTTTTTCTAGATCTTTTGTCTCATTCCAGAGGGCCTTAGGTAGAAAGAAAATCCAAGGAAATTAGTTGGTTTACCATAATAAAGTTGTGTATTTATCTTGCAAGTGTAAAAAAAATCAAGCTGATGTTTTATTAATGTTGATCTTGAGTTTATATTTGAAGGTGTATTCATTAAGTATTTTTTCAGAATAGGTAGTTGTTTTTTTTGGATATAAGAAAAACAGTAAGATCATCCATGTATGCAATGCTGGGTATATTTAGTCCAGTGCATGTAATTTGAATTCCTTGTAATTTTTGTTGTATTTTCTTTATGAGAGGGTTAATGTGGAACATAAATAATGAAGAACTGAGTGGAGATCTTTGAGGTATGGATTGGTGGGGAGGGAATGAAGGTGATGTTCTATCATTAATTGTAATATTGATTTCATGACTAAGGAGTAGGTTGGTTAGTAGGTATAAGAGAGCGGTATTTTGGTATCCGCAAGTGTCTAAATTAAAATTTCAATAGGAACAGAGTCAAAAGCAGCCTCAATGTCAATTTGAACAGCCATTGGAGCACATTTTTTTGCTCTCTAACTAAATTTACAATGGTTTTGAAAATGATGGCACATGGCCTGCTGAGGAGCATTTTTTCCATATTGCATAGGTGATAATAGAGGGAGGAAAATATGGTTCAATTTTATCTTTTAGAACCTTTTCCAGGATTTTAATACCAAGGGGGTTCATGGAGATTGGTCACATATTAGATAGATTGGATTTTGAAGCTTGCTTTTTGTTGAATGGAGATTGGATATAGATCTTTTATGTTAAATAGTCTTTGTAATAGTTAATTTGCTAAATCATATAGATATGTGGTGATAAACTGACTTAGATATGAAAATACAAATTTAGGGACTCTATGTGACCCTGGATGTCAAGAGTTTGGCATTATGGTTAGCTTCAGCAAGAAATCTGTAGCATGAATGTTTATCTAACTCTGGTTGGCCAAATATATCTTCAGATAGTGTGAAGGCACAATGTGACTGCAGCTTTTGTTTGAGGTATTTGTATATTTGTTCTATCATATTATGTCCAACTTTGGTGACACAGTTGTTTTTAAGTGCTTTTGGAATTCTGACAGTGGAAGGATATCCCAGAACCCATCTAATGTATCCTCATGTTCAAGTGTGTTGTGTTGTTAGACATATTTTTTCTTTTTTGTGCAAGATACTTTTTTAGAGTGTTGCAGGTGTCATTATATATTTGTGTAAGTCTTTTTATATGTGCATAGGTATCTGGAACAGATTTACACATGGTGATTCTTTTATGTAACTCATCGGCCAAAATTAGGAGTCTTTAGGGGGGTGGTATCATTCTGGTCATATGCTTTATATTAAATGACAGAATGTTGATAAAGGAAATGTTCTGTTGAACAAGATCCAGTTGCATAGTGCTGAGTTTAAATAACATAATTTATGTTTTAGAGTACAAAAATTTAGAAGTGTGTTAAGGAAGAATTATTATTCTTGTTTTTATGAAGTTGAATTGTCTATGTTTGCATTGCACTTAGATTAAGCTCAAGAATTTGATTAGAGCAATCACAAAAGGGTGAGGAATTAAGTGTTAACTTAATTAAGTGATGAAACATGGGTGAATAAAAGCACAGGTCAATACATGAGGCATGATGACTGTTGTAGAAAGAGATGAAGTTGAGTGGTAAGAAACCTTCCATGCTCATTAGGAGTATTAAAAATTTATATAACCACTTAGAAAGAAAAGTGTGATAGCTCATGTTAAAGTCACCCATTAAAACAACTGGATAAGAGGTTGATGATAACAGTGAGTTGATGGTAAGCAGTAATCTTGAGATGACAACTGATCCAGGAGGTATGTAAACAAAAAATTATGTGTAGTGCAATAGTGTGGAGGTGAAAAGTGACTGTAAGTAAAGTAGGTTTGAGTCAATATATATAAATTATAAAGGATGAAAATTGGCAGGTTCTTGTGATCACCAGGCCAGTGCCTCCTGAAGGTGATGATGAATCTCATGAACAGGTGGAAAAGCCTTGGGTTCTTAAATAGGTTGTGGGATCGATCTGAAAACCACTACATATTTTTATTTCCAACAGACCCAGGATGTGTGGCTGTGTAAATCGAATCCATTTACTTAGCTGGAGGTTTTTTGAATTGAGTTTAGACCTCAAACATTTAAAGCTCCTATCTTTATTTTCATTTTGAAAATAAATGAATAGAAAAAATAGTTAAAGTATATGTTTTAAGGATCAGCTGTTTATATTGACTGGATTGAGATTTTCATTTGTTGCCTTGTTTATAAGGTTTAGAAAAAGGATTGTATAACATAAATGGCCAGTTATGACTCAAAATTAAAATTTTCTGGGCTGGCATCTATGGCATCAAAATATTTAAGAGATGGTTTGTTTGCATTATTTTTTTAAGCATGGAAGGTTTGATATCTGTTGGTATACTATACTAGTGTATATATGTTTATCATTAGGGTTTGTTTTGATTCATTGATCAGTTTGGGGTTTTGGTAAGTGAAAGATGAAAATTTTTGGGCTCAGTTAGAGATTCCTGCATTTATCGAGTGTCTATTAAGTGAGGGCTACAGTATTCTAGGTTATAAATGCTGTTATTAGTGGATCATGTTAGATTAATTTTGGTACAAGTGTATTTATTACCATGATCTTTTCATGGTTGCCCAGGTTATCTTTTGGAAGTCTAATATGTGTCACAACTTTTAACCATTGGTAATGGTGGTATCAGTGCACTTATTACATCTATGCTGATGTTGTTTATTGTAGGTGAAAATTAGCTAGTATTGTCATTGTGAATAATTGACTGTGGTACCTTAGCTATATGAATTGAATCTAACTGTTTATATGGTTTGTCTGATGAGATGAGGGTTTTATTATCATCAGCCTGAGCAGTTTTGCTGCTGATGTTAATGGGAGTGCTGAAGGTTTGATTTGTCTGCTTGATGGAGAGGTAAATTGATGAAGCATTTTTATTTGAGAAAGAGATTGTGTATAAATGTTTTGTCACTATTGTCTTGTTTTGGATTAAGAATGCATCTAGGTATATGGTTACCCACCTGATTACATTGTAAGCATTGAGTAGTTGTGCAATTTGATTGCTAGATGACCACACTGGTGACAAGAAAAACCTTGTGACTTTATCCCTCTTATGTATAAGCAAAGTGTTGCTTCTTGGTCTGTAAACTGAATAAGCATGTTTGGATAAATGCTTTTGTTTAGCTTGACTTTAAACTCATCACTATTGCTGTATATTGGAACTGGGGGGTTCTTTATGTAAACTGGTTGCAATGAGACAACCTTCCCAAAAGGCTCCATTAATTTTTGAAAATCATGTGTGGAGTAACCTAAACATGTATTTTTCAATATGACAGTTATGTATCTCTGTTTGTTTTCATCTATAGCAATTAGAGCAAAATGATCTAATGTTTTGGTCAACATTTTAAATCAATTTTTTTGTTTTTGATCATGGAATTCTATGATTATCTTTGATTGGGATATCAGCTAAGCATAGAACACTGTCACTGTCCCATAGATTTGCAGAGTGAGTGCTTCATATAATAAAGTTCTTTGGAATTTATACAAAGAACAATGAATATCTGTTGCTGATAAAACTATTGAACAATCTGTGAAAAAACAGCAGAAAGTGTTAAAAAGTTCATTAGGAATGGTGTTGTGAAACTTCTCAGAAATTCTATCTAGCAAAGAGAGGGGGATTGTGTTTCTTCACCATTTTGATTTTGTAGATCTAAATCTTCAATGTCTGCTGGTTGTGGATTTTCTGAATCTTTGGGAAAAGGGATTAAAATTTATGTTTGTAATTAGCATTGTTTTTTTTTGCAATATCAGAAAATGTTTTTTTATTAATTAAAATAACATTACTTCTTAGGTTTGTTTTTTCACTCACATTAGTTAATACTGAAGGCATGGCAGCCATTTAGGTTATCTTTAACCAACGTTGTAAACTAAATGTTTTTCCCCCACAGATGCACAAACGAATATTTGCAAATTTTTATAATATATATTGTGCCCTTTTCTATAGGTCAGTAATAGTTCATAACAGTCAATTACTAAAAATTTTAAATTTTAGAATATGTTCTTTTAATACATTAATTATAGTTTGTCGTTTATATTTTTAAAGTACAATTTGAAGCTAAAGAGAATACGTAGTATATAAAATCATTTAAAAATAGTTATGTAAAGCTTTAAATATTGTTGCATATGGTTGTAAAAGCTGGCCATATTAAATAACACAGCTATAAATAATTAAAAGTATATTTAATAAGCTCAATTTTAATAGTCTTAAACGTATACATAAATAAATGTTATACAGTATTTAAATTTATAAACTATGTTTAATAATCAAAATTAATATATAATATATTTTAAAAATAAACTTTATGATGGTGAAAATTATATCTAGTTCTATATTTTTAAAATTATTCTTCCAAATTTTTTATAATTATTTTATATAATATAATAAGCGTATCAATTTTATAAAACTGGGCAGAGAAATAGATTAAAAATCGTCTGTCAAAGTTATTAATCATGTGACTTTTAATGTATACGTTCACACACACACTTGTTAGATTTAATAACAAAGTTTGTGTATTATAGAGTTGGATATAATGATTATTATCATAGAAGTGAATATTAAAATATTACATAGTTATTTCCAAATGCTTAAATGATGTAATAAAGATGAATACATTCATAATATAAAAATTAAATATTTTATTTAAATAAAAATAGATAAATTGAATATTAAGAAATGGAATAAGTTATTAAATGTTATTTTAAAAGTTATTTTAAAAAATTAAATAATTTAAATAAAGTTATAATTGAATTAAAAGTGGTATTTTAAATAATATTTTTTAAATTTTATTACGTCATAATTTCTAATTTTGAAATTCAATTCTACTTGAAACTAAAAATATGTAAATTTGTTCACAAGCTAAAGTAAGAATTAACCAATAGGAATAGGTATTCTTACAGACTATAAATATGATTTGCACAGGGTTATCGGGGGAGATTAATTATGTATTGAAACCGGAGAAAGGTAAATTATAACTATCAAAAAGATAGTATTTTTAAAATTTTTATTTTAGTCAACTTTTTTTAGTACTTTCTTATAGTTTTATTTGCAAAAAAAACTAATTGATAATATTTAAAAGTATTTTTGCAAAAGAGAGTGTTAAAATATAATAATTTAGAAACTTCGTGGAGATGATTTTCTAATTTTTTAAAAGTTACTTGCCAGTAGTATTTTATCTGAAGTTTAACTTAGACTACGCAATAGAGATGGATATACTACGAAATAAAATGGATATAAATTGTAATACTGTAAAAATGTTTGGAATATTTATTGATACAGCTTTATTAATATTTCACCAAAGAACTGTTCTGGTACATAAAAAACCACAGCTCGGACATTATACGGAGTCTTAAAAAAATGTATTGAAACGTATTATTTATAAGTTGATCCAAGATTTATTTTTTAAAATAGTAATAAGACAATTATATTTCATGAATCATTTTATATAATATTATATTCAATGGAGTAAAATGTTATATCCTTTCTGAAGGTAACATTTTTTAAAAAATATTTTCAAGAATTAAAGAAAGAACCCAGGAAAATATGTTACAGAAGCGTTTTTGATATTAAAATATCCGGTCTTAGAATTATTTAAAATGTATTTAGAAAAGATTTGTTTAAAAGTACTTGAAGTTTTTTGTTATTTTAAAAGAGATTTATAAAAAATACCAAACGAAAGTTTAAATGTATCAAGAAGGAAACATATATAAAAAAGTGAACACATAGTTGAATAAAAGATGGATCCATGGAAATACAAATAGTACTTAAAAGTTTATCGAATATTTTTAAAGTTAAATTAGATGGATTGATGCATCGGATACGCAGAGAATATTGGTAGAGAAGATTAAGAAAACTTCACGGGATTAATTAATATTATGATTTAATAATTATCGTCCTAAACCAATGATTATTTTCTATAAATTTTACTAAATGGATTAATAATTATTTTTATTTTAAACTTTAACGTGCTTGGAGGAGAACATATTTAAAAAAATCTAGAGAAAATAATAAACATTTTGGACTTATCAGGAACTATCGTCAAGAAAATATGTAATTATAGTTTTGATTCCTTTTATTTTGTTAACCTAGTTCAAATCTAAATTTTTATATAAGATTAGGAAAAACATAAAACATTAATTTATTAATATTAAAATTTTATAATATAACAATCTAATAATTTAGCTAAAAATATTTTAATATAAAGTATAGGGGTGTGAATTTTTTTTATATCTGCAATGCTCAAGTGGATAAAGGAAGCCTACTGAACACGATGACTAGATAAAGGTTATTGGTAATAATAATAACTATTGATAATTTATAATGTATATATTTTTTTGTTTTCTTTAGATCATCCATAAATTGGAAGAATGAAGTGTAAAAGTTTTTTTACTTATATGTACCGCATTTCATACAACACTTTAAAAAACATTATGAGATAGGATTGATTTGAAAATATGCATACGACAATTTTTTTTATTTTTTTTTTATTAGTGATATAATCCAACATAACAAATAATTATGTGATTCTTTTAAAATTTTCATGTTATTGGATATTCAAATATTGTCTAAGTAGATTGTATATGATTAGACATATAGAATAATGAAGTAAGCAGACTTTTCTTGTGGAACAGCTAGATTGTTTAACTATTAATGAATTTTATTTATTGTTTTGTAAATGCAGATAGTTATTTATCGATGTAAGATGTGGAAAATCTTGAGAAATAATGTTGAGATAGTGGCTTGGAAGTACTTAGTGAACAGGAAACCAAGATGATGTTTTTAAAAAATAGGATGTTATAAGGAATGGAAATAATATTTAGTCTTTATGTGAATATCAGCATAGTTAACAAAGCCCTATGACTGATACACATTTTATTTGGACAGTGTTTATATTTCTTTAAATATTTGATGTTCTAATAAAGCTGAAGAAATAACTTTAACATCGTCCCTATACTAGAGGATATTAGACAGGTAAATGTCATACCTCTTCGCACTGTGCCATGATTTTGAGATATGTTAAGAGTAATACTCTAGCTTTCTTCCTTAATCCTATGCATCTGTTTTCGCTATCTTTATTTCATGTAACTGCATCGTTTAGTAAGATATGTTTAAGAGAAATGATAAATAATTTAGAACTTAGGTTATGCTATCGTTTTGTATAAGATTGGTTTATTTGCTTAGAAGGAATAGGACTTTATAACTTAAAATTGAAGATCCAAAGTATCATAAGGAAAGAAAAGAATCATAGAATATATTTTGAATTTTATTTCGGAAATGAAATATAAACTTTTTTAAAATAAAGTATCTAAACAAAGATATTTTTTTTAAAGTGATAATAATTTTAAATGCTTTAGTATTATTTTTTTTTAAGAGAAAATAAGTATTGCATATTTTAAAATACAATAGTACAAAGTAAATTATGTAAACAATATGCATAGTATATTTTTGTTTATTGATTAACAGAAATATATTGATGATTACACTTATATCATACTAAAGTAAGGCTTAGAGAAGAATATATTATGATTAGTAAACATTGTGTGATAAATACCAAAATCTAGTACTGAATTTTGGATAATATTTTGTGTAACATCTTTGACTTTGCAAGATGAAATTTTTTTAATATTTTGAGAAATCCATACTCATTATAAAATTTTGTTTTCTATAGAATGTTTTCTAGGTATGAATTTTTTAAAATAAGATAGTTTAATAATATTAAGGATAAAATGCTGTTGCTAATAAAGTAAATAAATATATTTGTAATAAGTTAACCATAATGAGAAACCAAATAGTAACATTTTTTTAAAATTTTGTCCTAAATCTAAATAAAGATATAATTGAAATATAAATTATTTTTTTTATAACCTGGTAGATCAAACTGTAAAGGAAAAAAGTTTAAATAAATTGTTTATTTATTTGTTGTTAGTAATACATTTTGTTAAATTTTGTTATTTCAAAAATTTTGTGTCCGAGTTATTTATTTCTCCACATCGCTGCATGAAAACACGATATATGCATAATAATCGAAACAAATATATAATTTTGCACAAAAAGATAGAGAATTATTTAAGAATTTAAATATTTTATTGGTATTCATTTAATTAAATAATTATAATCTTACATTATTTTATTGGTCATAAATCAGTTATCACAATATTATATTAAATTATATGCTATCAGTTGCCACACATATTTTGTTTGTCAGATTATTAAAATGCTACCACGTATTTATTATATCATTACATGAAGATATAAGATCATATTATATTATTTCATTATTTTATTATGGTAATAAAATTATAGTAAAAGAAAAGATATACAGAATTAGTTAAACAATGAAGAATATTATTACTGTTATTTATTATTATTAGTTTCAGTGTAGTAGATTATGACATAAAATCCCTTCTCATATTTTACTACCGTATTTTTATTAACTTAGAATAAACTTTATGAACCTGAGATTATTTTATTTGAGCTAGATTATTACAAATAGAAGATTAAGATTTAATTATTAGTTTAATCTTAGTGAGTAGAAGT
The DNA here is from genome assembly GCA_028023455.1 of Epiperipatus broadwayi. Lineage (NCBI taxonomy): Eukaryota > Metazoa > Onychophora > Udeonychophora > Euonychophora > Peripatidae > Epiperipatus > Epiperipatus broadwayi. The sequence continues at coordinate 79,722 of JAQFVV010013111.1, forward strand.
TATTAAAGTCGTAAGAATACTATGAGTTTGTTATTTAAAATAGTAATAAAGGGGGATAGTGTTCTTATGCCATTGAGGTAGTATCCTGTGGGATATTGACTCAATGTAATCTATCTTGTGACCTGTATTTTCACTTCAAGTCTCATGAAAATATTAAATATTTATTTAATTTATTTTTATAAACTGAACCTTATTCGTATTTTTAAAATTTGAGCTAGTGAAATATTTTAATTTTAATGCTGAATATTTTAGTTATTAATTATTAACTGAGATAGAAACCGTTTTATTTTATATCATATATCTGGAAGTGAAGATGCACAAGATACCGGTTAGAATATATATAAATTTTGTATTTGTTTATTTTTTTAAAAAAATGTTTAAATTATCTTTTCTGATGGAGTTGCAAGTAATAACATTAAAAATAGCAGGAGACTTTTAGTATACATGCAACCATGTATCTAGCCAGGTGGCGCTGTATTATTGTGAAAATGGGATAGAGCAGATTATGGGTAAATTTAGAAAGGGGAATGTAAAATAAAGTGGCTAACAGGTTTATCTGGGCATAATTGCTGAGATATTCTTGACTTCGTTTAAAGAGAAGCCATAATACATCACATCACATTATAATAATAATAATAATAATAATAATAATAATAATAATAATAATAATAATAATAATAATAATAATAATAATCTTTGAGTTGAATAACGTAAATTGTGCATTTTCATTCCTTGTTGAAAAGATGAAAGAGTTTATAGATTATTGTTCTTTTATAAAATATATAAAGAAGAAAGATTTGAAGAGAAATGATTGGATTACAAATGAGTTAATGTCAAAAGTTAAAAGAAAGAAGAAATTGTACAAGCTTTTGAGAAGGTTTCCTTCTAATGAAGAATTTAAAATTCGGTTAAACATTCTTGATGAAGAAATAAGAAAGATATAGTTAAAGCCAAATTGTTTTTCTATTCTAGTCAAATTAATTCTTTAAAATCAACTGAATTAAGTAACTTTTGGACTGTTGTTAAAAAAAATTTTAGGGGAGGATTTTCACAAATTTCTACAATAAAGATTAATGAAATATCTATTGATCTTTTAAATAATCCATAACTAATATCTGATCATTTCAATCAACATTTTGTACATAGTGTGGAATTATTAATGAATAGTTTTGAAAATAATTACAATTCTCATGTTTTTGAATATGAGAATTCTACGGTGAATTCTTTTGTTTTTAAAAAGATTGAAGAATTTGAAATTTTAGATTTTCTTTAGAAAAGCGACATAAGAAATGTGTTGTTGTTATGTAATGTGGAAAAGAAATGTGTTGTTTTGGATTGTATTTCTGTAAAAATATTAATTGAAAATGTTTCCATTCTTTTACTAATTTTATCTTTTTTATTTTATTTTCCTATTGATTCATGTGTATTTCCATATTGTTTAAAATCTGCTGTTGTTACATCTCTTTTTAAGAGTGGAGATAGGGAGTGTTTAGAAAACTACAGGCCAATTAACCATTTTATCAACATTGTCTCAAATTTTGGAAATGTGTGTAAAACACAGAATTGTTTTGTTTTTTTTTCAAAAATATAATTTATTTTCAAATAATCAATTTGAGTTTTTTCTAGGAAGATCTACAGCTCTGGTTTTATCCAAACATGTTTTAACCATCACTGAATTTTTAGAAAAAGGTTACAAAACTATAGGCATTTATTTAGATTTGTGGAAGCATTTGACTGTGTTCCACATGATATATTAATAATTAAATTACACTATTGTGGCATAAGAAATACCATGCTTGAATATTTTAAATTTTATTTAAGTAAGAGAAACCAATTTGTTAAAATTAAGTTTTTTTTAGTGATTCTGAAATAATCAGATATGGAGTTCTTCAGGGTTCAGTTCTGGGTCCATTGTTATTTACTGTTTATATTAATGATCTGCTTGATCTTTCTCTTCATTCTAACATTTTTGTTTTGCAGATGATACTGCGTTGGTTACTTCAGCAGTTTCATATAGTTGACTAGAGAAACTTGTGAATGAAGATTTATTTAAAATTGCACAATGGATGAACAACAATAGATTACTGCTAAATATTAATAGGTGTAATTATATAATATACTCTCTTAAAAATATTCCACTAAAAGTCTTGTTAATTCAATTGCCTCCTTATGTGAATCAAACCTCCTATCAGAAAATTACCAGGACTACAGCATATCTTACCTTGGTTTTGGATGAATATTTACGTTGAGATAAGCATATTTTTTGGCTTCAAGTGAAATTAAGAAAACTTAATTTTCTTTTTTATAGATTAAGAGATTATTTGTATAAATATGTCCTGTTAAGTATATACAAACATATTTTTTAGGGTAGATTTTGTTATGGTATAAAATTTTGGGGCGGTACTGCAGCATATTATTTGAAGTCTTTGCAAACACTTCAAAATTTTACACTAAGAATTATTGTGTTTAAATCTTTGGGTTTGTCAAGATTTGAATTATATAAATGCGCTGGAGTTTTAACTATTAATCAATTATTTATAGTGAATATCTTATGTTATCATCATGTTAAATACAAGGGAATGAATAAAAATAATTCTCCATCAATAATGGTAACTAGATCAAGTGATTTTGATTTATTATTTGAATCAGTACCCATTGTAGATATCAAAAATGTTATATTGGTCCAAAATTTTATAATATTTTTATAAGGAATATTGGATTTAATGTTAGTGATCTATCAAAATTTTTTTTGAGAAGTTTCATTATGGATTGGATTATAATTGATGATAATGAAAAACTTTTTATTTCTATTTAATTATTTTATACTTTATTAATGTTTTATATTTTATTTGCATATGTATTTTTGTTAAGCTCCATGCATGATTTTTTAATCTCAAGGACATTATATGTTTAATAAACTAAATTATCATCATCATCATCGTCGTCGTCGTTGTCGTCATCGTCATCATCATCATCATCATCATCATCATTATTATTATTACTACTACAACAACAACATAAATAAGTTTTTTGTTTAATTTTAAATGTTTTCCTTCAAATCAATGGCAGATAAGGCCAGCAATTCACTTTTTCACCATGAATCAAAATGCAAACCAAATGAAATCATTGCTTTTAGATGATTTAAAGATTTTTATGTTTGTTTTGTGTTTATATAAATTATTTAAATATTAAAACTAATAAAATTCCATTCACTTTCTTTTCATTTAAAAAAAAAATACGGACAGTAAAATTGGTTTGCTTTTTTATATCCTGTTAACCAAAATATTGTGGCATAATAACTAATGTTGAGATGCTGAATACAGGTTTTAATTTTTATATTTGTTTTTCATATATGATTTGAGTTTTACTGTCTTCCTTATAGGTTATCTTTTCAATAAAAAATCAATTACGTAATATTTATTAATAAATTTTCTCAATTTGAAATAATAAGAGTTCATATATATTATAAACCTTTCTTTATCGGGTCATGCATTGAGAAACATTTGTATATAGCCTTTCTTTATCAGGCCCAAATATTGTGGCGCCATTTTGTAAATCTCAACTTTATCATTTAGCAGACTTAAGATTTGGAGCTGCCCGTTTGGCAACCAATTTATAACCTTATCAAAAGCAGGAGCAAAACACTGACCAATTGAGACAATGTGGAAGTGCGTTTACCAAATTAAACTGAAATGCATGTATGTTCTATCTCCATAAAAAACAAATGTTGATATTAAACAATGAGGATTACCAATTCCTCTACAAACTTTATGATAAATGATTAGCCAAAGCCAGCACATAAAATATCTCTGTCAGGAACCCCCCCCCCCCCAACCCCTGACCATGTTTTTGTGCTTAGCTAATCATTTATAATAAAGCTTGTAAAGGAATTGGTAATCCTCATACTTTATAACTTACAAGCTTAAGACATAGGGTCATGTGATCTATGGCTCTTATTTTAATGTTGATATTATTTCACAACTTAATGATATATAAAATGTTGCATTAATAAATTTTTCAAGGTATTTCTGTATGTGTGTGATACTACTCTTAATAAATTGTAAGCAATTATTTACTAATGTAATAATTTTTGCTTAAGAAACTAATTATGTATAAATCAAGAGGTATTTTAAATTAATCAATAAACATCATATGAGACACGAAAATGTATAGGTACTGAACTGAGTTCAGACCTATATGACTATATAAGCTAGTGAGCTTGGACTGAAAATATTAAGGTGTTTTCAATTTAAGACTCATAGTTTTGTAGTTAAGTAGGGTTGCATTAGAACCTAAGATCTAGGTGCAGTGCTCTCAGATCCGAGGCTCCTCACTGACGAAGGCAACAAGTCAAAAACTAGTCTGGGGATATTGCATGAGTAGATATTAGATGGGAATTTTATGCATAAGCCTTCTGGTCTTACTCTGACTTGCAGTGAGTGGCAATACGTATAGTGAGTTTTGCCTGTTTTATTTTACATTAGGGTAATTCAAATATAATGTTAACGAATTGTTTGTCCCAGGTTATGAATCAATTGTAATCATCTAAAATAAAAAAATAAATAAATGCATGGATGTAAAAATTATCCATCAATTCCGGTACGATAAATGCTACAAATATGTATTTCTGATGGCAACAATAAAAGTTAAATAGTATGTAAAGTTTAATAAATTTCAAATGTAATCTATTACTTCAGAAACATATTCAATAATATGAAAATACTTGAATATAAAAACATAAACAAATATTATAGACAACAATATTTGAATTAATAAATAATAAATTTATTTACATCAAATCGATTTTCGTTCAAAATGAACCTTCTCAAGATGTTAGAATAAATCAAAAAGTCACGCGATTTATGTTAAGTTAGTATACACTTATAGTTCAAATTCAATTTTAAAAATTATTAAAATTTTTAATGTTTAATTGACGACTTACAAATCAACTTCACGGATTCTTGGAGCAAAATTCAGAAACTTGGTATCCTTTAACTTTAATAATAAAGCTTTCATAAAATTATGACAAATCAAGGACACAGTTTATAAAATTTACTATCAACAATCAGAAGACACTGATCACAATAAATGTCTGTAGAGTTGAAAGAAATCAGATGGTATATCTTCAATATAGCAGTTTTCTTAATTTTGTTTATAAAAATCTTAAATAAGTCTTGCGTTGTTAGCCGAGAGGTATCGCAGCTGCCATGCAAGCAAGTAGTTGGTTGCAGACGGTTGAGGGTTCGCGTCCCGGCCGATGCTATGACATAGAAAAAAAAATAAATCTTTAAATAAATTAAAAGATATTATATCCATTAAATTATATAAAAACTTGCATTTTTCTTTAGTAGATCAAAATTCTAAAGTCATTTCGTTCTTTAATATAAATATTTCAATGACATTCTAATTTAAAACCATTTCTAATTTTTTTCAATAATATTTCATATGATGGAATTAAAATCCATTATGTTGCCTTTATAAATATAAATATAAATCGCGTGACTTTTTGATTTATTCTAACATCTTGAGAAGGTTCATTTTGAACGAAAATCGATTTGATGTAAATAAATGTATTATTTATTAATTCAAATATTGTTGTCTATAATATTTGTTTATATTTTTATATTCAAGTATTTTTATATTAAAGTATTTTATAAAGGCAACATAATGGATTTTAATTCCATCATATGAAATATCAGTAATATGATATGCCAATGGTTTTAATAATGATAAAACAGAAGTATTAAAATTAATAAGTGTTTTATTATAAAATATCAAAGTATATATTAAAAAAATTATAAACGAATAATAATAAACGTAATTAATTATTAAGATTCTATAAAATAACCAATAAGTATTAGTGCTTGTTTTTTTTAAGTATAATTTAAGCTTGGGGTATGACGGTGTATAATTGTATAGTGTTGCAAAGACATTAACACATATTGGAGTAGGTTGAATAATATTTAAACAAATCCTCTATTTAATACGAGAGAATAATAACAACAACAACAATAACGATAACAATAATAATTCAATTTTATTAAGCATGTAATAACAGACTAATAATAATCCAATTATAGTAAAGCTTTTACAAACCATGAATTAGCTAAAATCGTTTTGAGAAATTATAACAATTCAAATGAAAAATATCAGCATCTAAAAATAGCTTATTATATAACATAGGCATTTTAATCATAACAGAATTTCTATAAGAATTATGATTATATTTTTAATATAAAATAAATCATTATTTCTAGTTATATTAGGAATTCTATAATTTATATATTATGAATAAATTCTGATACATCATGCTGAAGCTGGAAATATAGTACACATATTTCTGCTTCACCCAGTGCCAATGTCATCAGCACTAGTCTGGGTTTGAACCCAATCATTATTAATTATCTGACACCCATCTCATATGAGGTGGTGGTATATTTATAATTGTTATAACCTTTTGATTAATTTGTATTTTATGATTAACTAACCTTTTATAATAGTTTATTTATTTATATTTGTAAAAATGTATATTGCGTTTATTTTCTTAAATTAAATTGAATCCTACATATCTATAAAATGTTACAAATATTTCAAATTCTTTATTAAAGTTCATTTTCTTCAATTAATTAGTGGGTAACATTTTATATTTATCTTTTAATCAATGTACACTTGAGAATCAATTATTTAAACAATGTAATATTTCAATTATATTTTGTAAATTTCTATTTAAGTTTATGGAAAATATGTTTAAAAGTCATTGTACCAAATTCTAAAATTTTTCAGAATAAAATCTACATTTTTGTTAATCTAAACCTTAATTAAACAGATTTTGTTAGTACAATGACTGATAAACTTAATATGCTTGTTGTTGTTTTTTAATTAGCAACTCAACCCTTGGGCATGTAGGATTCTAATTTCCCTCCAAAGCTGGCACATACCACAGAGAAGCGTTTAGAGCAATTACAATTGGTGGTCAGTATAGATTGAATCCTGTAGATAAGACCAGAAGATATAAATAGTGGAAAATTTGATTGAAGAAAGTTATTACTGAGTTTACTGAAGAGAAGTGAGGAATACATATATACATCGTGCCTAAAGAAATGACGGGGTGAAAAGATCGGTCGTTTGCTTCTCAGAGGTCTGTTCCACCAGCCTATCCATGCCTTTGCAGTGCTTTGAACATCTAGCCAGAGACTGTCTGTGTCGAGGAAGCCTGAAATGATCTGACTATATTAACTGCCTCTATTAACTGATTGATTCTGAGGTAACATCCAATTTGCAGCAAGCCATTGATTGATTTTATTTGTTTTCAAAATCTATATTAATTTATATTTTATATATTTGTGTAATGTTTATACGGCTTGGTTTTAAAATGCATCTTTTAAATTATTTAAGTTAAAATATCAATTCTTATAAAACTACATTATTTTGATGCGGCAAATTAAATTAATTTTGTCGGTTTGTTTAGATTATTTGACTGCAAAATTCAATGAGCTATTAGCTTTAAATTCTCCCCCTGTTATTTTTCTTTTAATTTAAAAATCATTATAAGAAGTCTTACTTCCTGTAAATTAACTAATCGAAAGCTCGTTTGGTTTTGTATGTTATATATATATATATATATTTATTTTGAATGATTTATTTTAAAAATATCTTACTGTTACCTTCAATTTAAATAGCCCTGTAATTATTTCTGAAAGAATAAATAATTTTCGTGAATCAATTGAGTAAAAATATCATAGAATTTTATCAATATATATATTTCATACATATATTTTTATTTGTCAGAAAATATTAAAAGTATGATTTACAATTTATTAGTTTGATATTTAATGCCTGTCTGTGTTAATGAAAGACAAGTCCTATTTTGTAATCTTCCGTGTGAGTGGGAAAGAATTTTATATTTAGTTTTAATTCTTGCCGTAATATAATTTACTATTCCATCATTAATGACCTAATGTTTCTAGGACTTTACATTATGTCAGGGAGCAAATGATTTGAATCAGGATTCATTATTTTGTTAGTGATACATATTTTATATATATCGTCGAGGGCATTGTGTATTTATAGTTACCACCATTTCTTTATTATGGCTATTTTGCTTTCTCAAACTTCTTAGGACTTGAATCTCAGTCCATCTCTCACTCTCCCCAAAGTAGACATGGTTCATACCAGGGGATTTTTGACATTGTCATTAAGATGTATATACACATCGAAATATTATCATGATTATTTAGAGACATGCTTTAGCTGGAGGGCTAGCATTTCTCTTATCTCCTGTACATATTAGGAACTTCTTTAGAAAGCCACCCAGAGGTTCATAGAAACCTCATTTCTTTTGTTGTAATTTGCAATAGCATATGCCCTCCTCATCATCATCATTTTATAGCTTTATGTAGAATCCTGATGTTCTGCCATGATCACTCCTTAAAAAATAATTAATTAATTAAATTTGACTGTACAATTGTCAATTATTTATTTAAGAATTATTTTGCTTCCCACACTCATTATATACAAATGATTATAAATGTAATAATGTTTTAAATGTACACTTTCATATCTTTTAATATATAAAGAGATTTATTTATCTTGAAAGGGCTAATAATATTTTATTGTAATTGGTTTTGACAATTAACAAACTTTTATATTGTTTGTCAAAGCTGAAAAAATTAAATAAAAATACAAGTTGTATAAACAAAGATGACTTATTTTGTACTAAATTCTTTAATAAATTCTCTAATATTGTTATTTAAATAAGCTTAGTTTGTCATCACTCCCAATCTCTAAGGTTCATTACTCTATTTGTTTAAATATTTCTTTGATTTAAATTCTATTCTTTATAATGTTGTCAGAAAGAATTATCATTATTATGGTTCAAACCATTACTAATCAACCAAATCATATCTGTACACCTATTGTCAGAATCCACAAATCATTGGTTTTCCATATAAACCCCTTTTTATTTTGAGTCTCTATGTGAAATGACCTCAGTGGAGATAAAACCAAGACTGCTAGTGTCATCACAAACGTTATCCATTAGTCAGAGAGGCAGTAGTTTAGGCAAATAGGTTAGGATTCATCCTTGCCCTGACATATGTATCTTGTACATGGTTGGATTCAAGGTACTTTTTCTTGGATTATTGGTCTTGACTGGCACAATACTTACATAAAACAATTTTTCTTTAACACTACATCATTCAGCATTCTTTTTTTTTTTTTTGAAAATATGTTTCACTACCCACAGGTAATTGTATCTTTTCATTATATTTTGCAGTCGTTCATTATAACATTTTGTGTTAGAATTCCAAACAGCACAACAATAATTAATTATAGGAACAAGTATTACATGAAATAAATAAATGCATGATGGCTTAGTAAAACTTTTTTTGACCTTGCTATAATCCCAGTAATTCTATTACATTTAAGAAATAATTTCATTGATGTAGTTCAAAAAAAGACCAATTCTATTAAATCAGATGCCTAAATCTTTTATCCTATCTTTTCTAGGAATAGCAGTATTATTAATAGAAAAACTAGGTAAAACAACACGAGATAACAAATGTTTTATCAATATTAACAATCATCTGATTTTTTTAAAACCAAGTCACAAAACTATTTATAGAACTCTGTAACCTTAAATGATCAGATAAATTATCAATTTTAAGAAATAACTTTATATCATTGGCAAAGTGTAAAATATATTACAATTATTAACAATTTCAGATATTTCATAATTATATAATGAAAATAAATTGGTCCAAGAATGCTTCCTTGAGGGACTCCACTTTTACAGTAATAAATGTAAGATTCTTTGAACTTGTAATAAACTTAATTTGCAGGAACAGTTAAATAGGATTGAAAAAAGAGATGAAAAAAGCCCCAAACAATCTAATTCAGATAATAAAATGCTATGATTTACCATATCAAAAGCCTTATTAAGATCAAAATATATTACATCCAAACACCTTGTTCACTTATAACATTAGCTATATGATCATACATTATTATCAGATTTGTCTTTACTGATCTGTTTGGAATAAATTCATGCTGACAATTGAGTATACATTTCTTAGTTTGACATAATAGAGAATTATATAGACACCTTTTGAAAGTTTAAGAACTCTAGATAATTTATACATATCAGAAAAAACAGATTTTTGTAAAGATGATATGAAAATATATCATTAATAATGAACATATGAATATGATCAATAGAAACAGATTTATTACCTTTATACCTTTAATATTATCAATTACTTCATCATTTGATATCTTTGGTGATATGAACAATATCTATAAATCTACTACGACTAGCAACAGAAGACGTTATAGTTTTATCACATATAGCTAAGAAATTATTAATCTGATTACAAGAGAATTGTTCTTTAAAGTCTTCTGCATTTAAAGAATTACTTGAAACATTATTCAATAATTGAAATTTTCTGCCAGTAAAATCTTTAACATGTGCCCAAAAACGCTTTGGATCGTATTTAATATTTTTCTGCATATTATCAATATATAAATGACGACAGATTTTTTCTTCACATCTAAACAATTTCTTAAAATTAACAAAATTGCTCCAATATAATATTGATTTTATTTTTTTATACAATTTATACCTATTTTTCTTTTTTATAATTAGTATAAGTTTACTAGAAAATCAAACAAAATATTTTATTTATTCCTACTACTTTTAGTTCGGGACAGAGGTATCCATTTATCCATGATATTAATCATAGTACAATTAAAGGTTCCTATTGCTTTATCAATATTATTTGAAGAACAAGTCTCTCCTTTCAAAATTTGAGAAATCATATTAAAGATTCAAATAATCACCTTTGTTTTATAATTTCTATATGTTTGTCTAACATTAGCTGTTTTAACCAAACTTATATCTATAGGAGACTCTACATATGGATGATGATGCAAGTCATCGATGACTAATGGTGATCCTTTTTACAATCCAAATAACAAAAATTAGTCAAGACTAAATCAAGTGATTCTTTAAAACCATTACATACATAATTAAATTGCGTTAAACCAAGTACACTAAAAAATTCTAAGACTCCATGACTTTCAGTAAATAATAATATGAGTAATCATTTCCATTTGCTGAAAACATAAATGGAACATTAAAATCCCCGCCTAGTAATATATAATTTTTATAAGAGACAAATTTATTCTCCAAATAATAATAATAATAATAAAATTGTAAAGAAAAGAATAGAGAATATACATATGATAATTTTTACATTTAGAATTAATGATCCAATTTTAAAACAAAACAACAACAACAAAAAAGAATTATTTATTTAATAAGTTAATTATAAAATATAATATATATATATTTCAATCCGCCTTAAAAAAATTGAAATAGATTAGATAATTAGTATAATATATTAATTTATTTTTTTTCTAAGATGTATTTTTCTTCTAATAAAATATTTGATTAATATATACAATAAAGAGATTGCGTTTTTACGATAAATAAATTTCAGGAAAGAAGTAGTTTATCTCCGAAATTTAATCTCAAACGACATAAAACGAGAAAAGAAAAAAAATATAACAAGAAATAGAAAAGAAGAACATTATGTCGTAATTTATAACCAATTAACATCAACTGTAAAACAGCGTTGTTTTTGTTTTTAAACAAATAAGATCTATAACAGATAACTAATGACCATTTTAAAATGCGTAAGTTACTATAATGAATCAGTAGATAAAAATTAAGTTCTAGAAAAAATTGATAATACTGTATATAACATATTTTTACAACAGTAAACTTTTGAGGAAAAAATAACTTTACTTGTAAGTAATTTTATTTAAAATAAACAACAAAAAAGAAAGAATAATGAATAAAACGAGCAAAATATAAGAAAAATAAACTACCAAGCCAAAATAAAAGACTGCGATACTATTAAGAATTAAAAAAAAAAAAATCAAATGACTGGAGTCAACAGATAAAAAAAAATATCCAACGTTAAGTAGTAATGTCTACAAAAAACAAACAACAAATGTGAAAATAATTTACAAAATTATTTTTATAATTAAATGAATTACAACAACTATATTCAATTGTTGTTGTTTTTCCTCATTACTCCAATAGTTTTTGATCAACATAAAGTGTGGTCATTACATAAATAAAGAATTAACTTCTGCGGTATTACAGACACTAGCCTGTAAAACTAAAATATGTGCCTATCAGCAAAATATGTTAAGTTCTTGATACCTTCTACAAGAATTTGTGCTCCAATCTGCAATGTGAAATCACAGTTTCCTGTATTATGTGCAGTTATACCTGAAAGATATTTGGCAACTCATATAATTGTTAAACGCAGTGCTAAATAAACTCCCTTTCCATTTGCATGGTGGTTATAGTGATCCACAATGCAACCACAAGATGGCCATTCAAAATGAAATGAATTGAATTCATGCCAAAGTTAAGTTGTTGTTTTTTAGTACGTGAAGATTTTTCTATATGCTTTTAATGTAATGTGATGTACTTTTAAACCATATAAATCGCCTGTGGTGCCATCTGAACCAGATTAAAAGCATTATCTTTAAATAAAATTGAATACTATTGATGTCAAATTCATGATTATTGAATATTAAAAGATATGATGTATGGACCCTCTGATCCAAATGCAAAAGTATAAAATTGGACACTATTAATTTAAGACTCATGACTATCGAATGTTAAACTAACATCCATTGTGCAAATCTTATAACATTACTATTTTATCACAATCTCCGATTTGAAATTATTTTCAATTTTTGAAGATAATCAATCTATGATCAAAATATCAGCTACCATGATTACATAAACTACATAACATCTGATGATTCTCTACAGTCCACATTACACAGGTACTATCTCAGGACCATAGTGTTAACAAAACTGCAACTCAATGCATAACTAACAATAGTTTTTACAAAGCATTTTTACTGGGTACATCATCTTCAAAACTTAATAGGTAAACTGTGCATTTATTAGTTAAATCTCTAAAAGCTACTATTGATCCAAATAGTATTTGTATAAAACATTAATTAGTAGATGTTGACAAATTAGAAAATTATGAATGCAATGATTTAACTGTCAGGATATATATATATTTTAAACAAGGCAAAACTCTCTCCATACAGTAGTGCCACCCTATGCCAATCAGAGTAATCAATAGATGCCAGAAGGCTTGTGCATAAAATCCCTATCTAGTGCCTACTCATCCAATATCCCCAGACTAATTTCTGGCTTGTGGCCATCATCAGTGAGGAGCCTTGGATCTGAGAAACTAGTCTGGGGATATTGGATGAATAGTCACCAGATAGGGATTTTATGCACAAGCCTTCTGGCATCCATTGATTACTCTGATTGGCACAGAGTGGAACTACTGTATGGAGAGAGTTTTGCCTTGTTTAATAACAATTATGTGCTAGTATGAGATAGTGATCATGTGATATATATATATATATATATATAGTATGAGATAGTGATCATGTGATATATATATATATATTGTGATGTTTTAACTGATTCTATAGTATTTTCCACAACTAAATTCACTTATTCGCATCAGAAGCTAATTAAAAGTAAGTAATAGTAATTTAAAAAGATTGATATATCAGCCCTTTTAATAAATATCTCATTGCAAAGCAAAGGCCTCCCCAGTGATCTCATAACTCACCAGGCTTATAATTACCAGGTAGTAGTGTTTTGAGCATTTTTTCATTCTTGTTTTACAATTTAGCTAAGGGAAATTAAATATCCATTTACTGATCAATTATGGATGGTTATTTGAGTTAGCTATGGGCTAGCTACCTGACAAATCCTCTTGGGGAAAAAATTGGTCAGATTTGACCAGATTATTAGCATGGCAGATGAGTATATTATCTTTGCACCATGTGGGTCTTCCAAATAATAGTATATTGATATGTTTAACAAAATGCACACCATAATGTTATAATAGATTATTAAAAGACATTATCATCATTATAAAAAATCAACCATTATCAATCCACTGCAGGATGAAGGTCTCTCCAAGTTCTGCAAACTCTAGCCTCTCTTCTCTACATCACTCCCACATACCTCCTTAGTTTATCCATTCATCTCACAAGTGGTCTCTTTCTGGGTCTTTAAAATCTCTTGGAATCCAATTTAATATTTCAACTATCCATCTATTATTATCTCTTCTAGAAATATGTCCAGCCCAACTCCACTTCAGTCTCTTAATTCTTTCAACGATATCAGTAACACCTGTTTGTTCTCTTACTCATTATTGCATTTTGTTGTTACTTCTAACACACATCTCTCCACATTTCTTTGAGTGGTCTGAAGTCTCTATATTGCTCTTTTGTTAAGTGTCCAAGTCTCAAATTCATAAATAAGAACTAGTAAAACACATTTATTATGCATATGCTAACATGGATGGGCTTCACTTTATTGGCTTTTTACCTCCGAGTTTAAGATCAAAAAACACCATAGTCTTTCTTCTCACTTTTTTGATAACTCTTAACTGAAATATCAGTTGAGTTTTCTTTAAAAGACATTATAAAAAACTGGTAAATTAAATTAACTATCTTAGACCAATATTTTTTTTTCCAAGTGTCATAGCATCGGCCGGGACGCGAACCCGCAACCCGGGCAACTGACCGCAAGGCAGTCGCGCTGATCTCTCGACCACCAATACAAGACTAGACCAATATTTTTGATGTAATAATAAAATTATGTTAATAAATTAACAGGCAGTTGGCAAACTACCGTTAATAATGATTTAAAATTATCATTCGGCAATATGTTGTCTAATAACTTTAAAACTGTATGAAGGTAGATATTTAACACTACAGAAGAACAGATAACACCTGTGATGCTCTGTAAACATTTTTAACACTTTTCAGATAGTAAGAGCAGATCTATTGCCTTTTTTCGTGCACGTCTTAGAATAAAATTTTACATACAAAGTTCGTGCAATTTTTCTGCCTATGCAGTTGAATATAGAAATCGAAGACACATAATAAGCCAAGTAAATTTTTATATTTAATTTCTGGAAATGAGAATACAAGAAGAATTCAATGAAGTTGTTTAAAATGACGGAAAATGACGATTATAAACGAAAAATATTTAATAAATTTGTTCATTCACAAAAATTTATACTTTTCAAAAATAAATAAATTCAGAATTTATATCCTATATTTATGCAAAATCTATTATAAATAAAATAATCGAATGGTTAGTTATTCGAGCGATCGTATGTGGGTGATTTTATGTCTGCAAGTAAATAAAATATTTACGAGTCAAATGTTTAAAGATAATACCGCAGCGTTAACAGTTTAGATTTATTAAAGCTTCGAAGTTTGGACTTGAAGAACCCCCCTCCCCCCAAAAAAAAAATTTGTGTAATTTTGGTCATTTTTGAATGTGTGATATTTTGAGATATAAAAAAAATAAACGGGATTTTGTTTTAGATATATAAATGATTTGACAGTATTTGGGCGGATTTATATGTATATGTAAGTAATTAAACAATGGTTTATTATATATATATATAATCATCCAACATTATTAGGCTACTGCAGTGTGTATCTTTTCTTTGACATTCTTTTTTACAATGCCAACCTAAAATATGCTTAATGTGTATATGTATTTATCCAATATATAATGATATAAAGCTTTAATTTTATTATATCTTTTTCAAACGTGGATGTTATAGTATTTTATTATTTAGTAATATGCCTTCAAGCTGAATTATTAAGAAACATTACATGTATTTGGGCGGGTTGTTGTATGAGTAATAGAGGTATCTCAGCATGTCATAAAGCAAAGATCATAACATACATCATATATGTGTGTGCGTGCGTGTGTAATATACATGTATATGTTAAATTCGTTAACTAAAATAATATTGAAGTTTTTATGAGATAGGGTGCATGACTAATCGTTCATATGCGATCATCATCAGTTCTATTTACCATTACTTGCCAACTTCTGACTTAACATATTCTAATAGCCAATGCCAAGAGCACTATTGTTTTAGGACATTAACTCTTTAACCAGTTCTGACATCCATGGCAAGTTAGTGAAGTCTATGAATAGCAAGCAGCCCAATGCTGTCGCTTTCGGATACTTGAATTCATATGAATTTTTATGTGCTACCAACAAGTCATTTGATGATGATGATGATGTTGATTATTATTATTATTATTATTATTATTATTATTATTATTATTATTATTATTATTATTATTATTTTAGAATATGGATCTGTTGTTTGGAATCCCAGTTCCAAACGAGATATTATTAAAATTCAATTGGTTTATGACAAATTTTCTAAATACATTAAGTAATATTTACCGAGGATGTAACCTCGAGAATATAGTGCAAAATGCGATAGTAGGGACCTCTACAGGTGTTTAACCACAAGCTTACGCTATGGAAGAAAAGAGGGAACCCCTCCCATTAGAAGAAAAATGAGAAATCTTCATTTTATTTAAACTTGTGAATCAAAAAATTATATTAACTAACAAAATTTCCAAATATTACTTTTAATAATTGTTTACACAAAACACATACATTTACTTTATTTTAAATTAAGGTTTGTTGCTCTAACATATTAACATTTTCACCTTTGTTTCTTTTGCCTAATACCTATAATCACGATTTTACTAATGAAAATATTTTTTTCTTTAGACATTAAAAAATTTGTTACTTATCTTATAAAAAAGTATGGCATATAATTATATTATTTTTGTCATTTTTTCTTATTTATGTATATTATTTATGTATATTATTATATAGTTGTTATAGCGCAATTCTGTAATTGGCTTAATGCTGTAGTTTTGTACAGTAAATAAATTGAATAATAATAATAATAATAATAATAATAATAATAGTATTATTATTATTATTATTATTATTATTATTATTATTAAACCATTAATACATCATATGATCACCATTTCATATGTTTAGACATGCTGTTAATAAGAGTAGCACTAGATAAGGGATTTTATACACAAACATTCTAGTATTCATTGATTACAAAAGCTTTTACTTGGTGGCGCTTCTGTATGGAGAGTTTAGTACTCTTAATATTATTATTATTATTATTATTATTAGCACCATCATTATTAGTTCTGATATTTTAAATGGACCCTCTTGAAACTTAACAAATATAAATACACATGTGCCCTATTTTTTAATTGTTCTATTATTATTTAAATAGTTAAAGCTTTACCTCATTAGCATAGAAAATCCCTAATATATATATATATATGTGCGCGCGCTTTGTGCACAGATAATGAAGCTGATAGTAAATAAAATAAATAATCTTATACAATTATTAAAACTGAGGGCTTTCTGGAGGATTCATACTCCCATATTCATAACTAGTCGAATTTTGTTAAGAACTATACGTGTTAATGCAAATGTATGCAAATTAATGTGAAGTGGCTACAGAGACCATTTTCGAGAAAAAGAAAAGCAAGCTTCTCTTCTATTGATCGATGTAGGATCACTTGCTATGTAGCATGTTTCACTGAGCTTGCATTTGATATGCCATTTCTCTCAGAACAGACAACACTGGCAGTGGTTGGTTGGAAACTATGACCAGTGGTTCTCTCATGTTCAGCAAAGATTTAAATACTTTCACATTTATTTTTAGTATTGTTATAAAGATATCTGTGCTGTGCTACTCTGGTTGCAATGTTGGTCCTGGTTCTCCATAGTATGATGCTAGGCAATTTCTTTGGGGGCAAGTGATCTTGTATATGATTTGGGGAGTAAGTTCGGGTTTGATCCTACCTTTGCTGTTGTTGATGAGTCTATTGGAGTTGGGAGGTGAATGAAAAGTGTCTTCAAAGTTGCAAGAGAGTTTGTTAATAAGACTTTTAGCTATTTAATGGATATATGGAATGAGAATTCTGGGTTGTTTTCTTTCTTATGATTGTGATTTATGGTGTGTGGAATACATGCTTTCAACTAAGTAAAAGATAAAAAGCGTTGAATAGCTCATAGCAAATACATTTAGGCAGTTCCACATAATTTTGAAGAATTGTGAAGCAGATATTTCACTCACAAGATTAGTCAGGTCCACAATATTCTTTTTCATTTTCCTTTAACCATTTATCAATCATAATTGGACTTTAATAAATTTGGGAATGGATGGAGCTTTAGTGGACATTAGAGAGATTATATGAAAATATAGTATCAATTAGGGAATACAGAATCAGTTAAAGTTAAAAATGGAGTGGGACTAAGGCAAGAAGACTCTTGACTAGCAATGTTTGCTATGACCAACTGTTTATATAAAAAGTCAATCTCCAACAAGAATCAAATCCCAAATCATAGAAATAGTAGGCAAACCCACTTATTGCTGTTTTGAATTTGAAAGTCCACTATAACTGAAAAGATTATAAAATTAGAACTCCTTTATAGATTTACAGCTTAGCACTGCTTTCCACCAGCCTGGCCACATTCATAATACTAGATAGGTATATAGAAGAAAAAACATATGCATTAATTACTATTCAAGTTTGTGAATTTGCATACACCACTTGCATGGTAATGCAATGCATGAATATTTTTTGTTTATCACATGAGTGTTATTTGTGATAAACCATGCCTCTTTGTATTTTCTGTGAATGCAAACCACTATGATGTTGAGTGTTTTGAAATTGTGGTCCGATTCGATCTCCTGCTCTAAAAGGGCATTTGTATATAATATTTGTGCTGCACTAACCTAACAGCCCTGTTGGCATGAGACTCACCATAGTAAATTCTTTTGCAAATTGATTTATTACAGTTAAATTTATAGTTTATTTGAAGAGGCTGATCAGAAGATGTTGTATCATTGGTATTATTTAATAGTTGATTGAGATTGGAGAAGTTGGTCCTGAAGCTATTGTTGAATTCATTCGAGCAGATTGTCTTTTTTTTTATGCTGCAGCTGCATAAAAGAAAGGTTGATCCATGCATTGGTGTTATTGTGTTTCACAGGTCTGATGTTTAGTGTGGAATAGAATTTTTTAAGAGCTCTAGTTAAACAATTATGAGCATACCCTGATTTGACTAGGTCTTTTGTATAGTTTTCGATGTTATTTCTCCTGTCTGCCTCAAACTTGCATAGCATATAGTTTCTGTACAGAAAACACTTAAAGCCAGTTAATTTACAAACTTGCATATTAATTAATCTATAAGCTCTCTCTTCTACATACCTATCTTAATGCTATGAATATAAGTCTGGTTGAAAGCAGTGCTAAACTGTAAATCTGTAAAGGGGTTATAATTTTATAATCTTTACTACACAGTGGACTTTTCCTATCAATTAATTCACCATAATGCAAAGATCTCTCTGACATACCCCCCCCCCCCAATGAGTAATAGTATGACTTATCAGGCTCGACGATTGCTGAATAGTGAGAGTTCATTGTTATTTTACTCTCTAGCTCTAACGATACCCATTTTTCAACCAATAGAGGATGGCTATTTATGATCCTGTTACCTGAAAGAAAAATGCTAAGTCCGATTACAACCGACGTATTGCTAAAGGTTACGTTATTTTAATACCAGGAAGCTTTTAAATACAATAGAAAAATTTTCTTGCATAAATATAGGCGTGTATCACAAATCTGATTTTTTTAAAATAAAGATAGAATTTATTAGAACCTTTTAAGACAAGACTGATAAGTTTACATTATAGGAAATCTGAATCTTATTCTGTAGAAGAAAAAAAATTATTAACATTCTATTATTACTTAAAATTCTTATCAAAAGAAAATTTCTGTCCGAATCTTTTGTCGCTGTGAAATAGACTTTTATTATAAAAAATATTTCCTTTCCTAAATATATTGAGTATCGTGCTTATATTAAATGACATAATTGTTAGAGATAAATCAATTCAGATATTATTAATGATTCCCAATAATTTTACAGCATAAAAATAAACATAATGTTTTCAAAGGCATTGCGTTTGTTAAAAACACATCGCAAAAAAATATTATAAAATTTTTTCCTTTTTTAAATATATTGAGTATGCTACTTATGTAAAATGACATAATTGTTAGAGATAACAAATCAATTCAGATATCACTAATGATTCCCAATAATTTTACCAGTATAAAAATAAACAGAATGTTTTCAAAGGCGTTGCGTTTGTTAAAAACACATCGCAAAGAAAATACGATCCGTTATTCTCTCTCTAATGGAAAATCAACCCACGGTATAAATTAGATGAAATAATAAAATCAAAATTTTATAAAAACGAATAATATATCACTGAAGAGCTCAGGATAAACATTTTTATTATTATTAAATGTTTCCGTTAAGAAAAATAAGAAAGCATACATAAATGATGTAATTTGTAAGGCAAATAATATATTTATAAGGTATATATAATGATAAATTAAATAATCTTTATATAATTTTAAGAATGAATTGTTTTAAAAAACATCTTTTTATGAGTACTTTTGTACAGAGATGTTTAAACACACATACACTTATTAATAATTTTTATTAGCCATTCATTAGATTAAAGATTACCCACTTAATGAATAATATTTTAATAATGTAATTTTCACTACACCACTCTGACGCAAATTAGGGTCTGGTTTCTATCCGCTTTTAATACTTTGTGAAGGGATGTAATCATAAACATATAATCAAAGACATGGAAAAAAATTGTGGACCCCAAGATGCACATTTCGTACAGAATCAGCACTCATCAGTTGGCCCAGATCACAATCTCTTATGCATATCTTGATCATTGCTCAGTATATATAGATAGCTAATTACAACAGTTTAATTGATGTGTCAAACATTGGTGGTCGAGAGGTCAGCGACGGCTGCTTTACAAGCAGTTGTCCCGGGTTAGCGGGTTCGCTATGACACATGAGGGAAAAAACTTACAATTTTGACACAAACCACTTCATGGAAGTATATTGATGATTTTTATTAGTCATTCAGTAGAATAGAGATTATCCACTTCATAATATTTCTATAGGGAATGGTTTCTATCCACTTTTAACAACTTGTGGAAGGATGCAATCATAAACGTATGATCAAAGACATGTGAAAAAGCTGTATGATACCCAAGATGCATATTTCGTGCTAAATCAGCACTCGTCAGTTGGTCCAGATTACAATCTTTTACACGTGACTTTATTATTGTTCAATATATATAGATAGCCAATTACTACAGTCTGACCTAGATCTCTCTCTTACACATATTTTATCATTGTTCAGTATATATAGATAACCAATTACTACGTTTAACACATCAATTAAATTGTAATAATTGTTATATATATTAAACAATGATAAAGACATTTGTAAGAGATTGCCACTTGTGATGAGTACCGTTTCAGCACAAAATGTGCATGAGATCATAATCTTTTTCATATGCTTTTGGTCATATGTTTATGATTACACCCTTCTACAATGTGTTGAAAATGGATAGAAAACAGTCCCTAAACTTGCATGAAAAAGGTTATAGAGTTGACAAAAATTATGTTGTGGAAATGGGATAGAGCAGATTATGGGTAAATTTAGAGTGGGAAATGTAAAAGAAAGTGGCTAACAGGTTTATCTGGGCATAATTGCTGAGATATTCTTGACTTCGTTTAAGGAGAAGCCATAATACATCACATCACATCATCACATCACAAAGCATTTGTTTACATAAACGCCAAGATAGCCGAATTAGCTTGAAATCAGCTGATCTAAAGGTGGAAAACGAAAGAGATATTGAATTCTTTCTCTATCTTGGCATTTATGTAAACAAATGCTTTGTACAGGAGGTTTTTGGTAAAGCTCCATCTATTGATCATATATATATACCTAAACCCATTAATAGTGAATGTTTACCTGAAAGTTTATGTTGATGGTGTTTTAGTTGTATTTATATATATTGGAGACTATTTCCATAATCCAATATTGAAAAAAAAAACTTTATTTAAATATTCCAAATACATTCCTGGGTAACCGAAATGTATTTGGAATATTTAAATAAAGTTAATTTTTTTTAAAGACATTCAATACTTATATTAAATGATGGATATATTTAACATCAGTAGCTAATTTTTTTTATTGTTAATTATTAGATTTTAGTTTAAATGTATAGTTTTATGAAATCGAGACATGTAATATTAATATATATATATATATGAATAAGTCATTCTAACGCCATGTGGGGGAAAAGGAAACGGGACGACAAAACAAGTAATAATATTAATGCACTAGAGATGAGTTTTTATAAGTCATTCCAACGCCATGTGGGGGGAAGGGGATGGGACGACAAAACAAGTAATAATATTAATGTACAAGAGATGAATTTTACGATAATTACATAAACTAATCTGTGATCTATAAAAAAGTTCAGATACAAAACAAGCTGTTCCATTATTCTGTTCATTTTAAATTCTACTGAAAACTTTTTTCTCTGAAATACTCCAATATTTTGTGTAATTATAATTCACCAAGAAAGATATTCCCTGCCAATGAAACAATCAACATTCCTCTTTTTTGTGAATATCTTTCTGATAATCCTTGAGACATTAAAGGATCTGCCTCTCTTATAATAACCATGTTCAATTTTATCATAAAATACCATTTTAGGAAGTCTGTACTGTTTATTCACTTTATACGTCTAATCTAATATAGATGGGGATTTTACAATAGTCAATTTTTTGACATCACATTATATATTACTTAGTATTACGATCTTGCTATTATATACTTTTAAAATGTTATGGAACATTCTTAAGTGAAACTTTTTTAATGACCTTATATTGCGCTGATAGGTCTCCATGTTTCACATCCATACAATAAATTAGATAAAATAACAGCTCTATATGCAACTAACTTACTTGCAGTCATTCTTTTTCTACTATGAAAAAATCTATCTTTTAACTTGTTCAAAGCAGTAGCAGCATACCGAACTCTCTGTTGTACTCCAACATATAAATCTATCTTTTTAATTAAAAAGCTACCAAGATATTTAAATTGGTTTACAATATCAAATTACTAAAAATACATGCTAAAGTTTTTAAGATTTTTATTTCATCACTAGCTAATAAAAAATTTGAATTTTTTTGAACATTAATTAATGACTAAATCAAAGTCTTTATAAGTTGCATTCAAAATATTAAGTACATTACATAAATCATTTTTGTTTAATTTATACATATATTTGATACACCATTTTCTGACTAATTGTGATATTGCCATGACTACTGATTGTTGCAATTCTATTGGTTTATTTAAGCATGAGAGCTGTGGTGATGTAATTTACATACATTGATGGAAAAGTAAATTTTGAATGCACATAATATTAAAAAATATTCACATTTAGTAGTTATTTTAACAAACTTTCAAAGAACACCTTCTGTCTCATCAATTCTTTATAAATTTGTTAAAATGATTCCAATAAGTTTAATCTGTGAATTATTATTATGGTATGGACATTTAGAATTTACTCTATTCTCAGCCCTGTAGAATACACCTTACTTATTTATGAGTATATTATTAAATAAGTATATTATTATTACAATTCACACAACTTAATAATAAATATAGGGAATTTGAATTTAGACTTTCAAGCAACCTTCAACTATTCACACTACTGATACACATGACCACACACATGTAGAAAAGATAAATAATCACCAATATATGTATTTCATGCTGAACCAGCACTCATCAGTTGGTCCAGATTATCATCTCCCACACATATATATAATCAGTGCTCAGTTTATATTAAGATAGCAAATCTTTATACTTTTCAATCTATTCCAACCACCAATTCTTCAGCCATCCATACTATTGAAAATCTGATGATAGAATGTCCAAATCCCATGCTGATGCCAATATTGTTGTTATGCCCATGTTAACCTCAAGTCACTCTGACCCCTCATGTATTTTGAAAGTGTTTGATTGTTTTTATAAATGTATATAATTAAAAAATTATTCTTTAAAAAAAAAACAACAACAAATATTTCAAAGAATTTAATGTATTTCTATGAAAATTTAAATTTATTAACAAAAGATTAGTTAATATTGCATAACTGTAAATCAAAAACCTTTTCAATATGTTTTAAATTTTAATATTAAATTAATACAAGGAAGCTATAAGATTCAACCCCCATATGCATCATACACTCTATATAATAGCTTTCATTTTGTTGAAAAATTTTGATTACAATAGAATATGTATTATTTATTGAGCTGCAAGTACACAGTACTTTCTAACACATACATATATAACACAAACACTTTTTATATGTATAACATGCATATATAGATTAAGATTTAGTATAAATAAAATTTAAAAAATAATAATAATGCAATTATTAATAATAAAATGAGGGGACATGTTTTCATATATTTTATGTTTGTGTTCACTCATTCATATTCACTCAAAAAAATAAAAACTTATTTTACCATATCCTTATTTTTTAAATAAAATGAATAGCAAAATGTCTGCCTTTTATCACAATTAAATACATTCTGGGCACTTTTTTTCTATTGAAAGGTAATATCATTTTCATCAATCTATACCTTCTCTTGTAATTTTGATGTTCTAAAGTCCATATGACATTAAGAATGTTCTTAAATATTTTATTTCCAATGTGTAAGCTTGTGGTTAAGACCTGTAGAGATCGCTACCTTCACATTTTCAACCGCACATGCTTTAGGTTTATTGCCTTAGTAAATATTATCTGAATTACTGTAAATATAATTCAGAAAGTATAGTAAAGCAAGAATGAACACTTTCAGCATAAACTGAAGAAATTTTATTAATAAACAATCATGCATGACACTCCAACATGGAAAAAAACCTCTGCATGATAATAAAATTTATTAAGTATAAGGGGTTTTAATGTTCATTTTTAAAGAAAAGAAAACATGATCATCTTCAGCACTCCAAGGTGGTAAAATGACTGCTGACATATCAAATTTACAAATATTATTGTTTTTTAATTTGCCTATTTACATTTTGAGAGGGGGTGGCTTATAATTGAAGTAATATATATTAAACCCTAATTCATATTTTGCTATACTGCCTTACTATAAACTACTATTAATAAGTTTTTAGGATTTGTAAATATAAATTGATTGAGTTATTTCCACTCAATTTAAATGTCTCTTTTGAAAATATATATTACTATGATTAGTCGTCTGTCAGAAGACAAGATTATCATTCCAAACCTAATTGTCTTCTCCAAATCTTTCTCACCTTTGATCTACTCTGCAAATGTTCAAAGTTACTTTTATTATTACAAATGTCTTCCTTCTTTTCCCTTTTTTTTATATTCATAATTCCTTACAATATACCTTTCAGAATTCTCTTGCTTTGAAATCCATGCCACTTCAAGTTTTCTATCTCCTTCAATAAATAATCTTTTTTATCTTTTCATTTGAAGTCTACTTTTTATTTTTACTATCTATATCTCTAATTTTTAGACTGCAACAACATAAGCAAAACTTTTAACAAGCCCTTTTTAAACCTTCATTTTAAAATCCAGGATAGTCTTTTGGAATTCTTGTTCTGTTTTTTTATATTATTTTCGCTGTCGTTTAACCATTTTGATCAATATTTAATGTATGAACTGTCTCTATAAATTTCATTCCATTTATTACTTTTAATATTTTCATTTCATCATCTCTTTTTATCATTTTGATTTATTTACATTAATTTTTTCCAATTCTTCCATAAATTCTATCGATTTTATACAATGCTTTATTAAGCCCATATTTAAAATATTGCATATTATTAGCTTATTATTATTATTATTATTATTATTATTTAGTGCATTTTTTTGAAAGCTTAATCATTAACAAAATATCATAAAAGAACCTGCAGAGATTCCAACCACATGACTTCGTTAAGTCCTTTAATTCTGCTACTGTTGTCAGTAACTAACTATGTGTTTAAAAATTTGTGTTTACCCATATCAGTGACTGATAGAATCTATTTATGAAGCAGATGAGCACAATGACCATGGGTTATCTTCAATTTGTTGATGAAACTCCAGTTGTGTCTAGAAAGATAAAATCCATCTAACTTTATTGTTGGATCTAAAAAAACTTTGTTTGAAACATTATAAGAATTCCATTTTTTATCACAATTCTTTGATTATAGATTTTAGGTTGAATATTCAAAAGGGGATCGAGATTTGACAAGTCTTAGATCGTAAAACTATATTTTGAGTTATTGGAAAATCTAATCCTACTTGATAACTTTTTATATATTTTCTCTGAGAAAGCTTCTCTTCAGATATCTAGTGGAGAGTTACGAACAAAAACAGGAATCCACTGCAAAGGAGTAGATTTAAGTATGCCAATAATATTTCTCATGGTGATATTTAATTGACTATTCAGAAATTTAGTATAGGAACTTTTTCTTCAATGAGGGTAAAAGTCTTTAACAGCAGATTACACTAGTGCTGAGGGTGCTGTCCATAAAGTATTTGCATCGCAATCTCCAATAATGTCATCTATATAATTAGTTAGCTAATATGCTACAATAATCCAATTCTACTTTGATCATGATAAATGTAATACTCAACATCCTACTTTATATTCGTTTTTATATTTATTTCTTCAGTAGGAAAATCATTTTACATGTTTTATACATTGGAACTTTTAAATATATCTTTTATAGATTTCTCTTTATTGCCCAGAATCACTTCTTTACTATTACATGCTTATGTCTTAATTTCATTTTCTTATTGAAACTTTTTAATCTTGTTTTGTAATGCTGATAATGTGTAATTAGAAGTTGAGCACACCCAGTGAATCAAAAGCTATTGGACCTAATTCACTCTCTCAAAAACAGAGATACCAAACTAGCCCCACCTCCACTCCTTGCAGACACTTGGGAAATCCTCCAACTCCCATCCTCTCAGTCTCTGTCATAGGACTCAATCATTCAAATGTTTATGACCCATGTGGTGCTTGCTCAATGAAAACATACATTTCGGACTGGGATGGACTACACACTGTTTCCCCTTTCCACTTCCCATTCCCTTTTCACATGTATCCTTCCCCTCTTCCCATGTTGCTTCTGAAATTTCAATTTATCACATAATCACTCCCTTGTAAACCTTTTTCTAACTATATTTGTATCTGTTTTTTTGTTGTTGTTGAATAAACTTTCATCACTGAAAAAAAAAGTTATTGCTGCTTAACACACTATCACAGAACCATCCATTTATCTACTCTTTACATATTCATTTCTATAAATATAACTTCCAATGTTAGAGTAAATATTCTTATTTTAGTCTTATTATTTTTTATCAAAGCTCTATTACTCATATAAATAATTTTTCTTATCCAGTGATTCTTATAATTTGTTAATATGACAGAAGATGATATAATAGCATAAAAATTATACTCATGAGTTAATTAATATTATTATATAAATCGCATATTGTTGTTAAATTGATAATAAATTGAGATGTTGCCATTCGCTTGCATGAGCATACTGTTGCTTATCAGATAGCCAATAAGATGTTAAGACAGCAGTCTGAAGAGCGATCAAGCCGCGACATACGTCAGAGTTTTTGATAAGAAAAGGATGGTCCCACCCTCTTCTCAACTTAACATTTTATATATATAAGCCAGTCTTAAGCATCTTGGCTTGAAAGCGTGAAGCTTTAATATCTCCATATGTTAGTCACTCAGTCTTAATTTACGATAGTACACCGCGCAACCTTAAGTTTACTACGCCTTAGTTTTCTATAGTTTTCTAGATGTTAATATAAGTTATCAGCAACGTATGTAAATAATATTAGTATATAAATCACATATTGTTGTTAAATCGATAATAAATTGAGAGGTTGCCAATCTCTCGCATGGACCTACTGTTGCTTCTCAGACAGCCAATAAGATGTTAAGACAGCACCTCAATTTATTATCGATTTAACAACAATATGCGATTTATATAATAATATTATTTATATACATTGCTGATAACTTATAGTAACATCTAGAAAACTACAGCGTAGTAAACATAAGGTTTTGTGCTGTACTATGTAAATTAAGATGGCAGTGAGTAATATATGAAAATATTTATAGCTTACTCTCAAGCCAGGATGCTTAAAACTGGCTTATATATATATAGTTAAGTCGAGAAGAGGGTGGGATCATTCTTTTCTTATCAAAAACTCTGTCATGTGTCGCGGCTTGATCGCACTTCAGACTGCTGTCTTAGTATTTTATTGGCTGTCTGAGAAGCAACAGTAGGCGCATGCGAGAGAATGGCAACCTCTCAATTTTACTCATGAGTTAAGTAATATCAAGAATATAGTAAGACATTTGGCAACTCTTTTTTCCTTCCACCAAAGAGGAACAAACGGGGAAAACATGCTTGCACACTTATAAAATTTACCTCAAATAAATTCAACAAGGTTTATAAATTATGCAGCAGCAACTTGCCCCAATAAATTAATAGCCATGCATTTATTTTTGTCTCACTATGGCTGAGAGTGGTATTATACATGGACAAATATCTGAAATTATAAAGTGGTATAGATAATATTTTTACATAGTTTAACGTCTGGATATTCTTGAAATAATTCTAAAGAGATGAATATAATTTGAGATACAATTTTCTATTTTTATTTTTTTTTGTAGTTGGCTACATAATTATGTTTATAAATTTTTGTCTGTTAAGATTCAGTCTACTCATATTAGGAATAACTAGAAGAAATTGTAAAAGACAATAATTAGGTGAGAAAACAACAGATATCACTAATATTATTGAAAAAAGACCTGAGCTAGTTATTTTTGCTAAAAGAAATAATAATGTGTGATTAAAGTTTAAAATTAGATCCTGAGAAACTGTAAAACGCCTAGAAAGAAACCACATGTGAGATGGAGGGGTGAAGGTGTGATGAGGAGAAGAGAAGCTAAGGATCTGAGTAACTCGATTAAAACTTGGACAGACTTTTATCCTGTAGAAGGTTGATAATAGTTGAAAATGATGTGATATGTTGAAATTAGATGTTATAAATATTAGTTTTATAAAAATTAACATTTTGTAATTATAATCATTTTTACTCCAAAACTGTATTTTATTATTTTTATGCAAATATTTTTATATACAAATATATAAAACTTATCTGTAATCATGTAAGTGAGTTGGCTTGAGTTCAAATCCTTAGTATTTTTTTTTAATTTCAAACTATTAGCTTGAATATTATAATGGAGTTTAAAATGCTTTCTAGATGCATAAGTGCGTTAGTTTCAGCTTTGAACCCAAGTCAAAAGCCAAAAACTAATCTGGGGATATTATAGTACAATACTTTCTGGTATTCAGTGATTACTTAAATTTACAATGGATGGCGCTATAGTAGGGGGGGGTTACTGTTTGATGCATATAAATAAGAATATGAGAGGTTATGTGATATTGTCAATGATATTTTCTTTCTAAATTATGGAATTTACTGTTCTAACTTTTATGTTTAAACAAAAATCTTTATTTATCGAAGAGAGCTACAAAAGATTTTTTAGAAAAATTGTTACCACGAGCAATCTATGCTTGAAAGTCAATAATGTAAAAAAAGTTGTGCGCTCAAAGTACTATTGAAAGAGTCCTAAATTTCGTTTGCTGGTGCCAGATGTGGAATTCAGGCTTGCATCTTAACATATGGTTGAGTTCCTAAGGTAACATATAATCAACAAGGTTAACTATTGTCTGAGTTAAGGGCTGGTGTATAATGATTGGTCTATTGTTTGTCAGTTGTTGAAAACTGGTTGCAGCTTGGAGATCGGCAAGGATGGAAAGTTGTGCAGGCAATTATGTTGATTGGAATCCTAATCCAGGGAATCAATGGAAAATAAATGGATGGTGCTGGAATGATAAACATCGTGCTGGAATGGAGATGAATAATTGTGAGCTTTCATAAATTGGAAGATTGCCTTATGAATAACCAGGAGGCTGCAAAAACACCTTGTGATGCTATGCTTGAGACTCATATTTTTAATTGGTGAAGTTTGTTTAAAAAGATGGATTGTTGCCATCTGATATTATTTCCGAGGGTCAAAATGCAACTGGCGCACTAAAAGGCAATTATAATTATTCTATTATTTCATATTCAAGACAGTTTGTTTCTAATTTTGAATTATATTTGAAAGCTGATTCTATACAAACAATTATTTTCATTCTATAAAACACCTTTAATATATTTTAATGCATAATTTAAAATATTTGAAACATTCTGTAATAAAATTGTATTTATTAAATTGATCATATTAAATTTTAGGGCGGAAAGAAAAAATTTGGGGAATATTGTTTGTAAAATAAATATCTAAATTTTTATTCATATGTAGAAATTAATTTAAATTTGTATTTACTAACTCTTTTAATATGTCTAGATATTAAACTTTTTCCCAATCTATGTCATTTAATTAAATCTATGATTAAACTACTAAACATCACATGATCACTGTTTCTCATGAAAGCACATTACTGTTATTAAAACAGGTAAAACTCTCCATACAGTAGTGCCACTTAGTGCCAACCAGAGTAATCAATGGATGCCAGAAGCTTATGCATAAAATTCCTCTCTAGTGCCTACTCATCCAATATCCCCAGACTAGTTTCTGGCTGGTGGAGAGTTTTGCCTGTTTTAAATCTATGATTATTAAAACAGGCAAAACTCACTATACATATTGCTACTCCCTGCAAGCCAAAGTAATCAATGGATGTCAGAAGGCTTGTACATAAAATCCCCATCTAGTGCATACTCATCCAATATCCCCAGACTAGTTTCTTGCTTGTGGCCTTCATCAGCAAGGAGCTTTGAATCTGAGAGCACTGCATCTAGATTTTAGGATGTAATGCAACCCTCCAGCATCCATCTTTTAACTCTACTTAACTACAAAAATAGTGTTTTCAAGACTCATAGTTTTGTAGTTAAGTAGAGTTAAAAGGTGGCTTCTGGAGAGTTGCATTAGATCCTAAGATCTAGCTGCAGTGCTCTCAGATCCAAAACTTCTCACTGACAAAGGCCACAAGACAGAAACTAGTCTGGGGATATTGGATGAGTAGGCATACTAGATGGGGATTTTATGCACAAGCCTTGTGGCATCCATTGATTACTTTGGCTTGCAGGGAGTGGCAATACATATAGAGAATTTTGCCTGTTTTAATCACAGTTATAAGCAAGCGTAAGAAATGGTGATCATGTGGTGGCTTAAAACCAATCCTGCCTAATAGGATAGTGGTGGCTATGGTTATTAAAGAACCAAAGATATCAAAATGTATAGGTACTGAACTGAGTTCAGACCTATATGACTACATAGGCCAATAAGCTTGAATTGAAAATATTATAATGTTTTTAATTTAAGACTCATAGTTTTGCAGTTAAGTAAAAATAAAAAGTGGCTGCTGGAGGATTGCATTAAATCTTAAGATCTAGGTGCAGTGCTCTCAGATCCAAAGCTCCTCACTGATGAAGGCCACAAGCCAGAAACTAGTCTGGGGATATTGGATGAGTAGGCACTAGATGGGGATTTTATGCACAAGCCTTCTGACATCCATTGATTACTCTGTCTTGCAGGGAGTGGCAATACATATAGAGATTTTTGCCTATTTTAATAACAGTTATAAGCAAGCATTAAAAATGGTGATCATGTGATGGTCATTGGCTTAAATCTATGATTGTTACCATTTTGCATTAATTTTGAGTATTCTAATTTTTGTTGGTAATACAATGTATGCTCTGTTCGTTTGACGGAGCCACTTGTAGTACTTAACAATGAGCAAAAAGAATGACTAATCGATGAAATATATTTGCATTTACTATAGCTACAAGAGTATACTAAATAAAATTATATTTTGCAATACAAACACTAATTTATTTACTAAAAAATTCTCAATTATTTAACAAAGAAAAACATATTGACAAATAAAATGTATGCAGAACTGAAGTTCATAAAAAATATTTGCATTTATTATTGAATTTACAACTACAACTGCATATTAAATAAAAATTAAAAAATAATATATTTTGTAATAGAAATTACTTATTTTCTAAAATAATACTAATAACAAAAAGTACGTTGATGACAAATAAAATATACCAGAAATGCAAAACCGTAAGTAATGTTCATATTTGTTAATGAATTTACAGCTACAACTGTATATTAAACAAAATCAAAAAAATAATTTATTTTGCAAAAAAAACAAAAAAACATTAAATATAAGAAAACAAAAAGTAATTCATGCACAAAATGTGTATTAAATAAAAGAAGAAAAAAGATAGTTCATGACAATGGGTGTTTTAAAGAAACGCAATAGACAGTAACTAAAGCATAAATATGAGACCAAGTTCAAATCCATAAGAAATGAAATTCCAAAAATAAAACCATTCATGGCAGCAAGAGTAGTAAATAAAAAGAAGCACAAAATGTGTATTAAATAAAAGAAAGCAAAACATACTTCATATATAAGAGTATTAAATATAAAAAAAGGTATTTTTTTGCTGTCTGATTTTTTTTTTGTATTGCTTTCACTAAAAAAAAAACAAAAAAACAAAATATATTTGTAGTGAAAGCAATACAAAAAAAGCAGACAGAAAGTATTAAGCCGAATGCAAAACAATAAGAAATGAAATTTCAAAAATAGTCATTTATGACAGCAAAAATTTACCAAATAAAAACATGAAATTGAATTACATTTCATCAGGCTGATGATGATGATAATAATAATAATAATAATAATAATGATGATGATAATGATGAATTGCATATGTAATCTCATGTATCAAATTGTAACTAAAACTCATGTTTTTCACATTCAACTTATGTAAAACATCAACAATAAGACAGCCACGAAAACTATAATTCTTCCCACCAAATAGGCCCAATTTATATACAATCATATATTAATCTAACACTAACTCCAATCCCACACCCCATATATATTTTTCCTCATACTATTATGTGCTTTCATGTATTTTTCTCAAGATCCCATTTAAAAATTCTATGTGAACGTAATTTGACACATGTATCATGCTAGATAAGGTTATTCTTCTTTCAATCCCTGTAAGTCATGGTTTTTACTTATCACATGCAAGATTGTAAATCCTTATTGCGAATGTAATATCATGTACTAACTTGTATTTAAGACCTTATGTTTTTATATGTAATTCATGTAACCCTTTTTGAGTCTTAATAAAGTTTATCTTTAAAACATAATAATAATAATAATAATAATAATAATAATAATAATAATAATAATAATAATAATAACAACAACAACAACAACAATTCAATTTATTTAAGTGTTAAACAACAGCACATAGCAATTATAGGCTACGCATTAAAATAGTAAAGGCAATATATACAATGTATATTATACAATATATAAATAAATAGAATAAATTTTAATTAATCAAAAATGACATTCAAATTTAAAAAATAAAAAATTTCTCAGAATCTAAATTAAAATAATATAAATATTAGTAAAAACCTGATTATAAAATAAATAGTGTAAATAAATGAAAAAATTTAAGGAATTGGAACAACAAGCTTGACTATAACAGATAGAAGCAGATCGAGTATCATAATTATAAGATCTACTTACAATAGCTGAAATTATATCAGAATAATTTATTGTTTTATGGATTTTGTAAAGAAATTTAAGATCTCTCTGTAGTTCTATCTAGAAAAAAAATGAACAACTTTGTTTTCCAAAAAAATATATTTGGAGAATTTATTAAACATTAATTGTAATAAACTACATCCGTTTAGAATTAGGATTCCAAATGATTGAACAATATTTAATGGCGGGAAGAACCATTTTGTGTCATCACTGAAATAATAATCATACTTAAAGTGGTACCCATGATTTTAAAAGCGTTGTTAACAAATATTTTTATATGAAGAACAGGATTTCTATATGATTTGACAGGATAATTTTGTGAGAATAAAATAATTTTAAAGCCTCAGATTTCTTAGAATATGAAATAAAGAAACATTTACTAAAATTAACTGACATATAATTTAGATAACATCAAGCACTAAAGTTAGCAATATTTTTATGAAGGAGAGTGCAATCAAATACTGATCTGATTCTTCTAAAGATTTTACAGCCATCGCATAGCATAAAAGATAGGTCATTAATGTAAATGTTAAAAGGCATGGGTGCTAAAATACTCCCCGGGGGAAACCTAAATTACATTTAAAATTAGATTAAATACTATTGCTAAATTTGACATATGCTTTACGACTACAAAAATTGGATTATTTTAGGTCATTTGTGAAGAATAGTAATGTGGTCTACTTTATCAAAGGCCTTTGATAAATCAAAAAAATAATATCAATAGCTTAGTGATCCTCAATCTCATGTGATATATGATCATAAATTATTAGCAAAATAGTTCCTACAGATTTATTAAGAATAAAATTAGGTTGTGAAGAGATGAAGAAGAAATAATTTTATTAACATTGGAAATATATTTACTATTAACGCACCTCTCAAAAATTTGAGCAATAGTATATAAAACAGAAATAGATATATAGTTATTAACACAATCATATAAATCATTTTTAAAAAATTGGGATCATATTGGCATATTTAAAAACAAAGAATTAAGTGACAAATTAAAAATAAAAGGAAGAAGTGCTGAAGTAAAATTGTGAACTAGCAAAGAAAGATATAGAAGAGAATAAAAGTCTCAAGAATGTAAAACAACATTTTGGTATTGATAGGAAACTTATTTCTGTAATAAGAAAAAAAGATGGAACTATTTTGTAGAAGAGTTCTGTCAAGAATTATATAACAATAAAGAACAAGCAAAAGTATCTCCTACAAATACTATATTTCCTGAATTGCACAGGTTTTTAAATAAAGAAGTGAGATATACAGTTAAATTTTTAGAGAAGGGGAAAACTTTAGATAATGTTGAATTATAATTGATATCTTAAAAGAAGCAAGTATATATATATATGTAAAATTAAGAGCGTGCTAATAGCTCTAAACAAGCTTTTTTTTTTTTATTATGATAAATGCTACTACAAGAGAAGGCATTCAAATCATTTTTATCTTGGGTCTAAAAAACCAACTCAAGCAAAGCATTTATCTAAAAGATAATTGTTAGAAGAAGATCTATATATATATATATATATATATATATATATTACGTGATTAACTTGTTTATATATTTCATATATATATATTGGCAAAGTTATATACCAAATGTCTAAATAATAAAGATGAGCCAGATGATTGAAAAAATACAGTACAGTATTAATATTAATATTTAAAAGAAGGTAATAAACAAGAAATAAAAATTACACACCGTATCAGTCTTTTATCAGTTCTATACAAAATTTTTATCGGAATAATAATTACTCGTTTTTAGCGAATTTTGGATTTTAATCAACCAAAAAAATAAACTGGACTTAAAAATGGTTTTAGTACAGAGGATCATGCCCATGTATTACGATAAGTTACAGAAAGGACCAATAAATATGAATTGTCATTATACTTTAGTTTGCAAATTATAAAAAGGCATTTGATTCTATAATCATTTCTTCAGTGATTAAAGCATTAGATACTCAAGATATAGATCCAGGATATTGTCATATTCTGAAGAATATTTACAAAAATGCAACTATTACATTACATACTGACGCTAAGAAGATTAACATGCATTACCCAATTCAGCCAATATTATTATTAACACTTTTCTTATTACATTTTACAATGTTTCATACAGTTATTATATCAATTATATTATAACGTTTTCGACTGCCCCAGCATCTTCTTCAGATCTTTTTCAATTGAGTTGATTTAGGAATAAAAGGATTTAAAGAAGATTGCTGGGGAAATTGAAACCATTATAATGTAATAAATATAATATCTATATAAAACAGTATAAAAAAAAAATAAAAAAAAGTGTTAATAGTAAGATTAACATTGAAAAGGATGTATGACATGATGACTCCATATCTTCAAAACTTTTTATAGTAGTTTTGCAAGAAACATTTTGTGGATTAAATTGGGAAGCTAAGGGAATAAAAGTAAATGGGGATTATTTAAGTCATTTAGATTTTACAGATGGTATAATTGTTCTTGCAAATAATGTTTTAGAGTTTCAGAAAATATTGCAAGAGTTATCAGGTGAAAGTAATAAATTAGGATTAAGGGTTAATGTTAAAAAGACTTAAGTAATATTCAGTTAATTTTCTAAAAAGATAAAAATAAAGATTGATAATGATGAATTAGAAGAAGTTAACAACTACAAATATTATACAGATGGAAATATAGTGGATGAAATTAATCATAGAATTAAACTTGTAGTGATTTTGATAGAAATAACTTAACAAAAAAAATATGCCCGTGTTTGAATAGAAAGGTTTTTAATAAATATGTTTTACTAGTTCTTACTTATGGATTTGAGACTTGGACAGTTAACATTAACGCAATGCAGATTACTCAACAAAGAAGTGAGAGATTATATTAGGAGTAACAAAAAGAGTTTGCAAACAAAATACATGGGCAAGAGAACAACCAGGTGTCATTAATATAATTGAAAATTTTAAGAGACTAAAGTGGAATTGGACTGGGTATATTGCTAGAAGAAATGATGATAGACGGACAGTTGATATCCTAAATAGGATTCCAAGAGATTTTAAAAGACCTAAAAAGAGACCACGTATGAGATAGATAGATAAAATAAGAAAGTGTGCTGGAGTGATGGAAAAAAGAGAGGCTACTGAGGAGACCTTCATCTACAATTGATATATAATGATTGATAATGATGACGTGCCATATTTTCTTGTAAAATTATTAAAATCTTTTTTTAATCTACAATATTCGTTACAAGAAGTAAATGAAACAAATGAGATTTTAAGATGTTAGAATTAAAAATCTTAATGTGAAATAGAGGAGATGCCTGTACAAATAATTATTAATAATAATATTTGAGAGTTTATTCGTTAAAATAATTTCCGAGTGATAAGGTTATATAAGAATTTAATATCTCTGATCTCCCTTTTAGCAGATAAGAATAGATCATAGTTTTTTAACTTAAATATATTTAGAAAATTTATCGAAGACTAATTGAACTCTGATAATATCTCATTGGAAACTTGGGTTCCAAAACAACAGATCCATATTTCGAAATGGGTAGAACCAAAGAGAGAATTTATATTTTGTATATCTTAGAATTACATCGATAATTTTATACGCTTTATTGATTATTAATTTAATGTTATGATGAAAAGTCCTATTGTTAGCAAATATAATACCGAGATCTTTATGGATGTCTACTAAATTTATTTTATGGCTCTCAATATAAAAAAGAAAGTTTAAAAATTCAGATAATAATAATAATAATAATAATAATAATAATAATAATAATAATAATAATAATAATAATAATAATAATAATAATAATAATAATAATAATAATAATAATAATAATAATAATTCAATTCATTTATTTAAGTTTAAACAACAGCACATAGCAATTATAGGTTGCGCATTAAAATAGTAAAGGGAATATACACAATGTATATTATACAATAATAAATAAATAAATAAATAAATAAATAAAAATATAAATAAATAGAATAAATTTAAATTAATCACAAATGACATTCAAATTTACAATCTAAAAAATTTCTTAGGATCTAAATTAAAATAATATAAATATTAGTAAAAACCTGATTATAAAATAAATAGTCTAAATAAATGAGAAAATTTAAGGAATTGGAACAACAAGCTTGACTATAACAGATAGAAGCAGATCGAGTATCATAATTATAAGATCTAATCACAATAGCTGAAATTATATCAGAATAATTTATTGTTTTGTGGATTTTGTAAAGAAATTCAAGATTTCGTATTTCCTTCTAAAAAAAAGATGAACGGTTTTATTTTCCAAAGAAATGTATTTGGAGAATCCTTATTTAGAATTAGGATTCTAAATGAATGAACAATATTCAATGATGGGAAGAACTAATGACAAAAAATAGTTTGAATTTTGTATCATCACTGAAATGATAATCACACTTAATGATGGTACCCCGTGATTTTGAAAGCTTTGTTAACAAATATTTTTATATGAGGAACAAAGAATCTATTACTAGAAATAATACTCCCAAATCTTTTTAAGATTCAACAGAATTAATTTTGTGAGAATTAAAATAATTTTAAAGCCTCAGATTTCTTAGAAAATTAAATAAAGGAACATTTACTAAAATTAACTGACATATTATTTAGATAACACCAAGCACTAAAGTTATCAATATTTTTATGAAGGAGAGTGCAATCAAACACTGATGTGATTCTTCTAAAGATTTTGCAGTCATCCACATAGCATAGAAGATAGCTCATTAATATAAATATTAAAAAGCATGGGTGTTAAAATACTACTCTGAGGAAAACCTAAATTACATTCAAAATTAGATGTAATATTATTGCTGAATTTGACATATGCTGTCTGATTGCAAAGAAAGGATTGAAACCAATACATAAGTTTAGCAAAAAACCCATTTTATGTCACTTGTAAAGAATAATAATGTAGTCTACTTTATCAAAGGCTTTTGATAAATCAAAATAAATAATACCAAGATTTTAGTGACTCTCAATCTCATGTGCTATATGATCATAAATTATTAACAAATTAGTTCCCACAGAGCTACTAAGAATAATAATACTATGTAGTGAAGAAGAATTAATTTTACTAACATTCGAAATAAATTTATTATAAACACACCTCTCAAAAATTTGAGCAATAGCATATAAAACATAAATAGATCTATAGTTATTAAAACAGTCACATAAACCATTCTTAAAAATTGGGATCATTTTGGCCTATTTAATAACATAAGGAAAACACTGGAATTAAATAAAGGCAGGAGGTGTTACAGTATAATTGTGAACTAACGAAGAAAGCTATAGAAGAGAATAAACATCTCAAGAGTTTAAAATAATATCTTGGTATTGGTATGAAACTTATTTCTGTAATAAGAAAAAAAGATAGAGCTATTTCTAAAAGAGAGGTGGGATGATGGGATGTGTAGAAGAGTTCTATCAAGAATTAAATAGCAATAAAAAAGTACCTCTTACAACTACTAATTTTATGAATTGTGCAGGATTTTAAATGAAAAAGTGAGACATGCAGTTAAATCTATGAGAAGTCCCAGTAATCTTCTTCAGATCTTTTTACCGTTGAACTAGTTTAGGAATAAAAAGATCTGAAGAAGATTGCTGAGGTAATCGAAAATGTTATAATATAATTGATATAATAATTGTATAAAGCAATGTAAAAACTAACAAAGAAAAGTGTTAATAATAAGATTAACATTAAGACGGTGGTGTGATAGGATGAATCCATATCTTCAAAACTTTTTACAGTAGTTTTGCAAGAAACATTTTGTGAATTAAATTAGGAAACCAAATGAGTAAAAGTATAAGGGATTATTTAAGTAATCTAGATTCTATAGATGATGTAATTGTTTTTGCAAATAATGCTTCAGAGCTTCAGAAAATATTGCAACAGATATCAGGTGAAAGTAATAAATTAGGACTAAAGGTTAATGTTAAAAAGATTAAAGTAGATTAATAATGATGAGTTAGAAGAAATTAACAACTACAAATATTTTGATCAGAACATTACTACAGATGGAAACGTAATAGATAAAATTAATTATACTAGTAAACTTGGAATGATTTTGATAGAAATAACTTAATATTAGAATGAAATATGTTTGTGTTTGAATAGAAAGGTTTTTAATAAATATGTTTTACTAGTTCTTACTTACGGATTTGAGACTTGGACAGTTAACACAAGAGCAATGCAGAAACTTCAGATTACTTAGCAAAGATGTGAGAGATTATATTAGGAGTAACAAAAAAAGTTTGCAAACAAAATACATGGGCAAGAGAACAAACAGGTGTCATTAATATAATTGAAAAATTTAAGAGACTAAAGTGGAATTGGACTGGATATATTTCTAGAACAGAGGACGATAGATTGACAGTTGAAATTCTAAATAGGATTCTAAGATATTATAAAAGACCTAAAAGGAGACCACATGTAAGATAGATAGATAAAATAAGGAAGTGTGCTGGAGTGATGGAAAAAATATAGGCTACTGGGAGACCTTCATCTACAATGGATATATAATGATTGATGTTGATGGTAAGCCTACGTGCCATATTTTTTTGTAAATTTATTACTTTTTTAAAAAATAAAATATTGATTACAAGAAGTAAATGAAACAAAGGAGATTTTAATATGTTAGATATTACAAACCTTAATAACCTTAATGTAAAATAGATGTCTGTATAAATAATTATTAATAATAATATCTGAGACTTCATGTGTTAAAATAATTTCGAGGGACAAAGTTATATAAGAATTTAATATCTTTGGTCTTTCTTCTAGCAGATAGGAATAGGTTATGGTTTTAGCTTAATATATTTAGAAAATTTATCCAAATTAATTGAATCCTGATATCATTTGGAACTTGGGCTCCAAACAACAGATCCATATTTCGAAATGGATAGAACCAAAGAGAAAAATAATTTATATTTCGTATGTCTTAGAATTACATCCATAATTTTATAAGCTTTATTGACCATTA
Organism: Epiperipatus broadwayi; assembly: GCA_028023455.1. Lineage (NCBI taxonomy): Eukaryota > Metazoa > Onychophora > Udeonychophora > Euonychophora > Peripatidae > Epiperipatus > Epiperipatus broadwayi. Next base: position 120,319 of record JAQFVV010013111.1, read on the forward strand.
ATTGAATGTTTTGATGAAAAGTCCCATTGCTGGCAAATATAATGCTGAGATTTTTATGGATGTCTACCAAATTTATTTTATGGCTGTCAATATAAAAGGAAAGTTTAAAAATTGAGATGATAATAATAATAATAATAATAATAATAATAATAATAATAATAATAATAATAATAATAATAATAACTACAACCACAATAATAATAATAATAATAATAATAATAATAATAATGCTGCTGATGATGATGATGTTTTCCTGAAGGTTTGTGATGATGATGGTGTTCTAGTTGTATCTTTATATTCGACTATTTCCCGTCACCTAATATGAGTATTGAATGTCTTTAGAAAAATTTAACTTTATTTAAAACTGGAATATTATCCTGTAAAATTGTAGTGAATTTTCTTTTCACACATGGCAGATCCATATCATATATTTTATTTTTCATCAATTTTTTTATTATTAAATAATTGATATTCTTTTGTTAAATAAATTATTTTTATTGTAATATATATTATTTTCATTTTATTTAATAAATTTATAAATTCAAGAATAATTGTAAACATTTTTTTAGCGATGAGTTATTTTTTAACGCAGATACTACCTAATATATAGCTCCATCATTCTTGTAAACTACACACTATATTAGCATCAATTTTTTGTATACTCCTGGTATATACCTTTTAAAGCCGCAATTTTCAACTTTAATTCATCTCTATTTTAAACATTTAGAAAATCTGGTATTGACATACGGTGATATACTTCAAATTCTCTGCGTTTATATATATATAAATTCTGGGTTTTTGACCGCAGATTCAAAACATCATCTGGAAAAGTATCAATTTTGTAAAATAGTTTTCAAATATCAGTATAAAATTGAATTCTAATAATTTTAAATAATGTCCACATCATGTAATTATATAAATAGGTAAATAACAACAACTTGAATATATATATTTTGTTTTGTATAAATATAACATCATATAATCCTTTTCTTTTTCTGTTTTGGCAGGTAATCTATTATTGTATCCATTATTCTTTGGCTTTAATCAAAAATTATGTTAAAAGTATGTGGAGAGAAATAGATCACTATTCAAATTAATTCACATTCTGAATTAATCTGATTATTCACAATTTTATTATCTTTAAAAATAACGTTCTTCCCTTATTTATTAATTAGTTATTATTATAACATAAACAAATGCCATGTTACCAGGAAGATTTTAATATTGAAAATAACGTCCATAAGGCAATTTATCCAACCATTTTTTTTTTTTAATAAAGAGAGAGAGAAAATAGAAATATAATTGAGATTTTGATGGATTATTTAAGTAAATAATATAAATAATAGCCGATTTTATTATTCCTGACTCTGTTTTTAGCACATTGAACTTACTTTGTCAGAATAAAATGATGAATTATGTTATAATTGTTTTATATTTAAAAAAACAGGAAACCCATATAGCATTATTACTCGGGAGTTCATAGGTAGTTCGAGCATCAAAATGGATTCCGGGACTTCCCGATACCGAGTCGGACGCTCTACTAACTACGCACCTAGTCAGTGGCTGAGTTGAACAGATAACTTTCTGATAGACAAAAGCTTCAGGATTTGATTCACAAGATTTTACTTTGAACCGAGTATAAAAACATTTCACTTGCTTTATGTTTTCCTGAAGGTCTGTGGTATTTTTATATTGGACTATTTCCATTATAAATTAAATTTCATTTGCTTCTTTTTTTTATTATAAAAATCTCTATCTTGAAAACCACTCTTTAGCCTCAGACCAATGGTTTCATGCTTTGGCACTCCTCAGTAAGGCGCTAGGATAGTTTCAGAGACTAGATCTAACTTGCTTCTTGAATGCAAATAGTCACACAACTAAATAAAAGGATGTTTTAGGGTAAATTTGAGCGTGTTTTTCGTAAAAGCAAACTTCACTTCCTTTATACAATTTAACTCAAAGACTTCTGAAGAAGCGCAATGTTATTGTCAATGGGAAAATATGGCAGAAAATAGAACTGATTGGCGAGTTGCAATAAATACTTGTTGAAAAATTTCAAAAAGAAAAGCCTGCGATAGAAGAAATTAAAAGAATCACAAAAATATCAAATAAACACAATAATGAACTTTACCGCGTTCTGTATGCAGACGTGTTTGTGATTCATAGATTAGCTTGGTATAGTCATCACAAAACTCACCTCTAGTAAATTGTTGTTGTTATTTGATTTTTCTTTTTACTCCCCCTTTTTATATTGGAGTTGGTTGGACTGTCCATATTCCTTGGTAAATGACTGCTACTGTTGACATTAGCTAAATAATCATTAAACTAGTCCAAAAAATAAATGACAGTATTTATAAATATATATAGGACTTTTTTATATTCTTCTAACTCTTTTGTGATATTTTATTAATCATGTGAAGTATAAGTGTGTATATTAAGTTCTCTTAAGGTTGACGAGTAAACGGAATGTTATAACTAACTATTGATCAATTTTATCACCTTCTTAATGTAGTTCCAAAATTTTAGAACTACCTTCATAAACTTTGATAGGATAAGTGCCGACTTAATGATTTTATTTTGCGATTTTTGTGAAACGAAAAGGAAATTATTCATTTAGCCAGGTCTACAAAACTGAACGCCCGATCCGTGCCTCAAAATAACCATGGAAGATATTATTAAATTACAGTGCCGTGAAATCAATAAAGCCTGACAGATGTAGAGGTTAAAATCGAAACAAATATTCCTAACGAACTATAAAATCATTTAGGATAGTACTGATTATAATAAAAATTAAAAAATTTATTTGTTATTTGTAAAAGAAAACAGATATTAAAAGAATAAGATCAGATATCGGTTTTTTTATTTTTTAAATAGTGAATATTTTATAAGTGTTAAAAATACAAAATAATATCGACATTCTAAAAGAAAATAGAATATTTTATAATAGAAAAACCAAACAAAACAGCAACAACAACAACAAAAAAATATATAGAAAAAAAAAGTGATGGTTTATTTATAAAATATCTTTGGGGGGAGTCAGAAAAATGATGACTGTATTAAAAAATATAAGATACATATTTCTTAAACTTTTGTAAATTTTTGATGAACGATTTAATTGCTGTACGTTGAACAAAGATGAAGAATAAACTAACTTACATATATTTATATGCGTATGCGTTTCAAGAGTCTTAAGGTAAAGTAATGACTAGGATTCGATTCCAAGGGAAACGAATATTTCTTTCGTAGATGAGAAAGTATACACATGCTTAAGATTTATTTCAAATAGCCTAGACATCTATTTATCATCGGTAAATGCGTATTTAGGATGTCCCTGGATAGATGGGAAGCAACGAGGAAAGGAAGTGAAGTCCTTATTAACCAACGATTGATTGTCCTGATAAGTAATATGTTTTCTCTTACTATCTACTACCAATTGATAACAAATTTTACATTTTGGATTTCTTGTTTACTTTCTAATCAAGAACACAGATGTTTATTTATTATTTACTAACTGTGTGAGATCTGAGTTAGCAATACTATTGATTACTTCATAGTGTCCTTATATATCAAAGCTCTACTTGTATCGAAACCAGACATGGATATTTAGACAAATATACTAACTTATGTTGGTCCAAGATAAATTGATATATCTAACTCATTGGTGACATTTCCTCAAAGTACTTCTATCTTTTTTGCTTTAAAAATTAAAACTTTTTCCTGTTTTAATATTATCTAACATCTTTTTCTTCCTTCTACCTGACTTTCTTGCTTCTACTGTTTGAATATATTAATTCTGACTTTTTCAATACGTCTAAGAATATCTCATTCACTAATTTTATTCATTGTTGTCCCTTGTGCTGAGGAATCAGGAGATGAACCACTATAATTACTTTTTGGTAGTTAAATGGCACTTGACACTCTCAGAAATTTATCATGTAATAAATAAGTCTTTCTGAATACTGAACATATTTAGTTAGCTTTTTCCTATATCTTCATATTTCAAAAAGATTTTTTTTTACACTCTCTTATTTTGATCATTTTCAGCTACATATAATCTTCATGTGATCAAAACATTTAATGATATCTTTTTATTCTCAAGGTTACTACCACTGACCATTTCTTATAGATAAATGCCTATTTAATTCTTAGTGTAAAGTGTTAAAGTTTAATGATTCAATTATTCAATAACATCTGCTATGTTATTATTATTATTACTATTATTATTATTATTATTATTATTATTATTATTATTATTATTATTATTATTATTATTATTATTATTATTATTATTATTATTATTATTATTATTATTATTATTATTATCTTTGTCAATGGTTGTGTAATTTAAATGATATGTTTTATTATTTAGTTAAATTTCTTCCTAGATCAGGCCTAATTTTTATTTACATTGCCTGTTATCAAAGTATTTTATCCTATAATATCATTATTTGGGGTAATACTTCTCCATATATTCTATCTTCTTTGTGTTTTTTACAAAATTATACTTTGCACATTATCTTTGGTAGATTTTCTTCCTCTTCTGTTGTGCTAGATATTTATATTGAGTTTGGTTTATTTGATGTAAATCACTTATACCAATATAAAGTTATTTTTGATATTTTTTGTGCTAAACTTTTTCTGAATTCTAGAGTTTATGTTCTAAATATTCTTCTTTCTAATAAATTTCAATAACCTTTACAAAATTTTTTTAAGAAACCTAGTAGAAGATAACATGTCTATTCTGATTCAAGTTATTTAATAAATTTATATATGAGTGTTCAATTGATTTGAATAATATTTCTTATGTATCTTTCAAAAAATATTTATGTCAATGGTTGTGTAGTATGTATTACTTTTGGCATCTATTTTATTTATTTATTTAATTTATTTATTTTCTAAACTGTTCTGTTACTATTTAAGTTTTTGGTTGTATTTTTACTTTATTTTTATTTAATTTGTTGTTTTTATATGTAAATTCCACACACAAGACTTTTCTTGTTTGGAATTCTTAAATAATTGTTATGTACTTTGTTTTATTACATAGAAAAAATTGAATTAGTATTATTATTATCATCATTATTAATTTATAAAGCGCATACAGTAAGACTATGCGATTAAAATGCTACAGACTCGTTGTAAATCGAAAGATTTCGTGTATGTTAGTTTGTATAGAAATTGTGGATTTAATCAGTGAAGCAGTTAATAGCTTCACACTCTCAAATCAAAATGCTTTGGATTCACCTATATATTTAGAAATTAGGTCTAAGATGAGAGTGTCCGCTCTTATCTTGTAATGTCGTTAATCTTGCGTTTAGATTTGTAGAGGTCCCTACTATCGCATTTTAGGCGCATAGTTTTAAGATTATAGTCTTAATATATTATTATTATTATTATTATTATTAATCTATTTCTGGAAATATAAGATGTAACTGTTTGTTTTTACATTATTACTTCAAAACTTTGTCAAATCTAACTTTCCTGAATCTTTTAAATCTTTTTTTTCATGCTAATTTATTTTAATTAGAACAATATTACATGACTTTTTTTCATAAGGGGTTCCTCATATGCTTCCAAGAGCAGTTTTCTTCATCCAACTTTAGATTCATCTATTGTTAGTCTGAATAATCGTTGATTACCAGATGGTATAGTGCAGGAGGCGACAAACTTCACGTCTGCAAGAACTAATTGTTAAAATTGCATATATTCAGGAACTTCAATTAAATTTTTGAAGTATTCAGAAGAAATAAATATTTGATTTATTAATTTTTTTGTTAATAAGATTTATTTATCGTATAAATAATCAAACGAATAAAATTAATAATTAAGAATAAAAACAATAATAAAAAAATATTCTTCTCATGTGATTGTATCTGATTAGCAAGAACGTTAAAATTTGGCTTACATTTAAGGAAGTATAGCAATAATTCCCTCAGATCTTCATTCTTGAGTTGAACTTCATGGTTTAATATAATGATTCATAAAAATAATTTGTCCCAAAAGTTGACAATAGTTTACAATCAACTTTTTTTAAATGAGGACATTTATGGCAATAATTCTTTATTTTATTGGAATATAAATTAAAAATAATTACCACGAAATTAATGGAAGAAGTTGACGTTCCCAAGTCAAAGTCATGAAGTTCACCCTTGATGGCATTTAAATTAAAACTGTACAAAGAATAATATCAATGGAGAAGTCCAAACTAAAACTGAAAATTGAGACATAAACAATCATTATTAAGTTGCTACCCAAAAGAATAAAACATGTATGGTTTCAAAATAAAATGTAAATACATCACGATAATAAAAATTATATTACGATTTTATTTCAAAAGTTTCTTGAGAGCCGCATTGGGCCATCTAAAAGCTATATGTGGATCATGAGCTGCAGTTTGACCAGGGTGGGTGGAGGGCAATAATATTGACATTTTCGTACTGGAAGCTCTTCATATTCAAAGCTGAAACTAATGCATTTAAACATCTAGTAGACATCTTTTATTTACATTTCTCTTAATCTATATAGCATATTAGTTCTTACAAACTTGTACTGAATCAAAAGATTTCCTTATCAGTTAATGACCACATGGTGCTAAATTTAAATTTTTCCTACTCTTTTATTGCTTATCCAATTTGTCAAACATTTTCATGCAGTAATCTGCAAAACCGTTATATTTTTCATTACTATATTTTAGCTTTTCAAATTTACCATCCATTTTTATTAAAATCTTATGCTCAAGTAGCTTTACCCTGACTTTCACGATTAAAATCTAGGTTCAATTTCAGATGAAAATTATTTGGACTATAGATATTTTGGGCAGTAAACCATTTTTCATGATGCATGAAGTTTTTTAGTTTAGATTTAGTGTTTTCTAGTTTGTAATTTAAGCAAATATTAATATTTATAGTGATTAAGCTCTGTAACTGCGATTTTTATGAAATTTCATGTTAAGCAAAAAAAAAAAGGTGATTCTCTAGTAATTTCTAGTACACTTGTAAACATATCTATAAGAAGTAAATACCTTTTTTGTTTGTTTGCCTTTAGAAATGGCGATACAGTTGAAGTGCTATTATTATATATTTGTATTATGTAGTTTAACCAATCTACCTTAGGACATAGAGTTAAACAGGCGTATTTGTTTTTGTCTCATGCCTAATACATATTCTATCAAAGACAAAATTCTATCTAATTAATTCTCAAACATTCCAAATCGCTGCAAATTCGATGCACGTATACTTACTTACTCGATAGATTTAGCAAAAAATGGTAAATAATATTCATTTTTAGAATTGTACTTTTGATGAAGACCGTTTTGTCTATATAACAAAATAATTTTTAAATAAAACAAATAATCGAGTGGTTCGTTGCTCTAGAGTTTCCACATGAAGTTCGAGGACCCGAAGTGATAGCTGATTCCGCGATCCTTGTGTTTTGTAGTCCGGGGTCTGCCACTCTACCGCTGCAGTAAACCACTAGGACGTAACTTTAAAGTATTTCTTAATACATCATTTTGAAAACATACTTATGGAAATTATAATACGGATTATGCTTAAATAGGTTTTTTTTTCCCTCTCTCTCTGAAATTTACTTCTACAAAATTAATTATTATAACAATAATGAAAAAGAGTATTGTTGTTGCTTAGTTCAGTTTAGAATGCTAATAAAAATTTAAATAGTAAAAAAAATTAGCATTTTTTTTTATATTTAAAAATTCAATTATTAAACTTCCAGAATATTTTTAATAAACTGAAATAAAGTGATATGTTCTTTATATATATATAATCAATCATCGCTTTAATCACTATCAATCAGTGGCTGGATGAAGATCTCGAGTTTAATCCCCTTTCTACGATCTATAGCATCTTTCCTCCACATTATACCAGCAGACTTTCTTATGTCGTCGCTATTCATCTCATATGTGGATTGTAGCAAAAATCTTTTATAATTACTTGGAATCCATTTTAGAGCTTTCAATTGTTCAACTGTTATAATATTTTTACCAGTTTGTCTTGCCTACTTCCATTTCAGCCTCTCTTATCTATAGGTTTCATTTTCAATTCCTTGCTTTAAAATCTTAATATAAATCTCTCCATACATTTTGTTGATATCTATAATATCTGTATTACCTATTTATTAATGTGCATGTTTTAAATTCATAAATTAGCATCGGTAAACAGATCCTTCACACTTTCCTTTTAATAGTAAATTATTTTTATGAGGTTTTCATCTAAGTTTCAATCCATGATTAATTTTTTTTGTATTTCCATCTAGATTATCAATTTGTCTGAGGGATTTAAAATTATTTTTTCTAATTTATTCCTACTAATCTTTTTACTTTTAGAATTTATCTTAATTTTATATAGATATAATTAAGATAATATATATATATCATTAAAAACCAGTCAACACTTAGACAATCCCAAGATCAATAACAATCAACAATTTCAAACTGTTGTCACGGCAACCTCCATTTTAACAATAAAGGTATTTATGTATTTATCACCTTTTTTTTTAAATTTACAGATTAACATAACCCATTTCAATTTTAACTAATATGACATTAAGACATTAATAATCCAAAACTGAAATAGTATTATTAATTTATATTTATACCTAAATGAAGAATTGTTATTGCCCAAAGTTTGATGTAATATTTAATATTAAAGTTTTTAATTTAATTATAATTATAGGGATTTGAACACAGACTTTCAAGCTCCTCCCTTCAGCTATTCACGTTATCTCATACAATCGATACACATGACCACACGGTATGAAAAAGATAAATGATTTCCAATATATGTATCTCGTGCTGAATTAGGTCTCAACTCATGAGTTGATCCAGATCATATCCCCTCATATATATATATATATATATATATAAACAGGGCTCAGTTTATAGTAAGATAGCAAATCTTCAAACTTTAATGGACAGGCTTCAATCTACTCCACCCTCCAACTCTTCAGCATCCATATAAACTGAGCACTAATTATATATGTGTGGGGGAAATGATGATCTGGAACAACTGATGAGTGTTGTTTCAGCATGGAGATCATTTATCTTTTTCACATAAGTGTGGTCATGTGTATCGGTTATATGAGATAGAGTGGATAGCAGAAGAAAGCTTGAATGTCTATGCTCGAATCCTCTATAACTACATCTAAACTCCAAGTATATAAATTATACTTGTATTCAAATAATTTAATTATAATAAAAATAATAAACAGCTACTCACAAATGAGTATAACCATTCCAATTCGGAAAAAAAAAAGGAGAGAGAAAACTACTCTCAAAATGAGTTTTGTGGTGTTATACAAACCAATTTGTGAAACACAAATAGTCCATATATATATATATATAGGTTTAAGATATTACTTTTCCAGTGGATTTAGATAAACTTCACTATTTTATGTTAGTATTCACTTTTAACATTAAGTATTATTTCTTTAAACCTACACACTTTAATGTTATATTAAAAATTAAATATATCTAATGATTTCTTTATCCCCTGGCTTCTTAATCTTCTTTTCAAAACTCTTTCTATTCGTGACTAGGCTATATATATATATATATATATATATATATCAAAACAAAAATGACATATATTTACACTATTTCTGTAAACATACGATTACAGACGTGGGAAGTGAAAATGACTCCGAAGGTGCACATTAACATGTATCATGTCACATGCATCCATATACAAGATGTAGCACCTAGGATAGAAAGATGTTTGTAGTAGATTAAAAAAGTTATGAAATACGTTAATAGATGCAATTAATCTTTAATATAATTTTTAAATATATATATAAATTAAAGAAATATAATTTTTAACCTTTAAAATAAATTAATAGTTAGTAATGAAGTTGTTTATCGACAACAATTATCTATGAATGTGGGCAAATATAAATTTATAAACGGAATGATGAAATATAATTCATCTCAAAAATATTAAAAAAATTATTTACATTTTTCTCATGTCTGCATCACCATGTTTCAAGCAGGAGCAAGATATTTACAATGTTTTTTCCATGATTTTACGATATTTTTCCATGACAAATAGAAATTCTAAAATATTACTTATTTAACATATAAAGTCTAATGCATCAATTATCTTCACAAAAGTTACTGTAAAAAGTGTTGTTAATGCTGGGAAATCAAAGATTATTATGGATGATTATCAAATATTTATGGATTATATTGGTGTTTATGACTCCTTATAGTCCTTATACTTTAGTTTTTCAACAATTCACTTGACAGAGATGCTTATAAAATTTTAACAAATAAAATAAAGAGATACATGGAAAAACAAAAATATTGATTAATATTTTTGAATTATAATTTAAGTAATAAAAATTAAAAAATAATAATTGAACGATTTATTGCTCAGAAGTTATAAGAAATTGTAGCACATATTATATAATATTACTAGTCTATATTAAAGATGAGCTATGGTAATCATATCCTGAAACTCTTTACAATTAATAAAACTGATGCTTGGATTTAACAATTAAATCACTGAAAATTAATAATAATAATAATAATAATGATGATGATGATGATGATGGTGGTGATTATGATGTAAATTGTATTTAAAATGCAAATCAACAACCAATGGTAAATTGCAAAATGCACATAATAATAAAATCATCATCATAATCATCGTCATCATCATCATCATCATCATTATTATTATTATTATTATTATTATTATTATTATTATTATTATTATTATAATAAGCAAAATTTTTAAAAAATTACACAGCTATTCGATTCAAGAAAAAAAAAATTTTTTTCCATAGGAGCACAAATTCAAAAGAATGATTGTAAATTATGCAAGTAATACAAAATTGAATGAGAAATGAGATAATATTGCTTTCTATAACTAAAATGTTTAATTATATCAACACAGATATATTTCATAATTATGGATATAGAATTACCTGAAATATATTAATTTTTAGCATAATATTACAGATAGGTAAGTAAATAAGTGGGTTAAATAGACAGATAAATTGATAAATAATTTCAGTCATGTAGTTTAATGTAATTAAAAATTAAAATTTTCATTTATTTAAAAATATTGCTATTCCATTATTTATTCATTTTTCACGTATATAAACAGATAACAGTAAATCATAAAATAAATACATAATTTTTATTCATATTTATAAAATTACTTCTTAAATTAACTTTTTCGACCAAAATAACAACCTTCATCAGTAATCAAACTTTAAAGACAAAAAATTGATTTGAGTAAATGTATTTCTTCTATCATTTATTAAAAGTGTATGTTTATTTTATATTTTGCTGTTATATGTTTATAGATATATATGTGTGTGTATGTGTGTGTAAATTTATGTTTTTATTATCTGATTAATATAAGTATTAAAAAAAATTAAATTCGGCAATTTCAATCCATCTGATAACAGAAAAAATGCAAGGCCAAATCGAATTGTTAAGTAGCAAAATAAATTATTTTACTTATGATACATAAAAAGTAAAATATTAAAATATATATCATTTACTAAAGCACATGGAGACAAATTTTCTAAACAATGTTAAATGTAAATTTGTATGTGTACGTGCGTGAATGAAAAACAAAACAGACACGTTTATCTTTTTTTAATATTCTGGTTGAAGATTAAACATAAAATGAAGCAAATTATTTACATTTAATTCAATAATAACCCTTTTTAATATTTTAAAGTTTTTTTTATAGATTTATACATTTGCATTTTAACTTCGTTTTGCGTTTTCACGGTTTTTTTTTTTTTAAACAGGAAAAAAGAAGCATTGATAAAAATACCTTTCTGCAAAGTTTATTTAATTGACATTATTTTATAAAAATATTTTCTAAAAATTGAATTAACATTTAAAATAGATTGGTGGAGGGGAGGGATATAAATAAGTGTAAAAGTATCGATCAGTTTAGATAAGAACAAAATATTAAACTTAATATACCAACTCAACCTTAGTCTCATAAAAAAAAATTAATGTAATTCGTTAGAATTATTTAATTTTAGAATTAACTACTTAAATAATTAGCAGCTTTTATTTTCTTCAGCTTTAGAAGTTTCTGATTCAAGCAAGAAAACAAATTTTTATTAATTGGCCTGAGATATTTTGAAAACTTTATAATGTGAGATATAAATATCAAAAATAAAAACACTGAACTGCGCTAAGAAACGGTAAAGAAAAGTGCTTACTTTATGCGATATCAAAGAGTAAAGCTGCCTTTCCCGCTCTAGATAATATTCAGGATCGTCTGCTCCGTATCGACTATGCTCTTTTACTGAGGTTAGGACTGGCAGAGGAGAGTGAATATAAGAGCGAGTTTAATTAACGGAAGTGACGTTTCTCAATAATTTCTTCAGTGTAATATATCCCACGCGCAGTGATAAAAACATACTATTGAGTTTTGAAAAAAAGCAACACATATTTACAATATAAAAGGACTTATAACTATTTATGTATAAAATTTGTATAATTTATACCTCCCAGGACTCTGATTTCAAAATGCAAATTTAAAAATACAGATATTTTAAACGAATAAATGCATTTTAGTTTCATTAAAATTATATAATGTATAGGAAGGCGTGAGTATGTGATGTTTTTAAAAGTACGAATATATATATATGCGTGTGCAATAAACAATGTAGAATTATTCTTTGACGAAATTTAAAACAGAAAAGACTTCCACATTGAAATCAATGTTTAAAAAGCGGTGAAAAAATAAAAGTTGACAGATGATCTAACGGAAGATGATAGTTATAAACAAGTATTTGAAGATAGGAGTAAGAGAGAGGAAGATTAGAGACATAACAATTTATAGCTAAAAAATGCAATTACCCAAATCTTTTAAATCGCTGTTAGTTTGAATTAAAACAGATATATATATAAACCCTATCTTAATTATTTGTCAAACTTTTCTCTTCTTGCTTTATTTTACAAATTCGCACAGGTATTTATGCCCTTCTTAATATTATCAACCGACTTTTAATTTGTCCTGCCTTTTTCTTTTATGTCCTCAATGCTTTCTTCCAATAAACCTTTTGTAATTACTCCCTATCTCTCTCTTCCTCCTTCCCTCCCATCCTCTCTCTCTCTCTCTAAGTATACACTCCAGTTCCTCTTCATAATCTTTTCACTAAATAATCTTTTTCCATCTATTTTTTTAATACTTCTATGTCGTTTGTCCTATCATTCAACAAATCTTTTTTACCTATTTTCAAATATAGCTCCCTAAAGTCTTTAATCTTCTCTTTTCTTGAAGTAATTATATTTCCATTTCACATAATGCTGTATTTCAAATAATTGATTTGACCAGCTTATCTAATATTAATGTGTCACAGAGTTACTTACTACTTTTAAGTATAGGGGATTTGAACTCAGACTTTCAAGCACCCTTCAACTATCCACACTATCTCATACAACTGATACGTATGACCACACACATGTAGAAAATATAAATAATCACCAATAAACGTATTTTGTGCTAATCCAGCACTCATTAGTTGGTCCAGATTATCATCTCCCACACATATATATAATCAGTGCTCAGTTTATATTAAGATAACAAATTTTCATACTATCTCATACAACTGATATGCATGACCACACACACATAGAAAAGATAAAAAATATTGGCATCAACATGGGATTTGGATTTTTCATCACCAGATTTTCAATGATATGGATGGCTAAAAAGTTGGAGGTTGTAGTAACCTGTCCATTAAAGTATGAAGATTTGCTATCTTAAATATAAACTGAGCACTGATTATATATATGTGTGGGAGATGATAATGTGGACCAACTGATGAGTGCTGTTTTAGCACAAAATATGTATATTGGTGATTATTTATCTTTTCTACATGTGTGTGGTCATGTGTTTGTATGAGATAGTGTGGATAGTTAAAGAGTGCTTGAAAATCTGAGTTCAAATCCTCTATACTTACAATTCAATTAAGCTCCCAGGTTTGCAAAGAGTGCCTGGTTTTCAAATATCTACTACTTTTATTTTAATCTTGCTAGCCATTACAAGTCTCACTCTAATTTCCCCTTTATTTCTGCTTCTGACATCAGTTAATTAGTTTCCAAAATACTTAAATAGACTGATCAACTATGACAATCTCTAGCCTAAAGGTGTTAAAGTTGTGAGTACAGAAACTTTATCACTTGTAAATCTTTTTTTTTACACAGAGGCTAAACTCTCCATACAGTAGCGCCACTCAGTGTAAGCCAGAGTAATCAATCGATGCAGGAAGGCTTGTGCATAAAATCCCTACGTAATGCCTATTCATCCAATATTCCCAGACTAGTTTCTAGCTTGTGGCTTTCATCAATGAGGAGCCTTGGATCTGAGAACACTGCACCTAGATATTAGGATCTAATGCAACTCTCCAGCAGCCAACTTTTACCTTATTAGCTAATTATAAGAACCAAAGTTCCTCACTGATGAAAGCCACAAGCTAGAAATTAGTCTGGGGATATTGGATGAATAGGCACTAGATATAAATTTTATGCACAAATCTTCTTGAAAGCATTGATTGCTTTATGGAAAGTTTAATCTTCATGTAAATAGCTTGTGTAAGCATAAAGAATGGTTATCATGTGATGTTTAGAAATTTACATCATTTTTTTTGCTACCTATTCTCTTTATTTCACTTTAAATTTTAACTAAGTTCTGTCAAATTATGTATCATTCTCACTGTCAGTAAATGTGACGATGAAGAACTGTCTAACCACCAATGTTAAACTTTTTTTCTTCAAAGCAACACATATTTTGTAACATCTCTTAATATATATTAATGTGATCTAGGAAAATCACTGACTTTCTTGTAAACTTGAAATATTTAGGACATATGATAGTGCTGCTACAACTTTTGGATTTTCTTCACAGTTTTGGAGTTATCTATAATGTTAGTTTATTGTACACATTTTAATGCAGAAATTGTAACTAAACTATTAGTTTTAAAAAAAAATCTGAAGATGTCACTATTGTACAGATCTCATACAAATATCACTTACATTTGAATATGAAAGCAAGCCAACAATGTTCTGATTGGTTGTATTATAATACAAAGGAACTGACATCATCACTAATAGTTCAAAGCATGATTTATTATTTTACTATTTCTGAAAGAAAAAATGTAATGTAATTTATTTATATATTTAAGCCTATTTATGCAACATGTTTGTAAAATATTTATTTTTAAACCAAAAAACTGTGATTGCATTTAGATTTTGTTTGAAAATATTTGATTTTAAGAAGTCAAGTCATAAAAACATAATTATAATAAAGTGGAAACTGTTTTTACTCGCTAACAAGAATTGCTTTTATAAATGCCGAAATTGTCACAAGATTTTTTCAAATAAGAGTTGGAGGAATTGGACTTTAAATAAATTGAATAAACAGGAAATATGCAACAACATTATCTTACATTTCTTCCTAGGTATTTATTACACTTATTAAACCTTTAAAAACATAATTTCTTCTATATTTTCATGTTCAATTCTTATTTAAAAATTTTTTTATTGTCTATTTTTTAAACGCTTTTATTTAACTTGGAAATTCTCTTTCTTTGCCCATGTTCAATGTCGTAGCCAATTTTTAACATACTTTTATTGAATGGATTCCCGTCAAATTTTATACACATTAGGTAGTAATGACAATGCGATATAACACTAAAACTTGTCCAATCTTACAGTATTGATAGGCTGAATTTCAAAATGCATTTTTAAAAAGCATATGCCATTAATTAAAATAGAAAGAAAAATAAAGAATGAAATTTTAATTTCTCTTCATTTTTTAAGAAAACTTGCTTTTTAAAATGTTGCCTATAAACCAAAAAATCATGTAGACAATTTTTAATGTGGCACATAAATTTTATTTCACAAACTGGAAATATATTGACATTGTTTATATTCTTAGTTTCTAAATTTAAATAAGAATAGTTACAAAAAGTCTGTTGCAAAATATCCAAATACTAAAAAATGAAAATATAAATATAAATATTTGATAAAAAATGTTTCTATTTAATTTAAGAAAAAACAAACATGTTTTTCTTTGATCACAATTTAGGTTGTTATTTTTAATTTGAAATAAAAGCAGGGTGTTCATAAATTAAATAACTTAATCATTATTTTTAAAATAGGTGATTGAATTAATTAATTTATGGCTGCCTCCCACTTTTAAATTAAATCTACCAACCCAAATTGTGGTTAAAGGAAAAATTTTCCCTCAAATTAAATAAAAGCATATATATATATACTAAATTCCTTTATGTATAATAAAGATATTTAGTGAGTAAATTGTTTTCACATTGCTGTTAATAATAATAATTGTCCTTTAAAGATAATAACTTTTTAAATAATTCATCTCTTTTTTTAATAAATGAATGTTATCTTTTTTTTCCTCATGTGTCATAGCATCAGCCGGGAAGCAAACCTGCTAACCCGGGACAACTGATTGTGAAGCAGCTGTCGCTGACCTCTGGACCACCAATGCTTGACATGAAATAACATTTAATAATAATGCATCGTATATAAATGTAAAGTCATTCATTTATAATGCTCTCTTTAAAATTTGGATAACTATTCAACTAATATTAGTTATACAATAAAAACTAATGCATGTGAAAAAGTTTGAAATAAATTAATTATTCCCTTATTAAGTTATATATTAATTCAGATAAGACATTTATAAAATATTTCCTAATTATGAAGCAGGTGCTACAATTTGGATTTAAAGTCTTTTCATTTAAAATGAAAATTATTCCAAAGAAAGTCTTTTTTTTAATACACAAAATTTTTTAAACATTCTTAAAATATTAGTTGCTTAAAAAATATTTAAAATAGTTTAAAATCTTTAACAGTCTCAATGCTTTCAACATATTTTAGAAATTTGATGTGATAATATCATCTACCTATAATATGGACAATAGAATTAAGAAACATTTTTACATAACAGGAATGTTGGTACTTGTTCCTAAAATCCATTGAAGTACTTAATTTTAGCAAAAATGTTTTAATTTCTGTCCAGTTTTTTGTTGAATTTCCCATAAAGCATGTCCTGTAATATAATGTCAAGCAGTGAGAAATTTTGTCAGTTTAAGATGGAATCTGGATAATAATTAATTTAGCGATTCATTCTTTTAAAATTTTTAAATAAAATAAAACTAATTAAAAATAGTTACAACTTAAATAAGAATAATAATTAGTTGATCCTTTCTGCAAGCAAGTATGTAAGCAAGAGTGAGTAAGTGCCCACCAGCTTTATTTATAACATGTCATGTGACTATTTTTTTGATGGATAAATTTGACAATTTAATTACACCCAGTTGACCTAATTAACAAAGAAGTTAAGATATTTCTAGAATTTACTGGCAAAAACAGCAATTAATATTATACCACTAAACATCCCATGATCACTATCTCTTATACTAGCACATAATTGTTAATAAACAAGGCAAAACTCTCCATACAGTAGTGCCATCCTGTGCCAACTACGGTAATCAATGGATTCCAGAAGGCTTGTGCATAAAATCCCTATCTAGTCCTACTCATCCAATATCCCCAGACTAGTTGTTTATTAACAATTATGTGCTAGTTTAAGAGATAGTGATCATGTGATGTTTAGTGGTTTAACACCAATCCTGCCTAATAGGATAGTGGTGAATATGGTTGTTAAAGAGCCAAAGACACCTAATGTATGGGTGCTGAACTGAGTTCAGACCCACATGACTATGAAAGCTATTGAGCTTAGATTAAAAATATTATTGTGTTTTCAATTTCATTCTCATAGTTTTGTAGTTAAGTAGAGTTAAAAGGTAGCTGCTGGAGGGTTGCATTAGATCCTAAGATCTAGGTGCAGTGCTCTCAGATCCAAGGCTCGTCACTGGGATTTTATGCACAAGTCTTCTGGCATCCATTGATTACTCTGGTTGGAACAGGTGGCACTACTGTATGGAGAGTTTTTCCTTGTCAATTAATATTATTCTAGAATTTTCTAAAGATGATAATCTAGACTGAAAATTTAAATAACCAATTAATTAATGATTACATCATTTTTAAATATATTTTTTAAAACAAATTATTTAGAAAATTAAAATATATTACAATAAATAAAAAATATTACACAATAAAAGTTGCATTATTTTATAAGAACATTTATAATATTTTTCTTTAAACATTTTTTTTTTATCTATTTAAGTCATTTAAGATCTCAAAATATTTTAAAACTATATCTTTTATAAAATTATGACATTTAAGAACAACTTTAACATTAACCTTTTGGATGGCATTAATTTCTAAAACCTTTGTGCAATTTGTGTAGTGGTCCATTACTTAAATCTGAGAACCATTATTCACCAGTTTCATTTCCAGTCAGTTTCTATTGTTAAAATATTTATCTAAAATACACAGAATTGTTTCAATTCAGCTTCTAAAAACTGAATAATTTTAGATTCAAATTGGTTAAATGTAATGAAAAATTAAAAATAATGTTAATAACTGAAAAAGTATATAAGAAAAACGTTTAAAAAATAGCCAGTGGTAAAACAGTAGAATTATATTTCAACTAATTTGTATGTCATTATTCAGTTCTGTAGCAGTGATTGTCATTCACTTTTGTTGAAAAGCATGCTTATTTTTCTTGTAAAATTTAAAATTTTTAAAATCAAATGTTATATTTTGATAAAGTAATGTAAAATCTTAATTACGAATGTAAAAAATTACTGTAAATTAATTTCTTTACATTCAATTATGAATGCATAAAACATTTTGTTTGATTTCTGACTTTCTCATTTAGAACCACCTGATATGCAAATTATGGCCATTAGCTGTCAACCATCACTTGTCTTTAATAGCAATCACTCCCACACTTATTTTCCATGTAAAATGTAAAATTTTTCGAATGAAACTTTATATTTCAATAAAGTACTATAAAATCTTAATTATGAATATAAAAAATTACTGTAAATATATTTATTTACATTCAAAATCAATTATGAATGTATATAACATTTTGTTTTGATTTCTGGCTTTGCAATTTAGAAATGCCTGTGGCACAATTTTCAGAGTTGGCAGCCATGCAAGCAGAGAACAGGAGCTAGCCTACACACCAATAAGCAGCAATGATTTTTCAAAATATATTGCCACGTGCAGACATTTTTTAAAACTTAAATTTTAAATTTGGAATTTCCTATAAAATAAGCCTAAAATGAAGAAGATGCAATCAAAATTGACCAATAGATAGTGCAAGCTATGGTCACAAACCATAAATAACATGAATGACAATTAAAATGGTACAAAATCTAACTGTAATTAACAACAAAGTGGTTAACTCAACAAGGAAGTTCTTAAGAAATTAAAGCTTTAACATGCATGCATCCTCACCTACATCCTATTATTCTTTATCTAAAGATTGAGCTTAATTATAAAAATTAATTTTTGATTTTAAAAATTATTTATCTCCCTAAACCAACTAAATTTGAGATTATTTAAACTATTCTAATGCAATTAAAATCAAATAATGTACTTCTTTACAAGCTATTTAAATATCTGTACCTAGCTTTAAGGGGTTGACCTGTCTTTAAAGTTTTATACTGATATTAACTTTTAATAAACTATGACTACTAAACTAAGATGGTTTTAATTCCAATATTTTAAAATTATACTCAATAGTACTTTAGGTCAGTAATAACTTTAAAATTAAGCATTCAACATTATAATACAGTTTTTAAGGGACTTAAGCATTATAAGCTGATTCTTAAGATGACTTTTTAAGTTATAAAAATTATGTAACTTTTTTTAAATTGACTAATCCTATACATAAACGTTAACTATTAATTAGTAACAAAGTTTGCTTATCAGAAAAATTAAACTATTGAATTTTTTAAAAATATTATGCTGCTATAAAACTGGACATTCAGCTTTAAGACAAAAGCTGATGGTTACAATATATATATATATATATATAATAAAACAAGTCATAAATTTCATAACTTGCTTTTAATCTTGCATTTAAATGATCACTAAATGGAGCTTACCAATAACTCTAATCAAGCTTTATTTTACAAATGCTGAAAGAGAAAGAATTGAAATCTCTATCGGAAAGTCCCTATCTCCAGACCAATTGCTTTTGAGCTTATGGCTCACTTCAGTGGAGCCCTGGGACTCTAGAAACTAGATCTAAAATACTAATTCAAAATTCAGCACTTATAAAACACCTTTCTATCAATCTGAAAGCCTGAACTTTTCAGACATGTAAATGTCTTCAAATCCAGCTTTACAAACCAGATAACTATATGGGTCTGAATTCAGCTCAGTTTTCATCATATAGTAATAACCTATGCAATATAGCATCACAAAAGCCTTCATTATAATAATTAAAATAAGTCATAAATTTTATAACTTGCTTTTAAGCTTGCATTTAAATGATCACTAGATGGAGCTATTACTATACGATGAAACTAAGCTAAATTCAGACTCATATAGCTATCTGGTTTGTAAAGCTGGATTTGAAGACATTTATGTGTCTGAAAAGTTCAAGCTTAACATGTTTTATAAGGGCTGACTTTTGAGTTAGTATTTTAGATCTAGTTTCTAGAGTCCCAGAGCTCCACTGAGGTGAGCCATAAGCTTGAAACCAATTGGTCTAGAGATACGGACTTTCCGATAGAGATTTTGAATGCTTTTTCTTTTGGCACTTATAAAATAAAGCTTGATTAGAGCTATTGGTAAGCTCCATCTAGTGATATATATATGATCAATAGATGGAGCTTTACCAAGATCTCCAAGCAAGCGTATTCTGTTTACATAAACATCAGAGTCAATATTCACTGTCTCTTTCATTTTGCTCCACCCTCAGATCAGCTGATTTCAAGCTCATTTGCTCTCATCAGTGAAGGGATAGGAGTTATAAAACTAGACCTAAACACTAACTCCAAGCGTTTATGCAAAACGTTTCTATCAGTTTGCAAGCATGAATTTTTTAGACACATTAATGTCTTCAAACTCAGCCTATCAAACTAGATAGCTATATGGGTCTGATATCAGTTCAGTTCTCCACATAGTAAAAGTTTCTGCAATCTATATCATTGCAAGAAAACTTTAGGTCTAGTTTTATAACTTCTATCCCTTCACTGGTGAGAGCAAATCAGCTTGAAATCAGCTGATCTGAGGGTGGAGCAAATGAAAGAGACAGTGAATATTGACTCTGACATTTATGTAAACAAAATACGCTTGTTTGGAGGTCTTGGTAAAAAATCCATCTATTGATCATTAATACAAGTGATAGCAGGTTTTACGTATATAAAACTTGTTTTTCTTTTTCATATATATATATATATACTGTAATTGTTGATAGTTGAAACTCCCCTTGCTAGCTCAATAGACTAATCAATAATACTGAAGAAAAATACTAAAGAAAGAAAATGCCACAAATAGTCTATGAGTTTCAGTGCAATGACCCCCAAGATACATAGTGGTATATTATGATGAATCTTGGACCATCATTGCCATCAGAGTTGTGCAGCATAAGTATTTATACAAATGTATTAAAAAACCTGAATATACATCTGTATTCTTGGATCATGAAAATAAACACAGGTCCAGCTTTGATACAAACCTCAATCTAGGGTGTTTAGAATATGATGACAGAAAGAGGAAAGTAAAGAAGTATGGTTCATAGCTAAACACAAGAATATTAAAAACAAAAGAAAGAATATCAACCAATTATCACACAGGTGGAATATGCAAATGATCCATTTACATAATTAGAATAATAAAGAAGTACTATAAAAACAGCTATGCAATGAAATAGGATGACTTTGATTTTGGTGTTCAGACTGGTAATGCATTTAGTTGATCATATATTGGATGAAAGAAGAATAATCAGTTTCATCAGGCATACTAACATATAATCAAAAATTATTCCCAAATTCACAATTAAACCAAACTAGCCAAAGAAATACACTCTAAAATACAACCAAAGGTTTCACTGCTACAAGCAGACTTTTCAAGTGTAAAGGACTAAAACATGGCAACAAATTTATTATATATTACCCACAATTCCCTCTTACATTCCACACACCCTTAATATTAAAAGAGCTTTTAAACAAGCTAATTGCTTTAGAATTATAAATTTTTAATGATAAAGATAATCTTAGCCTCATCAAAACTAATAATGTGTTTTTTTAAAGAAATGAAATTAAAATAAGAATTAAAGAATCTTTATTATTAAAAATTTATGATTCTGAAGCAATTAACTTGTTTAAAAGTTATTTTAATATTAAGGGTGTGTGGGATGTAAGTGGAAATTGTAGGTAATATGTATTTAAATTTGTTGTCATGTTTTAGTTCTTTATACTTGAGAAGTCTGTTTGTAGAAGTGAAATCATTGGTTGTGTTTTAGAGTTTATTTCTTTGGTTAGTCTGGTTTAGTAGTTGAATTTGGGATAATTTTTAATTATCATGTTGACTACTTTAGTTTTAGGTTTTTAATGTTTAACTAACATATGTATACAAAAATATTACATACATAACAAAGTGAAAATAAAATTATATATATATATATGTTACATAATGAGTATGTCAATAGCACTTAACAAGCTTTTTAGAACACACCTATCCTCAGACCAGTTTCTAGCTTTGGCTTTTATCAGTGAGGGACATATTCAAGCATTAGATTTAAAATATCAGATAAAGCCCAGCACTTTATCTTATGTTAACTATTAAGTAGAAAATCTGAAATTTTCAGACATCTATATGTCTTTGAATTCAGCTATCTAACTTCATGTGATATATGACATTTTCCTTGCAATTATTATTATTGCTCTTAAGGCTTTGGTGACTTTATATTGCTAAAGCTATTAATATATGATGTATCTGAACTTAGTTTAGTCCCATGTGACTATTTAAGTTAGATAACTGGATTTGAAAACATATGGATGTCTGAAAATTTCAGATTTTCAACTTAATAGTTAAACATTAGATAAAGTGCTGGGCTTGACCTAGTATTTTAAATCTAATGCTTGAATATCCTAGTGCCTCACTGATGAATGTCAGAGCTAGAAACCGGTTTGAAGATTTTTAAAAACCTTGTAAAGAGCTATTGGCATATTCATTATATAACATTTGTAATACAAACAATGAGGATTGCCTTTACATAATACATGATTTGATTTCCTCGCAATATATATATATAATATTTTATAATAAATGCTTTTATTTATACTAAAAAGCCCAAAAATAATTTTCTTTAACCACAGTTGGGATTTTATATTTAACTTGAAGTAAAATCATGGCATGTCCTGAAATTAATTAATTCAATCATTTGTTGTAAAAATTAGTAACTGAATTAATTAATTCAAGACATTGCATACTTTTAATAGTCAAAGTAAGAGTCATATATCACATGACCCTATCTCTTAAGCTTGTAAGTTATAAACAATGAGGATTGCCAATTCCTCTACAAGCTTTATGATAAATGCTTAGCCAGAGCCAGAACTTAAAATGTTTCTGTCAGGAACCCCTCCCCAAACCCACGAAACATGGTCAGGGACTTGGGGAGGGGTTTCCGACAGAGATATTTTAAGTGCTGGCACTGGCTAAGCATTTATCATAAAGCTTGTAGAGGAATTGGCAATCCTCATTGTTTATTGCATACTTTTGTTTCAAGTAAAATATAAAACTTTCAATTATGGATGGTTTTTAGTGCAAAGTAAATAAAAGTGTTTATTATAAAATATTTTTTTATAAACATTATTTTTAATTTTTAGGTATTCAAATATTTTTTTTAATTATTCATATTTAAAATGGTAAATGATATAGAAAGAAAACTGAAATGAAAAATGGTTCATAAAATAAAAGAATATTTGAAAAGAAGTGTATAAAAATAATTTTATATATATTGAAATTAATGAGTTATATTTTGAAAGAAAATGGAAAAATGCTCGTTAATAATAGAATAGTTAATGAAGTATTGCTTTTATTAAATAGAATAAAATTATGTCACAATTTGTGAACATTTTAAAGGAAATTGATTCCAATATTATTTTACTTATGAAAAAAGAATTTAAAAAAAAGAAATTCTTACAATCAAAAGAAATTAAAATTTAAAGCAACTTTTACAATCAAGACAAACTAATATTTGTTTTTATTTCTAATAGAATTTACCATAAATGTTTTTATTTTTTACAAATATAGTGAGATGATATTTTCTGCCATCTCATATGTAAATGTAATATATATATATTCAATTTGGTAATTTCATTAGTTTATAACAGAATTTCACAAAACATGCATATTAAATTGATTTTTTTTTGTACATCTCATGAAGAAATCAGAATTTCAAGTTTGATTTTCTGCTAATTTATTTAAATTGATTATAATTCAAAATAAACTAGTATCTTGAAGTATACGTTTTTTTTCTTTAAAAACTTTTTTGTGAGTTTCTTAGGGGAAAGGTGGGTTGGGGGGAGGGGTAATTAGACAGGATCGCAATTAACTCTATTGTTGAAACCCAAGCTAAAAAAAAACGGATTTGTAATTAAAAATATTGTTACAGTCTATCAGTTGTATATTGTGATAATTAGTCAAGAACTTTTTTCTTAAACTAAAAATCTCTTAAGAAGAAAAGAACAGTATGTTAAATGGCAATACTTGTTAAAAATGAACCAAAAAGGTGTGAATCCTGTTCACAAATAAATTAATTAAAAAAAGTATAGAGAAAGATGGAGAGAGGAAAAAATCATAAATTGTGGAGTTTTCTTTTGTTAAGATCATTAAAAACTGTTTCCCTGAACATATTATTACACATCACTATGAAAATGTTCACCAGAGAAAAAGCATCAAGAACTTACCTCCTGGGATGAACCATCTTTCACCCACACCTGGAGTCTCCCAAGTGAATGCCATCTACAGAAAGTACAAAGCCAGCTAGCTAACCAACATGTGCAGGAGCCAGAGGACTTAAAGGATTCACACCAGAAACTACAACCTAATATCATCCATGGACTGTACACCCATTGTAAAAATTTAACAGCTGATCAACCAGGGGTAATTATAAACTGTTTCTAAATAGAACGTTTATACTATAATTAGCATAATATCAACCTAGACTCAGTCAATTGTTTGATTTACATTAAAAGTTGCATCAATCGAGTATGTGATGTTTTGAATAGTATTTATCAAGATGTTTTGATATAATTAAAAAGGGGGGTAGGTTGCTATACTATTCTCATTAATTTTATTTTTTAATTTATTTTATTTATCTGTATTATACTCATGCGTCTGTAGAGGTTAGTTTTGAATGTGAACTGCTTGATTGTGAAAGACAAAAGTGAGGGAGGAGTTAGTTAAAATTTTGGGCATAAGCAAACACAAGACACTTATACCAGAAAATGTGTATATTAAAGTAAGATCAATGATTGTAAGCAAACACAGGACATTTATGCCCCATTTAATGCTCAGTAAAAATTATTTAATATTAGTGAAGGTAGAGAGTTTGTGTGAAGTGCAATACAGTTCACTCTATTATTAAATTGCCTAGATGTTCACCCCTATTTTGACAGCTTTTGAACAATAAAGTTGGGCTGTTGTTGGTCATAGTGTAGTGATGCCATATTTTCTGAGGAAAGTTTATGAAAATGTTGAATAATGGCATAAAATTGAGAAGTGACTTGAGTTAATTTTTGCAGATATTTTGCTTTTGAAATTGATTGAGCCAGTTCAGATTGCAGTGAGAGGAGGATTAAGAAAGGTGATAGTAATTAGAAAAGGGATATAATAAAGATTATTGAATCCATACTTGTGTCTCTTTTATTAATTTAGATATAGTAGTAACCGCAATTGGGTCCTCTGGTGAGAAAATATATAATTTTTAGAATCAGTGAAAAATTACATTATTAAAGATTATGTGACCATGTTACATATATAAATAAACACTACAATTGTAGAATAATCTTCTCAATCTAGTGCTAGGCTATACACCTAGTAGTGATCTCATACCAACTACCATAATATGTGTAATCTAGGTAATTTTGAAGGTCTAATGGCATTTTGTACCACCACAATATATATATATATATCGAAAACATAGATCACTTAGAGATATACTTGTCAAAACAAATTTTATTAGTAGTTCTGTACAGGAAAAAGGATGTTCTCCATGTGAGGATACAAGATGTTTTACATGTAAACATATTGTTGTGACAAAAGTGGTCTTTAGTACTAAGAATCGTAATTTTAAATGATATATTCCTAATTATGTTACATGTAAAAGTGTTAATTTGATATATTTGATAGAGTGTAGTAGATGTTTAAACCAGTATATAGGTGAGTCAGCAAATAGTTTACATGTCAGAATGACTAATCATAGACTTGACATTTTGCATAAGAATAAAGATAGACCGGTTTCAAAACATTTTAACTTACCGAATCATTCAATTGATGATTTAAAAGTAGTGATTCTTCAGGAAGGTTTTTCTTCTACAAGGGAGAGGAAACAAAAGGAGAGTTTTTTTTATTTTTAAATTCAAGACCTTAGAACCACATGGATTGAATTTGAACACTGGAACTATTACACCTCTGGGTTACCTGGTCTCCTATAATTTTTTTTTGTGAAAATTTTCTTATATGAGATTTTTTATGTAAAGATTGGTTATATGGATGTTTAATATCTGTGTTTAATTGGTTTATAGATAAATAATTAGTTATTATAAATTATTGTACTTTGCACTAACTATAATTTTTGATTAAAATGTATAAGTATTTTAGTTTTTAATGAATATTAATGTGAGCACAGCTATTTTTTGTATGTGAGCATAGTCTAATTTTTCTATGTATGCACATATGAATATTTTAATTTTTAATTTTGGATTTTTTATTTTTATATTTATTTTAATTTAAATAGAATTTAAGTTTGATTAGGAGGGAATGTAGTTTTTTTTTTGTTTTGTTTGAATTTTGTCATTGATTGGGTAGATATTCTGTGTTAGATTTTGTGACCAATCAGGGGGGGTTTGTTAAATTTTTAATCTTTTACCAAATCTGTAATTTTTGATTATCGCCATTTTACTGTGTATTTTTTTCTTTCTGATGAAAACCAGTCCTCTGGTTGAAATATAATATTATTTACTGGATTTATAAGTCTTTTTTTTGTTTATATATATATATATATTGAAGCAGATCTGATGCTCAGATCCTTGCTTCACAGCCCACATCCAATCTCCTACCATCTAACTGTATTCAAACCCACCTTCACGCACATATATACATAACTAATAAAACATATATTTCTCTTGCCTAGTATTTTAACATAAATCATGTAAACACTTATGTATTTTAATCTAAAAATATTTTTATTTAATAATATTCTCATGTGTATATGGGTATAAGTAATAAATCTATATATATTTCAGTGTAGGAGATTGCGAATAAATTAGTAAAGTTATGTTATATATAAAGTATCATATATGAAATTTATTATTTTTTCATATGTAATTTGGTAGCCAGAAATGATGCAATCTTGTTAAAAAGTCTCTCGAAAAACAATTATCCAGAAGATCCCTTAGATAAAAGTAAAAGATTACGATTTTGTAATAATAAAATAAACCCATTAGTGGAAATTTTGTCCATGCTAGCTTGTTTTAAAATCATAAGATTTATTTTAAAACAATCATTTGAGAAACTGATAACGAAATTGCATTGTTTCAAAAGTCTTACCAGATAAGAAAATATCCGGTTAAATGATTCCAGATGTACAGTAAGTGCTTAAACTGCCTCAGGTCCAGCAGTAGTTGCTAAGTTACATCTTCAAAATAAAAGTATGTATTCTGCTGGATTTGAATCCACAAGAGGTAAGAGACCACAAAATTATTATGTTGCTATACATATTCCATGCCAGTTTTGATTCTCACTCAATGTGCCATGAGAGGGGAAATTTCACCTTTTCCCTCCGTTCTAATTTGCTGTTCCCATAAGCGAAGCTCTGCATCCCGTACTGATGAACTTTATATATTTTTCCAGTAAAAGTGAAATGCTAACT
Organism: Epiperipatus broadwayi; assembly: GCA_028023455.1. Taxonomy (NCBI): domain Eukaryota; kingdom Metazoa; phylum Onychophora; class Udeonychophora; order Euonychophora; family Peripatidae; genus Epiperipatus; species Epiperipatus broadwayi. The sequence continues at coordinate 148,365 of JAQFVV010013111.1, forward strand.
ACCATATAATAATGCTACCCTAGATCTAGTGAAACAATACTGATGGACTGACTCGTAGTAAAATCGCTCTTCCAAATAGCAAAGTAAAAGAACTTTGACCGCTCATAATTCTCAAATCCTGTCTTCTGTAATGTTTATTATAATTTCTAATCATATATATTAAATGTCTTCAAAATATGTAATTCTTATAACTCTATATAACTAATCATTATTAAGCCTCCTGTAAAATGTTTTCTTTTCTTTTATTTCCAAGTGGCAAATAATTCTCATTTAGATTTATGTATTTATATTTTAAAAGAAATGCCAATAATATTTCTAAAATTGCAAGCATATAATCTATTTTCGTTTCCCCCCACCCATCATTTATCAGGTAATTAACTTATAACTTAATCAAAACAAGTCTTATTTGACTTGCCCAGGTGCTAGCGATTTTAGACAAACAAACTAATTATTTTTTATGTTTACTGTAGAAAAACAGATTGACATCTGTTTCATAAATATTTTCCTTTCTAAATAATGCGCTATCTCTTATTATTAATTTATATTATATATGTAAAACCCATCTTAGCTATTACCACCACCCATTTATTTTGTAATAATTTATATATTTTCATAAGGGCATTTATTAACCAAGATTGAGTTTTATTAAATGTGTGGGAAGTAATGAATAATATTAAGTAACATAATGTAAAAGGGGGGGTCTCAGACTTTAGTTTTATATTTAATTAGAATTATTATCCATGTTTGTTTAACGAAGAAACCATACCATTACGCCAAGTATTTCACAATTTATGGGCAATAAATATGTTTAGATAATCTTTAAAGTTATAGTTATATTATGTTATTAAGCGTTGTGTGCATATAGGCCACTTCGTTTATATATATTCGTGCTTCTTTCTCACATGGAGGTATTCGCTAAGTCGATCCCTATCATTGTTTCTCAATGTCCTTGAACCAGGCTGTAAAACCACCCTGGGGACATACTTGGTCATATGTACATGCTTTATACGGGAATCGCTCTGGAAAATCCAGCCTGATAAAGACATAGCCGACCACCCTTCGTCTCAACACCGACCCTGCCTACATTTGAAGAGGAAATTGGTAAAAGTTCGTTATTAAAATTCATGCACACTCCAGGATCCATAATTGGACCACCCCAATCTGCCGCCATGCATGCACCACCCTTCAGTGTATTATTAGTCACCCAGAAATAGCTATAAGTCGCAATGAGATGATTTCTTTAAATAGACATATTTCCATTAGTTTACTATAAGTCACAATGAGATGATTTCTTTAAACAGACATATTTCCATTAGTTTACTATACGTATCAATGCGATAAATTTATTATCATTTATATAATTATTCATTATCTGTCCCGCACATTAATTGTTTATAACTCAAATTAATAATAATATTAAATATAACAAAATGTAATATTCGCTTGTAACATTATTGTCTTTTAAAATCAAGTAAATGCTCTTTTCATCTCTCTGGGGGTGTAATAGTATTCTAGTAATGCATTCCAATAGCGCTAATTCCTTAAGTCACACATATGTATTATTGGCATAGCCACAAATATAAAGTTATTGTAAAATATGAATTAAATATATATATAATACTCATGAGGCTAATGTCTGATAAATAACCCGACATAATTGTGTTATTAATCTAATAAATCTTAAATATATATATCAACTCTCGAACCATTGCTTTCTTTTAGTTAAGTTAATATTAAGTTATTGATTATGCTCAATTTGACTAGATGATCTCCGCTAAATACATAATTAACATGCTAGGTCACAGCCTTCATTGCTCATAAAATATAGTTAGTTGTGAAGTTAGTCTATCATTAAATTTAGCCTAAAGTCTTTTTGTGCCTCCAGTGAGTGATGCCAGCAGTGAGAAGTAAATTAAATCGATTTCATCGGGATTGTTGTTCATAATGTTATAGATCTTGGAAATAGGCAAATAGGGCAGAGTTCATGAGTGTTCCTGACCTGTGTATCTTGCGCACAATTGGATTCGAGGTACTTTTGCCTAGATGCTAGATCTTGTTACATGAACATACAAATCCGACTGGCACAATATATATATACATATATACTACCCTCCCATGCACATCTATGAAAACTTACTGAAGCAATGTCAACATATTTGAAATTTAGTCCACCAACACTGCTATAATAAATAAACTAGGGGTCTAATCTGAAATATTTTATGGTCATATTGCATTGTTATTGATTTCTAACATATGTACAAAATGTGAAGAAAATTCATTAGATAAAAGACTGATAAAACTCAATTACAATACATTTTCATAGATAAAGAAGCAGAAAGTCAACTAAAAGAATTTAAAAGACACTCACTTTTGATTAAAATAAATACATTGGAAAGTTATCACCCAAGTTTGAGTTTTAGTTTCCATTTTGACATTGTTTGAATTCTATTGTGTTGACTGTAGGATATTTCCAAACGTTCAACTTCTTTTCCATTCTTATTTACCTCAAATATATTAAAAAACTTTCACATCATCACCATTCTTTTAAAATCATATAAATGCTATTTCTACCTTAACATAACTATTTCTTATTTTTGCTTTAAGATTACTTGCTTTTTAATAATTAAAGACTTCCACCATTTCTCATGAAGATTTTGAAGATAGATATTTTATTTTTGGTCGGTTACACCATAAAAATGTTGGAAAGGTTCAAAATATGGTTCCAACTGATACAGTTGGTAGATAATATGACAAACTTTTGTTTCTATGTGGATTACCATAATCTTCTTAGGCAATTATTTGCTAAATTTCTGTTTGCAACCTTGCTTATTGTATTTAACAAATTTTAATATCATGGACACAAGTCATATGTTTATTTCATCAATGGCCTGAATATTCCTACAGTGATAGGGTGACCAGACTGGTTTGATCAAAAATCAGGACACAACAACCAATCATTTTTACAGCATTGCATTATTTTCTTATAAAACTCCATTCCTGTGTATATTCATCATTGTAAGTACACTTCCTCTTTGGCATGTTGTCTATTGTTTAGGGTTATTAATATTCCTATTAATTTTATCACTATAGAAAATTAATATCAACAAAGAACTAGTAAAACTACACTGTCAATCAAAGAAGATATAAGTGCAGTTCAAATTTTAGCCTACAAAAATCCAATTGTACATGCTCCAAGGTGAGATTGGACGCAAGAATGCGACTAGCTTGAGAACCCAATCATATAACATAATAGCGATCTTTGTTTTGGTATTGGAATTTGTCTGTAGTTTTTATAATATTACTGTAGAGACTGAAATGGACAGAGAGGGCCAAGAAACTATCATTTTTGCAATGAATTATTTATGTAAGACAAATAATAATTATGAGTATTTGAAAATCAGGACATACAATGGTCCTGAAAAGATATTTTGGGGATACTGGGACATCTAATCAAAAATAGGGACAAATCCCAAAAAATCAGGATATGTGGTCACCATATACAGTGGCAGTTATTCAGCCTTTATATTTTTATTTGCTAGTTCTCCTATTCTGCTTATCATTATGTCCCAGTAATTGTATTACTCTAATAATATCAGAATTCTTAAAGTTTATGATATAGATCTAATATTAATAATAATAAATGAAAGTTTTATTGTATGAGAAGTCTTTAAAAAAATGAGCACTGGAAGTGAGAATTGGAACAATGATCTACAGACATCGAGTACTAACATCCACCATTCTACTATGGCATCAAATCATGCAAATCAAAACATGCAAAGTAACATGACAATGACCAAGTATTATCACTTAGCTGAAGTACACACAGGCACCACCAATGCAGTAAACATCATAAATATAACTCTGACAGGAAGAATATTTTTAAGAAAAGATTAACAAATTAAAAGAAGAAACATTAGGCATATCCCATTGGTTTCGTTTCTAAATATTGCCATTTTTTAAAATAACGCAATATGAATACACAAATATCTTTACAAAAGTTTGTATCTAGGTAAACAGGTCATTTTAATCGAGCAATGTCAATTGATCATCGTTATTAATGGTAGTCTAGATTGTTTTAAAGTTGTTGTTTTTTTAAAAAAATTTTATTTCATGGTATTTATTACAAGTTAGTAGCTCTGGAAATCCTGGAAGTGAAATTTGAACACCAAAATAATAGGCAGAGTTCCATTAAATTGACCAATCTGATCTTTTTTCAATTTCCTTCATTTTTCTTTTCCGCAGTTCCGAATAGGTATAGGGACCTCTGAAGTTCATCACTATTTTGAGTAGCAAATAGTCCCTACACTTCTTAAAAATCAATAATTAAGGTGTTTTTTTGTTTTTTTTTGAAAGTCAAAAAAATAACGTAGGAAAATAACAGAAGAAACTCTCTACCGTATGAAATAAGTTTTAATCTTCACAGAAAATCAAATATAATTAATAGAGTCCGCCATAATGTTTTTTTTAAAAAAAAAAACAACTTAGGTTCAACGCCCATTTGAATCCTGTTTACGTTATGTTTGTTGGCTTCTTATGTTGCGCGTGTGGTGTATATATGAAGTTCTTAGGTTTATTGACACAAATATGTTATAAAACTAATAAAAGAATAACGACTTTTAAAATTTAATAAATTTTTTTCTAGTCACAATTTTATTTGGGATTAAAAAAAAAACAATCTTGAAATTAAATAAAAACTTAATTATTTATTTTTATAGGTGATGCAGACGGGAAGTTCTTCAGTCTTAAAAATTAAACCTTAAAAAAGGCAAAAACAAAAAACAGCTACTTTCTGCCTCGTTTATGTACGTACTGTTTATTAAACGTCAATTAAATCTCCAATTCAGAAGTTAATTAAAATTCAGATCAGTTAGAAACTTTTATTTTTTTTACATCAAGCCTGGAATCACCGTAAATTAGATGTAATAAAACGCTGTATATATACATAGTTTTTCGCATTCAATAGTTAAATATTTGTGTTGGTTGATCGTATAGTTTGGTAAAATAAAATTTTAAGAGTTAAATCCCATTAAAAAAAATAAAATAATCGCACAGTGTTAGACAATTAATAAAGATTATAACAAGCATTCGATGTGTGTGTGTGTATATATATATTCAAATTTTGTTTTTATCAATGTATCTTTCATCTTAGCTCAATCCTGTTACATTCGTCTATTAGCCCAGCACTCAGACCAATCTCATACTAAGGATATATTTAGAATCATCCACTTCGTTTGTTCAAATGAGTTAGACATACATGCACATGTAATAATCTAATTTCATATACACATTTTGGTTATAGTTAAATTTAACTATACATATATCAAACTTTTATTTCGTAACACATACCTGAAACATATCAAAGATATGTGAAAAAGATAAATATCTGAGGTGAGCATTTTGTGCTGAACCAACCAACACCTGTTGGTCCAGATCACACTATCTTAAATATATCTTCATCATTTATTTTATAGATAGCGATTTACTATACTTTGATTACAAATAGTCACACTTAAAATTCCTAGCTCAAATATACACTTTAAATCTCATTTAATGTTATTAAGTTTACAGAAAATAGTTCACCAATAAATGAAAGGAGATCTTTTGATTCCAATTCGATGTCTTTCAAAAACCAAGCAGAGCTAATTTTTAATGACCTTTCCATATGTTCTTGTTGTTCAGAAGTTATTATTAAATTATTTATATGGTGCATGAACATGCATGGGCTGCTAATCATCAGCCATAACAAAATACCATGATTTTTCTTCTTGGTTGCTTGACAATTTTTAATTGAACTTTTCACTTCCTTATTCCTGAGGATGAATGAGTGTCTAAATACCTTAAATTATGACCACTATTTCCAAAATACTGCAGTGGTTAATGTCCAAAAATTAAGGTTACTAAGATTCTTCTGTTTATGATTCCAAGTTACTATATGAAAATGTTCACTTATTTAACTATCTACAACTGATCACTTTCGTATGAAAAGAGATTACATGAATTGGTAGGAAAACTGTTTAATATTAAATTAAATATTGTTGGGCTTTATGAAGTTAAATGAAATGCAAAAGAAACAAGTGATTTGAAAAGCAGATATGTACTTTACTATAAAGGCATAAATATTGGAAACTGAAGTAGACTGGTATTTGTTATAAATAATAAATGGAAGAACAATATTGTAAAGGTTAATGGTGTATCAGAATGGCAATACTAATTATTCAAATTAATGAAAGGTGCCAAATGCAGATACATCTGTTTTATGCTTCAACAAGTTCTCATTATGATGAATAAATTGAGAATTTTTATGTGGATGTGCTAAATGCTTTTAATCACACAGAACAAGATTTTAAAATTTTCATGGGAGACTTTAATATTAGAATTATAAAACAATTAAAAGATGAAAGGGCTGTAAATACAGGTGCCATGGTGACAGAAATGACAGATGGTGAGGGCTTATAAAATTTGCAGGAAAAAAAAAATTGTATAATTTTTTTCTTTGGGAAACATATTATAAGTAAGTGGACATGTAAACATCCAAATGAAAGTACAACAGAAATGGATTTTTTTTTCCATATGTCAAAGCATCAGCCGGGAAGCGAACCTGGGATAACTGCCTGTAAGGCAGCTGTGATACACTCGGCCACCATTTAAGCAGCAAAAATTATTTCAAAATTAAAATATTCTTAATAGATTCACTTAAGAAACGATGCAACTAGTGAAAGCATAAGGTATAAGATAGGATGAGTGCAAAACTAAAGATGCAGTATCAACATTTGATATGCATAATCTTCAAAAGCACTCCAATGAATTTAAATTAGAATTTTCTGATCATTTTAAAATATTGAGTCTTTGAAGATGGTATTAAGAAAAAAAGAAATATGAAAATATTTTTAAAAAGTTCATTAAAAAGAATCAATATATGGATTTCTTTAATGTCTGGAGTTTTATAAAGTGTTAAAAAAAGAATTAATAATGATATAAAACATATTTTTATATTGGACTATTTCCATCAGCTAATATGAGTATTGAATGTCTTGAGAAAAATTTAACTTTATTTAAATATTATAAATACATTCAACTGTTAGTAATAGCATATCAAACAGGTTAGTATATGCACAACATTTCAAGAGGTATTATTCTTTCCTCTTCTTCAGGTGTTGCTGGCCTGACCAGATAACAGTACTAGCATGGGATTTAAACCTGTACTCTTAGATTCTTGAGTATTGAATTTTAAGTTAATGTTCTAACCAACTGAGTCATCCTGCCAAAGGCAATAGTCAATAGAATTTTCATATACTTATCTATGAGGTTCCTCCTGATTTGTCCAATTTTTCCTAAGGGCAAAGTTGATTAATGGTTTTTATACATATGTATAGTCACACTATGTACAAAGAAAAAAATTTAAAGAAACTGCTCACATGACAATGGCAAAAAATTCCATAAGCCAACCCAGTGTGATTATACATAGTTTATGGAAACCATTAATCAACTTTGCTCTTACGAAAAAGTGGAGACATCAGGAGGAACCTCATAGATAAGTATATGAAATTTCTACTGACTGTTGCCTTTGGCAGGATGGCTCAGTTGGTTAGAGTGTTACCTTAAAATTCAATACTCAGGAATCTAAGGGCCCAGGTTTGAATCCCATGCTAGTACTGTTACTAATCAGGCCAGAGGGAAGAATAATACATCTCAAAACGTTGTGCATATACTAACCTTTAGTGCTATTACTAACAGTTGAATGTATTTGGAATATTTAAATAAAGTTAATTTTTTCTAAAGACATTCAATAGTCATATTAGATGATGGAAATAGTCCAATATAAAAATACAACTAAAACATCATCATCACAAACCTTCAGGAAAACACATATAACAAATATAACTGTGGAATTGGGAAGAAAAGCTGAATAAGAGAATAAAAGATTTAAAATTATAAAACAATATTTTAATACATGTAAAACTTTAACCTTATATGCATTATGTGTTGACCATGCGCTTAATGAGAATTAATGTTTAAAACAACCTTTTGTTACTAGAAGAAAAATTATTTCAATTATAAGAAGAAATAATGAATCTATTATTAAAATGTGGGGGGGAGGGCAACATAACTTTTATAATTGTAACATTATCTGAATTGCCAAATATTTTAAATGAAGAAATAAGTCTTGTAATTAAATCTATAAAGAAGGAAAATGCTCCAGGAAATGATGGAATTATTATTATCTTAAAAGAAACGAGTAAAAAATAGAAAAAGTTGTTAGTAAAACTACAAACCAAAATCTAAATGATAAAAATGTACCAGGTGATTGGAAGGATAAAGTAGTAATACCAATATTTAAGAAAAATGATAAAGAAGATATTAGAAATTACAATCTCACATAGAGGTTAAACTCGTCAAACATTAGCACCACTCAGTGCAAGTAATCAATGGATGCAGGAAGATTTGTGCATAAAATTTCTATTTAGTGTAGGTGCAGTGCTCTCAGATCCAAGCCTTCTTACTGATGAAAGCCACAAGGTAGAAACTAGTCTGGGAATATTGAATGAATAGGCACTAGATCGGGATTGTATGCACAAACCTTCCTGCATCCATTGATTACTCTGGCTTGCACTAAGTGATGCTAATATATGGAGACTTTAGCCTCTGTGTAAACAACTTTTGTAAGCATAAAGAATGGTGATCATGTGATGTTTAGTGGTTTAAATTACAATCTTACCAGTTCTGTACAAAACTTTTACCAGAATAATCACAACTTGTCCATGCTATAAATGCAGGTGTCATAGTATTGATTTTTATAATATGAGAATATTACCCAGATATGGGGATTCTCCAATAACATCAGATCAGAGAAGACGATAAGATCTTTAAAAGCCAGATTGTATCAACAAACATGGTGATACATGCAAATTACCTTCTATTTATTATTTTTTTAAAAAGCTTATTAATCTAAATAATTTCTCATAATTATTATTTCTATTTTCTATTAATAGAATATTCATCGTTGTTAAACGTCAGTGTTTATAATAACTCTACAATTGTTTTATAATATTTGTTATCCAGTTGATGAAAGTGCGACCTGGTCGAAACGTTTGTTTATATATATATATATTTTCAATAAATTACACACGGATGTATCTGGATAATATTTTATTTATACATATATATAAATAACATAAACGTTTTCTAACAAATGTAATCATATATCTACAAATTTAATTTAACAATTACAGTACATATATAAATTAAGTTTGTCAACAAAAATATTTAAAACAAAAAATAGAATAATGGAGTTGTAAGAAATACAATGAGATAATAAATTGAGAGCTCATAATATATTTATATATGTAAAAATGTGTGTGTGTGCACTTCCTCAGCAAATGATAATTGTAATAAAATTTATTGTATCCTTTTAGTTTGATATTGTTTTTAATCCTATCAAAATGAAATGAATAATTCATTCTTATTAACACAAATGGCAGTAGTTTTCATAATATGATTTTTTTTTTTACAATTAAATTAATTATTCACACCCACAATCAATGTGTGATGTCACGATGACGTCATATTGAACAAAAAAAAATTAATGTCATGATAGAATATCTTAAGAAATTATGTAAGAAATGGGAAGACATAGGTAGGACTTTTTGATAGATAAACAAATAATTGTTGCCTATTTAAAAATTATATATAAAATCGCAAAATTTATATATTTGTAATTAATTTACAAATGTTAATATTTTTATTTTGCATTTATTTGCCAATTTTTGAATAGTATATAAATAATAATAATAATAAAGTGATGATGATGATGATAATAATAATAAACTAGTAAATTAAAAGCATGATGATGATGATAATAATAATAAACTAGTAAATTATTAAGCATGATAGAATGTGAGAATTCTGCTTTTAAAGTTGGTTTCTTTCTTAATATATAAGGTATATGAGTGCAGACTTTCACACCGCCCACCACTCTCCACTCTATCTCATATCACTGATACACATGAACCCATATATGTCGAAAAGATAAATAATCACCAATATACATATTTCATGCTAAAACAGCAATCATCAGTTGGTCCAGATTACCATCTCTACACATATATGCTATAAGTGCTCAGATATATATTAAGATAGCCAATCTTCATACTTTAATGGACAGGCTTCAATCCACTCCACATTCCAACTCTTCAACTATCCATCCAAATTGAAAATCTGATGATGGAACGCTCAAAGGCCACCCTGAGGCCGAGATTATTGTCACACCCATGTTGACCTAAAGTCAATTGACTTATATATTAATCTAACATATATTAATTTATACTTAGCTATAAAATGTATGGATATATACAAAATTTACAAAAGGCACATAAAATATTTAAAATACATTATAACTTTCAAAATTTAATAATAATACAGAATAAAAGTATAAAAAAGATGAAAAAAAAATGTGCAGTGTCTTGAACAGTCTTTCATGGCCCATTTGGCAATGATTTTTATGCTTTTTATTTTTATCAACTAAAACATTTTTCAATAAAAAATTACATTTTTAAAAAATATTCATTAAAATAACTTCAAAAAAGTGAAAGTCATTAAAAAATAATATATATAAAAAGAGTATAATAAAGTGAAATCAACAATCATAACAAAAGATTTCACTTTAGAATGTAGGTTATAGAATATATTTCAATGAATGGCAAATAATTTTTTGGAAAAGTTCTAATTAGTGATGCAACAATTCATTTAAAAAATGAATATATGCTTTAAAATTTAAAAATTTAACTTAGAATCACAAAAAAAAATGGCAAAACATTATAGTCATGGCCTTTTACGAGGTGTTTCTTTTTTTGCTTTGAATCTTTTTTGGCATTATTATACATTCCTTGGCATATTTTCTAAAAAAAAAAAAAACAACAAATATTTTAAAATAAAGCCTTAATGTGAACATCACTTACTTATTAAAAACAAATACTTCATTTAATTTTACAAAGATAAAAATAAATACATTAATAAAGTATTTATAAACATACAATTTTCAATTTCATATATATATATATTACTTTTTTATAAATCTCATATATACTTTAATGCAATATTTATATAATTCCTTTTTTATTTTTCTAACAGTTTCAACTGTCCTGCAATCATTATCAGAGTTCTGATGATGACTGCAGGACAGTCGAAACTGTTAAAAAAATAAAAGAGGAATTATATAAAAATTGCATTAAAGTGAATATGAGATTTATAAAAAAAATAATATATGAAGAAAATGCAAACGAAGTAAAGGAGAAGATGTAAGAATAATTCTCAATTTCAAGATTTAAATGAAAGCTGAGGTTTTGTAAGTACAATGATTCTTTCTGAATACAATTCAAAACCTATTCTTTGATTTGAAAACAGCTTCTTGAATTTGTTTTATTTTCTATGAATGATAATAATATTCAGCTATTTTAATTGCCATTAATATCATTCAATATACATTATAAACCACTAAACATCACATGATCACCATTTCTAATGCTTGCTCATATTCATTAATTACTCTGTCTTGCACTGAGTGGCACTACTATATGGAGAAAGGGTACAGATAATGAAGTTATGGAAGAATAGATTTGAACAAAGTGACTATGCAGAAAGTGAGTTATTGGTTTTTATGGTGGGTTTGAGAAAAGATAAGGGGGATTTAGATATAAAGGCCATAGAGTTGACAAAGATTATGTTGTGGAAATGGGATGGGGCAGAATATGGGAAGACTTAGAGTGGGGAATGGAAAATAAAGTAGCTAACAGGTTTATCTGGGCATAATTGCTGAGATATTCTTGACTTTGTTTAAGGAGAAGCCGCAATACATCACATCATATCCTGTTTTAATAATATACATTTTGGTTCAAATTTTTGCCATTAAATTAATGCAAAATTGTCACATGAATCCTTACAGAATAGCCTAAAGCAAACCATTATAGACTTAATGGCAATGTCAAAAAATCAAGCAAAATGATTCAGTAATCAGATTCAGACAATTAAAAGCATAATAATACACTTGAAAACTATTAAACAGTTAATTACAGGCATCTATTGTTTAAAATACTATTAGAAATATGATCCCATATCATGTAAAAAAACATTTTAAATACAAGAAACCTTTGGAAATGCGAGCATTAAAAGTTGATCCACGTTAATATGTCACAAAAATAAAGGCTTACAATTTTTATAATTTAAACATAAAGCAAATTATACAAAACTTGGAGAAAGGTGTTAATATGGTGGATATTACAATTATCTATATTTGTTATTTCGTTAGTTTTATTTTTTTCTAACACTCATGCAAAAAAATAAGTTTTTGCTTTGTTACATATGGTAACAAAGTGAAAAAATTTTAAAAATAGTTAGCAAGAAAGGTTATTCCTAAATCAATGACTTAAATTTTTAAAATAGATTTCAATGGAGGTGCACTGCTATCTTAATGAACTTGAAAGCTAAAGTTCTATGGATGACAACTTGGCTCTGTTGCTTTTGTTAATTAAATGGCATATAATCTGAATGATAAACATGCATGAAGTTTGTAATAAGAAGTGTGAAAAGGATAATGTCAAAATAAATTATATAATCATATCATCATCATCAACCATTATCAATCCACTGCAGGATGAAGTTCTCTCCAAATTCAATCCATCTTTTCCTATCTTTAGCTTCTCTTCTCCACATCACCCCTGCACACTTTCTTATTTCATCCATCCATCTCACATGTGGTCTCTTTTTGGGTCTTTTACAATCTCTTGGAATTCAACTGTCCATCTATTATCTCTTCTAGCAATATATTCAGGCCAACTCCACCTCAATCTTTTAATTTTTTCAATGAGGTCAGTAACACCTGTTTGTTCTTTTATCCATACATTGCGTTTTCGATTTCTTCTTGTTACTCCCAACATGCATCTCTCCATACTTCTTTGAGTTATATCCAATACTATTTGTAGTGTTATAGCCGACAAATTTTGTTTTTCTCAAACAATCTTCCCTAGATTACCAAAAATCTTTGTGTATCAAATAAAATTCAAATTAACAAGGCTATCTTTTTAATATTGTAAAATTATAATTGTTAAGAATATTATTTGCTTAAAGTATGGTAAGCTACAGATATTTTTTAATAATTAACTGAAAACAGAAATAAGAGATTAAAACGAAAGAAATTAATAGAAAAACAAGAGAAACAATTCTTTAATTGTAAATCATTTTATTTCTTAGTTTTTTTTTCCAAACAATGATTAAATATAAAATGATTGGGGCAGCAGAAAGCTACTTCGATGCTAATATAAATTTTAAAAAGTACATTGCAATGGTAAAATGGATCACACCCAATTCTGTCAATCACTGTACTCAAACTTTTATAAACTCCTTGAAGCAATAAACCACTGAGTTATTTATTTTGCTTCATACTAGCAAAATATTGAAGAAATTATTTAAAATTTGAAACAATATTTTTTTTATTTTCCTTGTTGTCTAATCAACTAAAACTTTTATTCTAAAAGAATTACAAAACAAACAAAATAATTAAATAGGTTTGCGAACTATATGAGTTGTTTGAATAAAACATTACAAGTTGTCCATAGTAAAGAAATTACATTTGTTTTAAAATTTATTTTTTCTTTTTTATATTACTTTTCCATTTCAAATAAGTATTCATTTATGTTAGGCGTTGGTAGCCGAGAGGTCAGCGCAGCTGCCTTGCAAGCAGGCAGTTGCTTGCAGACAGTTGTCACAGGTTCACTTCCCAGCAGATGCTTTGACATATGGAAAAAAAGTATTCATTTATATCAAGAATGTGGGATCTTTTTTCTGCCAAGATTCATTTGGGCATTTATAATATCATTTAAAAGCTATACAAAATTATTGACTTAAAAATTATCCTGCCATATTTTAATAAAAATCTTAATTAATTTACCTCTATTTATTATAAGTAGACAATCTTTTCAACTGGCATGCCAATTTCAATTTTCCTTTTTAAATGAAGCCATCATTTTTTGTGAATTAAAAATAAAGTAACATCGGTATTATTAATAACCATTGCACATTTAATACCATTTTTTCCAATTTGGCTTCTAACTATTCCTCATGACATATTTATATTGTCATTTTTCTTTTTATGTTCTGGACAGATTAATTCTTCAGCAGCTATAATGCAGTCTTTTATAAAGTCCTCTTTAGAAAATGGTTTCAAATTTTGTACTTTTTTAAAAGTAATGTGACTTGCTTTCACATAATTTTCTGACTTGTTTGTGATTTTTATGAAACATTCACCTATTTGATGAAGTTACTTTTAATTTTTCTATTTTAATATTTCTTTCTTTCCCAATAATTTTGTTGTATAATCATAATGTTTTGATAACTAGTGCCTCTTAGTATTGTGTTCTTTATTAACTAAAATATGTTCCCGATATATCAGGCACATCCATTTACTATTTCTTTCAATTAGAAATATGTATTGGTCCATTTCTTTTGAAATGTATGATTTTCTGCATCAATTTTTCTTGTCTTACTTAGTGTAGCCATCCTGGTAAAAAAAAATTAAATGCAAAATAGTATCAGTAGCTGTAGCAATAATAATAATAATAATAATAATAATAATAATAATAATAATAATAATAATAATAATAATAATAATAATAATAATAGTAATAATAATAATAATAATAATAATAATAATAATAATAATAATAATAATAATAATAATAATAATAATAATAATAATAATAATAATAATAATAATAATTCAATTCAATTCAATTCATTTATTTAAGTGCTAAACAACAGCATAAAGCCAATTACAGCTTGCACATACAATAAAAGTGAAAATAAAACATATGAAAATATAAATGTATACATAATAAAGTAAAATTTAAAAGACAAAATCAAACTTCACATTTCAGTTTAACAAGATTACAAAATTTCTTATAATCAATGTCACACAGATTAAGGTTACTCCCAATTTGATTATATAAAGAGGGTAACCTAAATAAAGGAGAAAATTTAAGAATATTAGAACGACATGTTTGAATCTGATATACACAAGTAGACCTAGTATCATAACTCAAAGACCTAACTGAGATAGTTGAAACTATATCTGATAAAATAACCTGTTTATTAACAATTTTATAAAAATATTTCAAATCCCTATACTTTCGTCTAGATGAAAGATTAATCATTTCACCCTCCCAAGAAACATATTTGAAAAACTTCTTTGAAATAGACTGTAACAAGTTACATCCTTGCAAAGAACTAGGGTTCTAAATTATTGAACCATATTCAATAATAGGAAGAACCAATGAAAAAAACAATTTACGTTTAGTATCATTACTGAACTGATAACCATGTCTAAGAATGGCACCCATAACCTTAAAAGCTTTACCAACAATCATTTCAAGATGAGGAATAAAAGATCCATTACAAGAAAACATAATTCCAAGATCTTTTTGGCATTTAATTGAAATAATTTTATGACAATTGATATAATAATAAAACTGTAAAACTTCAGATTTTTTTGGAATAAGAAATAAAGAAACATTTATCAAAATTAACTGTCATATTATTTGACTGACACCAAGCACTAAAGTTATCAATATCTTTCTGAATGAGAACACAATCGTTAACTGATACAATTCTTCTAAAAATCTTACAGTCATCAGCATAGCTTAACAGAAAAGAATATCTCAAGCAATCGTTAAGATCATTAACGTAAACATTAAACAGCATGGGTGCTAAAATACTACCCTGTGGCACACCTAAATTGCATTCAAAATTAAATGAAACTTTATTATTGAATTTAATATATGCTGTACGACTACATAGAAATGATTGAAACCAATATACAAGTTTATTAGAGAAACCTATTTTATGTAATTTATGAAGTAAGACACTGTGATCAACTTTATCAACGGCTTTTGACAAATCAAAATAAATAACATCTAGTCTTTGACGATCTTCAATAGCATGAGCTATATGATCATAAATTGTCAGTAGATTACTATCAATTGATCTATTAGGACTAAAACCATGTTGAGAAGAAGAAATTATCTTACCTACATCTGAAATAATTTTATTATAAATACATCTCTCAAAAATTCTTGCAATGGTATGCAAAACAGAAATCGGTCTATAATTAGAAACACAATCTCGATCACCATTTTTGAAGATTGGAACCATTTTAGCACATTTCAAAACACTAGGAAAAGTACAAGAATTAAGAGACAGATTAAAAACAAAGGCAAGAGGTACTGCAATAAATTCGGCTAGCCCCTTATAAATAAAAGAAGGAATATTATCACATCCTAAACTAGAGTGAGTCTTAAGCCTCCTAATAGCTACAATAACATCTTCCCTAGAGATGATGATGATGATAATAATAATAATAATAATAATAATAATAATAATTCAAGTCTTATTTATTACGTGCATTTCAATACTTTCGCTTTAACAGAAATACATAAGTAAATATTCATACATTATTAATAATTACAAAATAAATATACAATAAACAAAACATTATTCAATATATTAACATTTTAACAAAAATATACAATAAAGAAAATTACAATTCATAATCAAAATATGAAAAAATATATAAATACATGTTATCTACAGTAAATTCAATTTTTTTAACATTATTTATAAAGTAATCACAAAAAATATCAATGTTATTAAATTTTTGATTATATAACTTTTGCAATCTGTTAGTGACAGATTTGTTTAAAAAAGAATTTTTCCTTTTTTTAATATTAAAAGTGTACACTTAACAAATGAGAAGGTACTCTTAATTCAATTTTAGATATACAATCATTAACATCAATTTTTCCATCAATTAAGTTTTTTAAAAACACTATATCTTTATTTAGTCTTCTTTCAGTTAGTATTGTTTTAAGATTTAAATTTTCTCCCTTTATTAGCTTAATAAATCATTTCTCTACATTAGAAATTTTAAATTCAATATAAATCTAATCCAAATTCCATATAGAAGAACCATACTCCAACAAAGATACAACAAGAGAACAGAATAACGTACTTTATATAAGGAGATAAATCTCTGCTAAATCTCAAAATATATCCCATTCTTCTAATAGATATGCTTTACTTATAATATATTTTATATGCTCATTAAAGTAAAATGATTACAAAAATATAATTCCTAGATCAGAAACAACTTATTTGTATATAATAACATCTTCCTCAAATCTTATAATGATAAACAGATCTATGTGTTTTATTGGTGTAAGAGACAATACATGTTTTATTTATATTTATTTTTATATTATTAAATTTACACCATTCTTCGAAATAAATAATATCTTTTTGAAGATCAATGTGATCATTATATGTACTAATCTTTTTAAACAATTTACAATCATCTGCATAGGTAAGTATCATACTTTTTTTAATGTCTTGATCAAGATCAGACATGAAAACATTAAAAAGTAAAGGTGCTAATATTCCATCCTCAGGTACCCCAATCTTAATTTTGAATAGCTTAGAGTTAATTTTATCTATCCAAATGTAAGAGCATCTATTTTCCAAATAATTAATAAACAATACAATCAAATGAGGACTAATTCCCATTAATCTAAGTTTATATATTAGGTGATTATATGCCACATTATCAAATGCTTGCAACATGTCAAAATAAATAACATCAAGTTGCATCTGTTCAGAAAGAGCATGAGCAATATGATCAGATATTACCATTAAGTTAGTATCAACAGACTTTCCAGGTACAAATCCACGTTGATAATTAGGCAAGACCTTAATCATATCTGTAATAACATTATTATAAATACATCTTTCATAAATCCTAGCAAATGAAGATAGTACTGAGATAAGCCTATAATTACCTGGATTAGATCTATCTTTCTTCTCATAAATAGGCACAATCCTAGAAATTTTAAAGATGTCAGGAACAATGCATTTTTCAATAGACAAATTAATTATATAATGTAATGGAGTTACCAAACAATCTGCACAACTGTTAAAAATAAAATTAGGAATATTATCATATCCCATAGATGATTTAGATTTAAATTTCTATATTGCATTAAGCACATCAATAATATTAATTTTATTTACGTCAATATTCCCACTACTTTTATTATTTCATTCAATACTAATCATATCACTATCAGTAATGTTTGAATACATATTTGTGAAACGATTAACTAATTCATTCATAGAAGGCTGTAATTTTTGTAACTTTTATTCCCAACAATATTTACATTTTTAATATAATTCCAAAACATTTGTGGATTATGTTTAAATCCTTTTTCAATGTTATTTAAATGATTATCATAATCTCTTTTCATAATAATTTTTGTATAAACACACAATGCACTAAATTTCTTATATAATTCTTTATCATTGACTATGATATTTATGTTTCCTATTTAGTCCCTTACATAATTCTTTAGAGAACCATTTAGGATATTTATAACTATTATATTGTGGACATTTAAGAGGAATATACTGATCTAAACAATTTTGGATTATATCAATAAATCTATCTACAGCTTCATTTGGATCATTTTCTATAAAAAATTACATTCCAATCAGTATTCTCCAAAGCTTTATTAAGGCTGTAATCTCAGGAATAAACGTCTGAAAAATATGAAGACATATATAAAAGTAGGTTGAAGTAAAGAAGGGGTTCCTCTCTTTTCTTCCAAGCATAAGCTTGTGGTTAAGACCTGTAGAGGTCCCTGTCTTCATATTTTTCAGACACTTATTCCTGAGGTTACAGCCTTAGTAAACATTATTTAATTAATAATGTGCGTTTAAAATAAATTTATAATTCCAAAGTTTTATATAAACAATAATAATTACCGTGTCTATAATCTTTGAACATATTTTTAACAGACTTTATATCCTCACATGAGCCATCTATTACAAATTACAAAGTTAGGTGATAAAAATCAGGGGATATAAGAGCCTGATCTGCCAAATTACATTTTAAAATATCATTGGTACAAAATAATATATGAATTTGAAAATGTCCATGGGTCAAACTGAAAGCTTTTGAGGGTCATGGGCCAGAGATTTCCCACCCTTGATTAATATGGTGTGTTCTTAAAAAACTAGCTATTATAAGTGTATAAATATTTGTTATATTGGGTAATTTGGGCAATTTTGAGAGAGAGAAAATATTTTTTATGAAAGATAGTAAACTATCAAGATTATTGTAAATATGATAATGCGTTGTACTATTTCCATTATCTACCATCAAATGTTGAATGTCTAAAAAATTTTAAACCTAATTTAAACTTATCAAATACAAATAAACGTTAATAATAAGACACAAATAGACAAATATTGTATAATTTACTAACCTATGTTATCTATTTGCATGTTATTACTAACAGTTGTTTGTATTTGAAAAGTTTAAATAAAAATTAAATTTTTTTAAACATTCAACATTTAATGATAGATGATGGAAATCGTCCAACATATAATCACATCCAATATACCATCATCACTAACTTTCAGTCAAATATTGTAAATATATTTACATGATTAAAAGTTTGAAGAATTTTTAGAGAAATGGAACTGAAACCAGATTGTTCTTGAAACCCGAAATGTTTACAAAGTTATTGATATCTCTTATAAATGTATAGTTCAATAAACTGTTAATTTTTTTAAGATCTTATGAAAATAATTAGAAGATAAGCAAACAAAATTATGTAAAATAAATTAATAAATGTGTTATTATTAATTTAAAATGTATTGCTGTTATATAAATTGCATCAATAAAGATTATTTTTTGTATTGTATAACCATAAAATATTGATTTTTTTTCCCAGAATAAGAGATTCCCTTTTTTTATTATTAAAAAATTAATTACAAATATAAATGACATCATCATAGCTCTCGTAATTAAACTAACCAATAGAATAACATCAATCTGTTGTCAAGGAAACATTATAATTAGGCAGTAAATGGAATATTAATTTAGTTTAAACATTGTACATATAGTTTAATATGTGTGTGTATTACCTTAGTTTATTTTAAAAAAATATAAAAATAATTTTTTTAACTTTTCTGGAAATTATTTATTCTTCCACCTCCTCATAAACATTCCTTTTATTAAAATAGTATACCGAACAATAAAGTTTAATACTTAAAACAAATATTTCAAACAGAAAGAAAACCCTATAAATTTTATACTTAACAAATATAACTTTTTTTTTCATATATAATTCTGTTATGACTACTTAATATATAATCAAACGAATTTAAATAAAATGTGCATTATATAATTTTAAAACTACAATTTATTGTTAAAGTATATAAAACTAACATTTATTTGATAAAATACAGTATATTACAAACTTTATACTTACATATAGCAAAATATAAAGTCCCTATCATCATTTTTAATCTTATTGGCCCACTTCAGGATAATCTTTTCAAATATTATCCAATTTCTCCAATCCATAGGTTTTCTTTTTTATATCACTCTGACAAAATTCATTTACTCACATATGATCTTTTTCTATGTCTTTTATAATTTTTGGGGATTCATTTTAAGACTTAACTATCATTGTATTATAATCTCTTTTAGCATTTTTTTTCAATCCAGCTTCTTCCAATAATGACAATATCTATTTGTTGCCTTATCTATATACTTCACATTTAATTCCTCTTTATTAGTTACAATCATTAACACTTCATACTTTCCAAGGTCTCTGTATTATTCTTCTGTTAAATGTTCTAGTTTCAGGTCCATTATGTGAGAACTGAGAAAAAACAAGTATTAAAAAGATTTCCTTTTCAAACATATAGGCATATTTCCTTTTAATATCAAGTTTTTTAAATGCTAAAATCAATCCAAGTTTAATTCTATTATTAACTTCATCTATTATGTTTCCACATAGGGATTTGTAA
This sequence comes from Epiperipatus broadwayi, assembly GCA_028023455.1. NCBI lineage: Eukaryota > Metazoa > Onychophora > Udeonychophora > Euonychophora > Peripatidae > Epiperipatus > Epiperipatus broadwayi. The sequence continues at coordinate 169,281 of JAQFVV010013111.1, forward strand.
TTATTAACTTTTTAAAAGTGATTGTTATCAATCTTTATTTTTTTATTCTGTTAAAAATCATTGAACATTACTTTAATCTTTTTAGCATTTGTTCTTATTCCTACTTTCTTACTTTCATCTGATAATGTTTACAATACTTCCTAAAGCTTTGAAACATTATTTGTGAGCTCTCTTTACATGAATATTATCTCCTCGTTTTTATTCTTTATTATAATACCAATCCAGGGAAATATCTAATTCAATATATATATATATCACTAAAAATCAATAAATAATTTTCTTCTTCGACCATAATATTAGCTGTCATATCTAACTTGGAATAAAAATGTATTAATTCATCACTACTTTTAAAATTAGTATTTTGGATTAATTAATATATGGATGTCTCATACCTTATTTCAAATTAAATATAAGACTTGTGGTTGAAAAAAAAAACAATTATTTTTTTGGTTTTTAATGCATTATTACTCATCAATTTAAATTAAAGCACTTTTATTAAAATATTTTTTATATATTTTTTTTTTTAGTATTTGAAAAATTTTCAATAAATGTTTTGTGTTCAAATTTAACAACTGAGAATCAAAATTGTTGTATTTTCAGTATTTGAAATAAAATTCATGTATATTAGTTATTTACAATAATTTTAAATTGGCAGTTTAAATATATATATATAATTTTTATATAAAAAATAATTTTATTTAATGAAGACTGAAAACTCTAATAATAATTATTTTTTAACCACATTTATGTTTTTATTTTTGACTTGAAATAAAAGCATTGGGAGGGGGGGGTCCAGAAATTAATTAATTCAATCTCTTATTGCAAAAAAATTATAATAGCTTTATTAACTGCCATTTTCCTTAGCATTTGATATGCAGTTTTAAAATTTACATTACAAAAGCCTATAAATAATGTAATTTTATAAATTTTGTCTAAAATTATATTTTTAGCATTTGAAAATTTTATTGTTGTTAAAATGTAGACAAAATAATATATGATAAAATTTATTTCAGGTTAGAATATTTACAAAAAAAAGAGATTTGTATTTGCTTCTTGTCTATCTCTAATCACATTACAACTAGCAGAAATTCTCATTTCCATATCAAAAATGATGAAAATTTATGATGTGATAAATGTTTCTACCCCTCCCTAAATTTTTGGTGATATACAATAGAGCTCTGAATTATGCTATATTTTGTTTCAAGTTCCCTCATGTTCAAAGGAAATAGCATATAATAGCTCACCCTTTGTTGATAAACAATGATTAGAATAGAATACATGCATTGTTCATTAAACTTCAAGTATATAGTAGTATTCAACACGCACACACGCGCGTGCACAGACACACACATATATATATATATATATATATATATATATATATATACACACATATATATATAACACAAATGCTTTTTATATGCATAGTATGAATATATAACATTATAGTATAAACAACATTTTAAAAAAATAATAATTATTGATAATAAATGTCAGAGCTATTTATTTAATTTATAAAGTATGTGTTCACTCATACACATAAGAAAAAATATTAACTCCTACTGTATTTTTATATTTAAAATAAAGTAAATAGCAAAATATGCTAGGCAATATTCTTTTGTTTTCAGTAACTTTTTCTCTCTTATGGAACAATGGGTTCATTTCTTTCAACAAACTACTATCTTTCCAATTTAGTTAATGTCAATGACCATCTTCAAATCTTGTATATCTTTTAATTTTAGAAAATATTTTAGTAAGCAAAATACTCTAAATCAAATTCAGAAAAAATAATAAAGACAAACTATATATAAAGACAGAACATATATATTTTATATGTTTTCAACATTAACTGAAGATATTTTATTACAGTATGTAATTGTATGAGCTCAGCATAGAGAAAGGAATATGGCTGCCAATATTAAAATTTGCGAATTTTAATAAAATTGTTTTTGTTGATTTAATTACATTTTTGTTAGTTTGTTTACACTTTACTTTGGATATCATATAATTGAAATACCACAGTTAGATACAGCATAGTTCACAACTCCATTATATTTATTAGTTTTGAAATAATTTTTTAATATATTTTTCTATCAAACAATAATTGGGAAAAACAATTAAAATTGAATTTCCTGTGATGATAGAAAACATGAGCCCAGGAGACCTACTAAAATTACCGATTGATACATGTGAGCCAGTAATGTTCACTTGTAACTTATTTTGATTTGATTAGAAAGAAGGGTGGAGTATGAACAACCACAGCACCTGTGAGTACAGATAACTTTTGATTCTTGATTAAAAATTGCAATTGCTTCGTTAACAGAAAACCCATTGGTAGAGCTCTTAGAAGAAAGAGTAGAATTTTGAATCAATTAAATGGTGAATTATTCTCCATTGTAAATTTCTAGGTAAATAGTATTTTATAAAACTAAAAAAGAAATAAGAAAAATCCAACAAATTAAAGTTAGTTGTTTAAAAAAATTATCATAAAGTCATTCATTTTCGTTATAGAAGAATAAAATTTACATTTTCTGAAAGCAGATTGAAAGACGAAGAGGATGACGTCATTAGTATATGTGCAGAACACACACTTCTGAATTGAAACCCAAAATTTCTAACTTGAAGATATATGTGCAGAACATATATAAAATGCATGACAATATTTATGCTAAAAAACACCAATCTACATTATTCCTTGCATGTGGTCGTTTATTGTCTTTAACTTTGATCAGATTTAGGATAAACAAAACATAAAAACTCAGATACTAATATAAACTTCGCAGTTCATTAAATTAATATTAAAACAAAATTTATTAAAATAAAATCATTTAACTAAACATACTCATACTTATCTATTAAAGATATAATTAATAGTTTGTAAAAAAATTTGTTACTACTTTTATATAATATTAACAATATTAGAAGTTTGAAAGTTTAACAAGATTATTTACCTGTTATAGAATTTAAAAGTTTCTTTTTTTAATTTTTTTTTTTCAAGATTAAAAAACAAAATTATTTTAAAATCTCTTAAAATAAAATTATTTTGAGCATATACTCGGTTTATATACATAAACACACACATATATATTGTAACTATTATATTGACAATGTGAAAGTTACAACGTGATACTTTTGTAACCAAGGTGTGTGTACTGATTTGTGAATATATATATGTACATACATGCAGGATTGAAATAAAGAAGGGAGAAATGAAATATGCACAAGTTGATATATTTATTTAGTTAATGTTCCCTTTGTTTCAAACAAATATTCTTTAAATTCATTATGGAGATGACCCCAATAATTTATGAAGACAGCAAATGCTTTTATATATAAATAAGGTCAAAAAAATATTGAAATGAGATTTTTTTCACTCTTACTCAAAGCAGAGGAGGAAGTAAAACAAATTATCTACAAGTAAAAACTAAAAAAACAGGCAAAACTCACTATATGTATTGCCACACACAGCAAGCTAGAGTAATCAATGGATGCCAGAAGGCTTGTGCATAAAATCCCCATCTAGTGCCTATTCATCCAATATCCCCAGACTAGTTTCTGGCTTGTGGCCTTCATCAGTGAGAAGCCTTGGATCTGAGAGCACTGCACCTAGATCTTAGGATGAGTTGGCACTAGATGGGGATTTTATGCACAAGCAGCCTTCTGGCATCCATTGATTACTCTAGCTTGCTGTGTGTGGTAATATGTATAGTGAGTTTTGCCTGTTTTAAAACAGTTATACACAAGCATAAAATGTGGTGGTCATGTGATGTTTATTGGCTTAAAGTAAAAACTATACAAAAAGTGTAAATTTGTAAATACTTTAATTTACTAGAAGTAATATAAATACTCTGGATATTCAAACATTTATGTAAGATGGCTTTCTAGATTAATAGGCTATCAATTCTTATCCCTAGTACAATGCTCAGTATCTCTCTGTCAATACGTAAAATATGCTAGAGATAAATGGAACTTCAGAAATGTACAGCCAAGAAGACCTTTTTAATAACAAATAAAATATCATCACTACATTAAACCACCAAACATCACATGACCACCATCTCAGCACATAATTGGCTGGGGATATTGGATGAGTAGGCACTAGATAGGGATTTTATGCACAAGCCTTCTGGCATCCATTGATTGCTCTGGTTGGCACAGGGTGACACTACTGTATGGAGAGTTTTGCCTTTGTTTATCATCACTACAGGTAATTGCATTTAATATTTTCTTTAAGGATACTTAAAGAAAGAAGAAAGACTTTTGAACAAGCAGCAAGATAATTTGAAGCAAGAAGCTTTAGTGCTTTTAACTTTAGTGCTTTTAACTTTTGAATATTCAAATAATAATAATAAAAAGAAATACAAAAAAAGTAAAGAGTGAAAAACTGAACTTTGAAATTGTCAAAAAGGATATAATCTTTTATTCATAAAGAAACAGAAGAATAAAATATTTAAAATTTTTATAAAATAAATTATATGGTTTCTCATAAAGAATAATAGGAATTAAGTTATTTCCAGGAAAACAGTATAGAGATAAATAATATTTTTTATCTGCTTGCATATACCTATTTGAGAAGTTATTATATAAAAACATAGAAAAGACTTGAAGCTTTATGATAATTTCTGTCTTGAAAAGTATTCAGAAAAAAATCTCTAAGGAAGATATTATTAATTTATTTCATTATTTATTTATTTATTTCCATTGTTAATTATTTCATTATTACTAAGTTGTTTATTGCTACTTTATGCCTATATTGAAGCAAGTACTGAACAAAATATCTTGATATTTCATAAAATACATGAATTACTTACACTTGATTAATGTATTGCTATAACAATTTTATTTTATATCACATATGTTAAAAATGTGCATAATTAATGCCCCCACATGGCTTATAGAAAGAAAACCCCCATAGCTCTGAGAATATACTCTCCAGTGTGTGACATTCTGAATATATGATACTAGAGGCAAATGAGTAGTTGTATATAGAGTGAGTCTTAATTAATTAACTACTAGTCTCATATCATTTAATGGTATATTATATTTCTTTTGTTTCTATTGCTAATAGTTATCATTATATATATATATATATATATAATGAAGGCAAAAAATAGATTCAAATAAATTAATAAACTTTTTTTCAAATGAATTATTAAGTGAATCTATGCATGTAATTACGTCAGTTTCATGAGGTATTTACACATATAAGATTCCCATAAAAAGGATATTCTGAGAAGTTAGATTTTTTTAAAAAAATAATACAACAAACATATATAAATAAATTTTAAAGTTAAAATTATTACTAAAACAAACTTTTTTTTATCAAAATTTAACAATTCTATCATCAACATCTATTCACTATTGCATTTTTTTAACATTTATTCTACATGTTTTCAAGAGTTATATATAAGTATGACGTAATTTTTAAATCAATTTATAGCTTTGACAATCATCAGTCAGTTCTGCAGAAACATAATGATAAAAATAAAAATCTATGAAAAACTAATCCAAAAAATTCAATCATTGGGATAGTCATGAAATATAACCTAGAAATCCATTTTAAAATATAGCATCTAGAAGGCCCTTTCAATTCAAATTCAATCTCAAAATTAATTTCTTCTCCAACTGATTAAGTTTGTTTCTTTGCCTTGTTTGTACAAGTTTGTGTTTTAAATATATATATTTTCAAAAATGTTTTCCTTTATAGTTGATTTTTTATTGTTCAAACTTCTTAATTGGTTAATTTGTCTATTATCCATCACATCATAATCTTTACACAAAACTGTTTATGCATTATTTTTTAAATTAATTTATCTCAAAGGATTTTATTGGAAAAAAAAATTTTTTTTAGAAATAATTAAAAAAAAAAAACAACAATTAACTTTTCCTTTTTTGAATTAAAAATGTTTACTTGTATTCAAATAAATATTAAATCTACAATTCTTAATATAATTTTATTATGACTTATTGAAATTTGATCTTAAAATAATTGTTTTTACTAGAATATAAACAAACACAGAATAATGGATTGTCACAATATATATGCTATGATATCATACTTAAATGCTATGCTGAAAAAAAAATGTAATGAATCAAATTAATTTATATTGTTCCTTATTACCAAGTCACAATGACATCAATTTATGTTTCACATTGTGTTTCTTATATACACACATATATAAGTGTGTGTGCATCAAATTAATTCAGTGTTTCTTATTACAAAATAATGATATCAATTTATGTTTCCCCCTGTGTCTTATATGCACACACATATATTGAACCAGGTCAGAGAAAATTACTCTGATTATTTTCTTTAAATCTCGATTTTAACTCAGATTGCACCCACTATAACAACAAACCAGCCCTTCAAGCAGGAAAGTATAATAACACATATAGATTAAACATCAATGAAACCTATAACCAGACCAAGGCTATACATAGTATAACCTATGATCACATTTCCAGGTTATAGCACTTCTCAACTATTAGATTCAAAACCCTGCCATCCAAAGCACTTTATTTGTTTTGAGAATTAACCTCAGGCACCAGCTAACAACAGATTCTATAGTGAGCATGCTCTGAATGACAGGTATACAATCCAGCAATTGACATATCCCAAACTATCTTCTTTTTCAATTGTGAGGGGGGAATCTTTGGCACACTTGCCCACCACTTATAGTTATTTATAAATTAACCTACTAGTAATGCAGTTCTGAGAGAATCAATCAAACAACAATTAAGCAAACAAATATTTATTTTTACACTCACACATAATTTTAACACAATATAATAAAATTTACATAGGCAACATTAAAGATTACATCGGCTGTAACTATGAGAATTCATTAAAGTTCCTTTCATTCACATATATGTGTAGATATTTATAATGGGAGAAAAAGAATTATATTTACCTAGGATTTAGAATACCGTGTCACACTTTCATGGATTCAGTTCTTTGCTTGTTTCTTCACTTGTTAACTAGCAACCAGTTGGCCTTTGATTTCCATCAATGGTTTCTGGCTTCTTTTTGATTCTTCAAATTTACAATGAGGGAGAGAGAGAAAGATTATCAGCAGTTCACAGGTCATAAGGCAAGCATTGTTTCCAGGTGGAAAACATCTGGAGGTACTGAGACTTGTAATCAAAGATTAGCCAAACACTTCTAGTGTTTTTTAGCATCGTATGTTGGTAAGTCAGCCTTCGGCAAAGATAGGTCAATAAACATGCATACTGGAAACATAGTTTTTCTGACCACCTTTTCTTCTTTACTTTTTTTAATATAATGCAACAGTGTTGAATAATAATTTGATTGCATCTGAATAACAATCTGGCTGGGAATTATTATTTCTTGTCTCTGCTCTCTTTTATATTTCTCCCTCTCATTGTTTTCTCTTTATCATCTTCACATCAAGTTTAATTAATTTTATATTTCTTATCTTAATCCTCCTTCCATATTCACCTACTGCTTCATGGGGATTAAGTTTTGCATTCTTTGATTATCTAATCTCATTTCAAGATTAATCTATCTTTCTTGATAGGATAGTGTATGTGAGTTTTCCTTTTTTTAATTAATTCAACTGGGAGTTATCTTTTCTTTTATCAGTCAAGTAATCATTAATAAATTGCAGTTTTATTGGTTTTCTTTTTTACAAATTATATATTTAGTCTGATTTTATTTTTACATTTATTTGTTGTTGTTGTTGTTATTATTATTATTATTATTATTATTATTATTATTATTATTATTATTATTATTATTATTATTATTATTATTATTATTATTATTATTATTATTATTATTATTATTATTATTATTATTATTATTATTATTATTATTTTCATCCATATATATTTTTTTAAATTTATAAAAAGGGAGAGCTAGTTTTAACTTTTACTTAAGAATACCCCCCCCTACTCACTCTTTAATACTAAAACTTACTTTTATTTTTTTTTAAAGAAAAAGGTGACACAATTTGCCTTTCTTAGAGGAAAAAAACTCTTTAGAAACATATTATATTTCTATTTTACTATTCTCACTTTTTTTAAAAATCAATTTGATCATTTATTTTTAAATGATTAAATATGTAACGCAGAATATAGGTGTTTTTTAACATATATATTCGCCAGCAGTACAATATATATATATATATCAAATTAATTCATAGTTATTACCATGTCATAATAATAACAATTTGTGTTTTCCTATTGTCTGTGTTTATATATATCTTAGAATAAGCTTCCAATTATCTCTATCCATTCTATGATATTTGTGTTACATTAACACTATAAATGCCCACTGTATCCCAATGAAAATGCCTGGCTCTCTCTTCAAGCTACTTTCAGATCCTTCTCTCAAACATAGTGAGTAACATAGTTTAACTTCTTACTGCAAAAAATTTTAAAGTGTATATCTGCATGAATTATAACCCCATGTATGTATATTTGACTGTGAACATATTTTTTATAACCAACAATTATGGTGAGTAAATAGAAATCAGTCTGTTTTTTTGATGCAGAGATTTAGGAGATTAAACTTCTAGTTCTTATGATTGGACAATTATTCAAAACAATATATAGTGAGAAATTATCTGATGTCCTTTTTTAGTAAGTCTAAAACTTATAAGAATGTAGACATAATTGAAAAAACGTGAATTAATTTGATTGTTTACACTTCCCCCTCCCCACATAGTGTTATGCACACATATACACAAGCCTTTTGAAAACTTTCAAACCAGAGTGAGAATATTTGATAAATTGGAATAAGTTTAAGTAAATTTACTGAAAACAATGACTACCCGTTTAGTAGTTAATCATCAACTTACAATTGAAAGCACAATTGAGTAAGTTAATCCTAAAAATTATATATATATATTGTACCACTAGTGAATAACGTTATGTTTCTTTTTCTTTTTTTAAATTATTAATTAGTTTTAAGATTTTTACAATGAAATTTTGCAAAAGCAAAAGATTGTATCATATTTTGCTTTTTAGCAAGAGGGGGCAGAAATCTAAAATGGAATTAGACAAAATTTAAAACTTTTTTCTCTCTCTTTTTGTAAAGACAACTTTTATAATGTATAAAATAAACAAATGTAAAATCAGACTAAAAATTAGTCTGTAAAAATAAAATGTTTGTAAAACTTTCAAAAATGTAATTAATTAGTTTATAAAATTTAATATTGATAATAAAATCAAAATCAACAGTAGAATTAATTAAAAAACTGTAAACTATCTTATCAAGGTAGTAGATGAATCTGAACAGAATAAGATTAAGACAAATGTCAAAATCACTTAATTAAAGAAATGTAAATTTAATTAAAAGACTGATTCAAGTCAATATAAAATAAAACAATGAGAGAGTTAAGATATAAAAGTTACATCCTGGTTATTGTTCTTCAGTCAGGGCTGCAATCTGCTAGATCACTCATCAGTCTGGTTTGTGATATACAGTTCGCATTGCTATACAGTCGGATTGCTATCAATATGACAGAATTCAAAATGCAGAGTCAGAGGTTGGAGAAATTTAAGTGCCATAGCAGATGAGTTATTACTATTGTGGACCATTTTAGTGCAGTTGTCACTGAAATAGTAAGATACATTGTTAAAACTCCAGTCCTCTATCAAATCAATTGTGCTCTCCTGAATCAGTAATTGAAACAAATGCTTAGATAGTGAACTGATGCTGTTGCTAATCTCTATCCCATTGTTGATCCAAAGAATGGAAGACAAGCCCTGGAAATCATCGATGGAGAACCAAAAGGTGAATCAGTTGGAAAGCAAAACCAAATGGAAAACAAAACTATTGGACAATACACACAAAATAAAAACGTGGATAAATATACTTTTAAATAGCTATGTACACACTTAATTTTAAATGAAATGAACTTTAATTAATGGACTATTATATTATAGCCTAAAGTCATTTATATTTTTTTATGTAAAATTTATTGTGCTATTTTATATTAAATATTTGTGTATGTAAATAATTACATACTAATGTTTGCTTTAATTGTTATTTTGTCTATTTTCTCTTTCTCTCTTGCCACTGTATCACCAGTAAACTAATGTAGAATTATTTTATGGGTTAAGTAAATACACTGGACCCTGAGACAGAGTGTGAGCTAGTCATGGGATATTTCAAACACTGGATTGTGGGTCTGACATCCAAAGCATGGTGGTTATATAACTTATGATTGTCTGGTGCCTGAGGTTGATCCTCAAAACAAATAAAATGCTTTAGTTAGCAGGGGTTTGAATCTAGCAGTTGAGGTGGGCCATGGTCTGGTAATGTGATTGTGCTATGCTTTGCATAGCTTGATCTAACTGTGGGAATCATTGATGGCTCTGCTATCAATGGTATTATCCCCTCCACTTGAAGAGCTGGTCCATTCCCATATACTTTTTTTAATGATTATAAAAGAGGGGATTTAAACCCAGTTAAATCTAGCAAGAATAATCTCTTCTTTATCAAACCTGGTTATATATATATATATATATATATATATTGTAACGAGACAGCGTTACATCATTTACTAATATATATATATATATATATATATATATATATATTAGTAAATGGGATAAATATGAAGTTAAATCCACAATCAAGGTGTATTGATGTGCAGCAACCAAAAAGATTGTTTCTGCAGGATGAATAAAAAAAGTTAGAAAAACATTTCAAGCTACTACTAATTAAAATGAGATTTGCATATGTTTGCTGCTGTTTTCATTCAGCCTTCAGAACCACATCTGATTAATTGCTACACATCAAAACACCTTAGCTGTGGATTTAACTTTGTATGTATAATGGTGAGTCTATCTAAACACTTTTATTCATATAAGTACAATAAAAATTAACAATAAAACATATGCTAAAAAATAAAAAAGAAATTTTCTTCAGCCTTCTTAAATAAAAGCATAGGATGATTGTGTCAGGTTTCAAAATTTTTTTTATAAAAATCCGCAACTAATGTTCACTTTCTTATATCAATGCCAATGTATTTGTTATATAAAAATGGCTTTATCTTATTAATATATTGATATTAATTAGTATATGAAAAAGGATAATAATTGCAAGTTTATTTAAATGATTCTTTGAGAGCTGATATACTTCACACTATGCTTTTTATTTATAAAAATGCTGAAATTTTTATTTAATTTTTTATCACAAGTTTTTTTATACCATATAATACTCGATTGTCCAATCACTTTACTACTTTTACAATACTTTATTTTCCACCCTGTTTCTACAGTTTACAGTTTCGATTGTCCCAGCAATCTTCTTCAGAAGGTTATATCTTCTAATCTCAACTTTTACAAAGAGATATAATGTTCTGAAGAAGATTGCTGGGGCAATCGAAAATGTAGAAAAAGGGTGGAAAATAAAGCATTGTAAAAGTAGTAAAGTGTTTGGGCAATTGAGTATTATATGGTATACATTTGGCAATGCAACAGGAAGGAATAGTTATTATACTTCTTGGAGAAGTTTTATACTTTTTAGTGGATTTATCTGAATTAAAAATATATATGGCTTTATTGCATGGGAGTTTATATGAAGATTGATGACTAGAATGGCAGCACTGAAATTGTTCCAAGGACCTTGGCCCCTGTTGACACTCTATTACTGCACTAAAACATGCAGTGTTTTATCTAAATAAGAGTGTTTGTTTTTTTTAATTGTTTTTATACTTTTCATTTTCTACTTTTTACTTTTATATAGTTGCAGAAATTATGGATGAAGAAAAGTTTGGATAAAATTTAATACTGCTGAATGTTAGGCATTCCATAAAAAATAAAATTCCAAACAATATTTAAATTTAATTTTTTTTTTGCTAAACAGTTTGCAGACCCAAAATGTATTTTTTTTATATCATGTATCCTAGCATCAACCGAGAAGTGAACCCGCTAACCCGGGACAACTGCTTGTAAGGCTGCTGTGCTGACCTCTTGACCACAATGCTTGACAAACCCAAAATATATTGTCATCAGGAATATATACATATGCAAAGTTTAAACAGGCAGACCAAAAAACAAAGCGAGTTAAATAAAAATATATAATAATAAAAAACATAGTGAATTGTGCAATATCACTATAAAAAGCGACAAAGATAAAATAGTGATGAAAACAGTTACATCTAAAAATGTGGGAAACATATTAAACTGAGTGAACTAAGTAACATTTCAATATAACAATTCAAATGCATTCAGAAACGCCCTCTTTTGATATTAACGATAGAAGTGTGATAATGATGATTTTATATACATAAATTAACTCCTCAAACAACACGTAGCAATCAAGAAACCAAAGCACTTGTAACACATACCAACATTGACGTCACG
>JAQFVV010013111.1:182119-256290 GCA_028023455.1 Epiperipatus broadwayi
TACCAACATTGACGTCACGCTAAAATAACCAGCCAATAAGTCTATCTTGTACAAAGGTTTCATGGCTAATATCAATCTCTAGCTAGCAGTTGAGATAATTTATTTTTCCCAATATAATGAACAAAGCCTAGATATATAAATATCTAATGAACAAGCCGAAATATATAAATATCTATCTCAAGCCTACAGCGTGAAACAATCATTTTGCGAATAAATGAAGACTTACGTTACAGGCGATTTGATTGACTTGATCGTGTCGCTTAATATACATATACACACGCATATATTTGATAAGCGTTTCACATTAATATGTAATTTAAGGTTTTTATTCTTTATTTCTAATTGCACGATTTATTTTTTAAAACGAGAATTCAGATTTAAACGTTATTAATTATCAATAATAGATTTTAATTGCTATTATCTTCACTATTATAAGTATTTAGAAAACAAAACTTTTCTCAAAACAAAACCCTTCTTTAAAGAGTGAATAAATAGATTTAATAATTTCCTTCCTTATTTTACGGGTGTAGAATTATAAGATAAACAGATGATGGATTTCCATAACCCCAAAGGCTGCTTTTGAAACAGATCCACAAATTACTGAAAATTTGTTTAAAGTCAAGAGTCGCTTTAATCAAATAATAACTGATTCGAAATCTTTTTCAGAATTTATTTATAGATAAATAACTAACTTTATAATTATATATAAATGCTTGCCACAAATGAAATAACACTATGAGAATCTAAATAAAGAATAAAGATAAGTAATTTTACTTTCAGAAAATAATTGACCTGTTTGAAAATATTTTAATTTTATATAGATGTATGTAGATAATCTCATAGCGCAACGTTTAGTGTCTTCACATTTGTTATAAACCGGATTCAAATCCAAATAATGTATTAAAAATTTTATAAAGGAAAGATTGCGGAGTTATATATACAGTTAACTGTGCCGTAACCAACTTAATTAATCATCCAAATATTGATAAGAAAATGAATGTTGGATATTCATAACAAAGGGTAAAACAAAGTAAAGGAACAAAAATTATTGCAACTTTGAAATTGATTAGTGGATTTAAAACGTTTTTTTTCTCACTGTTTCTCTGTGGAAGCATACATATGTATATATCTGTGTGTGCAGGTATGCACATACACATATATTATATTTTTTGTCTTATCATGATTGTATATATCTATTAGGAAAAAAACTTCATTCACACACACATTCATTCTGCCTTATTAAGCAATTGAGAAGAAAGTCCATGGTATTTCTTGATCTTAAACTGGGAGGTAAAAAAATCAATAAACTCACCATGGGGGCTAATGCATGTTGATGAGCAGCCCGTTCATGTTCGTATACTATATAAATAGTCACATAGTAATAATAGCTGTAATGACAAGAACGTATAGAGTGGACATTAGGAATTTGACTTACTCGGGTCCTTTAAGGCCTCCAAGAGAAATCAAAGGGTCTCCTTTCAGTTTTTTTTTTAGAAACCACATGTGATATGGATCTATGAAATAAGAAATTGTGCAGGGGTGATGGGGCAAAAGAGAGGCTAGAGATCAGAAAAGATGAACTGAACTTGGAGAGACCTTCATCCTGCAGCGAACTGATAATGGTTGACAATGATGATGATATTTATATTTTATAATGCTCAGTGTTATTTATAATTGAACAATAACAAATGTAAATATATTAGGTTATATAAACAATATTTTATGAATGATGGTTGTAATAATATATAATACCTTCTTGATATAATATTTAGTTTGAAGAAGACTAAAGGAAAACCAAAATATAAAGTTGGATAAATAAAAGGTGTTGGAAATTTAAGTACACCTAGGTCTCGTTTTATACGGATTATTTTAATGCAATTTTGAAGTTATGTGATTCATGTTTTTTCTTAATATCTTTCATATTTCACTATATTTATTAGATATCAAGAAATTTAAATCATTAATAACTTATTTTGACTTGAAATACTTTTTTTTTTTCAAAAATATAACGTTATATTAGCAGCTAATGTGAATATGGCCTGAAGCTGTATTTAGAATATTAGCTTCTACGTAAATAACCTACTTATACTAATGAGTAAATAATAATAATAGATTTATATTTACATATAAAAATATCGCAATAAATATTCAAAAAATTTAAACTTTTAAAACGTATTTTGTTAATTATAACAGAAATAAATAATTTTTTAGATTTTTAAAATAAATAATAACGAAGATTTTATTGATTTTATAAACTGAAAATAATCTTTCTAATGATAATCTCTAACCTTTTTGTTTTGATTACAATCTCATTTTTTTAATATAGAAACAAAAAACCATTGACACAGCTCAAGACTGAAAGTGACGCTAGTTGTATGTCACATGACGAATCTGATTTCTTAACAGTTCACAAACGAATGCATATTGTCAAATAGCCAAATAACTGCTAATGATTAAAATATGTATGAAAAAATGTAAAATTAAATACTGTAGTTAATAAAAAAAAGTAAAAAAAGTTTGTCTTGTATTTTTTTTTTCAAATATTTGAAATTTTTTATTAGTCATACTTTATTTCCTTATTTATTTAAAGCAGATTTTAAAGTAATTTTTCCTTCTTGCTTTGCTTTTATGCGATTTCTGAAAATTACAACCCCCTATCCCCATTTTTCAAGGTAAGTTAAGTCTATTTTTGTGCGATTTCTTTTGTGCAATTTCTTTTGTGGGCATTTTCTGAGGAACCTATCTACTGCATAAAATGAGACCCAGGTGTACTTATTTTAAAATATTTTGTTGTTATTATTAAAATAATTATTTATTAAGCTGAGTGAACAAAAATGGAAAATCACAAAACCAGTTTCCCTTCCACTATTTTTGAGTTGGCCAATTTAAGCTAATTTATCTTTTGATTGTAGCCAATGTTAAGGAAATAATTTCATTTAGAGTAAATTGTATTAAAATCCAATTTCTAATTATATCTCATGCTTATCCTTTGTCGTATATGCTTGTCATTTTATTTAAATTCGGTATCAAAATTATTTTCTTTTGTAGCTTTTGGGGGAAATGTCAGATTAATCCATTGTTTACTTTAAAAAAATATGCACACCACCAGAGAAACAAAAAGACTGATAAGAAAAAAGGATAAAATAGATGCAATGTGTGTCATTGCCTAGAAAGCCCCCAACAGTCTATATGGTATAATGCAGATTCACAAGTCAAGGCACCAGCTTCATTACTTCCAGCATTTGCAACTTCTTATGAACAATAAGCTATTTGACTATTTTTGGCCCACGTGACTTAATGATATGATGGCAGATTCTAGAATTCAATATTCATAGGTCATAATTTCAGATTTGTCATTTTCAGTGTCTAAAATTGCAATAAACCATTTAATTATTTCAGCTTTGTTAATTTTAATATTTGAACCTCTTATGAACTATTAAACCATTTGATTATTTTTGTTCTGTGAATGTTAGTGAATTGGTGACAGATCTTGGAGTTCAAAATCCATGGGTCATAGCTTCATCTCTGTCACTTCCAGTATTTGACATTGTTATAAACTTTTTGAGTAATAAAATATTCAATTATTTACTTTTATTCAAGGTTTTAAAGAATTTTTTTCTCATGTGTCAGAGCATTAGCCGGGAAATGAACACGCTAACCTAGGACAACTGCTTGTAAAGCAGCTGTCACTGACCTCTCAACCACCAATGCTTAACAAGATCTTAAAGAATTTAGCTCAATAAAAGATTATAGAATCAAAAGACGGAGGTTTCTAAATTGATCTTAACTAAGAAAAGAAAACGTTAGAGCAATTTCATAATATGTTCAGTGCTCGATTTGGTGCTTGAACATCACATGAACTCTTACGAAAGTTTCTTTGTCTAGTAAATAAAGAGTTAAGCATTATTCTGTGACAATGCTTAAAAAAAGATTATATATGTGCAAGAATCTTTAAATATCAACGACTTCAGAAAGAACCATTTATAGACTCAAATATATAAAGAATTTTATCTTCTCTCGTTCTTACTCATAAGAACTTTGCATACATATGTTAGTATGCCTGATGAAGTGTGTGTGTATATATATATATATATATATATATATATACACACACATATATATATATATATATATATATATATATATGTGTGTATGTATGTAGATACACACACACATAGATGAGAGCTACATAGGTGAGAGCTACTCTCTTACTAACAAATAACAATCATTAGTTATTGGCTCAAGTGCAGGACCCACAGATCAATCCAGATCCCTTTTCTAATTATATTTCTTTTCTCTACTCTTTAGATATTCTTACTATTCTTCTTCTTATGTTTATCTATCAATAGCTTTTTCTTTTTTCATTTTTAATAATCACATCTCTAATAATATTGATCTTATTTATTCCTTGTTTAGAATATGTTTAATGTAATTTCTTCTTCCTTTGTTCCGATTGTCTTTTTCAATCTTTGATATTTATTATTCATTTTACAATCGCTGCACGTAATTAGGAATTTTTAAATATTGCATTGCAAAATAATAAAAAAATTCCATTAGGCTCTAGCTAGGGGATGGGGTAATTAACAGTGTTATCAACTTCTGAGCATGGGATTTTTTTGTTTTCCTTCTTTGTTTTAGCCTTTAGTCTATAATAGATACATGCCCAGTTACCAAATAATGATTTAAATCTAGTATGTTTTTACATTGCCTGAATTCAAATCCTAGGACATAACAGACATGTGACTGCACCATAAGATTTTTATATATATTATATAAAGGTAATTGGAGTTATGGCAATTTCTTGTTCTGCATTTAATAATTTATTATATTATACCAGATCATACCTTTTTACTATAGTTTACACAATACCCAGTTACTATGGGGGTTTTAACACATTCATACTGTGCATTTACATTGTTTTATTCTATTTATTGAATGTTACATACAGGAATAAATGGTTAATGATATATGGTGTGACCAAAGTGCATCTCCTTTACAAATAAATCAATAGCAAAGTATTTGGATAAGACAATTATATTTCCTGGCCATCCAAATCCAGAATAATATTTAATATTCTATTTTTTTGCAATACCAATTATAATCTAAAAAAAAAAAAACTTGCAACACTTTTCTTTACAGGGTGCCAGGGTTCAGTGGATTGTTTAACTGAAAACAGTGCCACAAAATTAATCAGGATTTTTTTTTCTTAGGAAATCCCTTCCTTATGCTTAAACAGCTAAATAATTAAGTGTATTGGCATTCTTTCATCAAGGAGATTAAATGGCACAAATTGCTGAATTTTTGTTTTAAAATATTATTTAATAAACAAGAAATAAAATAATCAAAATACAGAGTATGCATTTATGCACACCCTTACTAAACATACTAACATAGAATAAATATGAATAAAAGATTACAAATGACAAAATTAATCTTGGACAGTAATATTTTTAATAATGTTTTTGTTAATCGTAATTACTAAACAATATAGTCCAGGCATGGCCAACATACGGCCTGCAGGCCAAGTCTGACCCATGTAATGAGTTTATGCGGCCCACGATTAAATTTTTAACATTCTCCACATGATGTACTGTGGAATTGAAATAAGTGGTACTTTTAAATCATTATACATAAACTACGATATCTAAACATTGTACAACAATGATTAAAATCTCAGCTACTCAGAATCAGAAGGGTCATTGATTATTGGAAATCGAGATATTTAAGAAGATAGTATATATGTGAAAAGAATTGCACATGTGACTAATCTAGGGTTAACTTCCAATAATTGATCAAATGGATTCGCGATACTTCTTTATTTTTTAAAAAAATTCCATTATAAAGATTTACAACTTTTGTACTTGTCTGTATTCGATATAAGCTGTTTGACATTTAGTGACGATGTGAAACCCACATTCTTTTAGGCCAAGTTTTCCATTGTACACCCAACGTCAAGCAATTCGTTATTTTTGTGGTCAAGGGTGATGAATCATGGCATTGTAGCATAGACAATAGCTGCAGTTGATGACTTAAAACATGTTCAGGCTGTTTGTAAAATGAAATAATTGTTATATTTGTGATATGACCCCTCCAAACTCATTTTATTAACTAAATATTGTTTCAATTGATTGCTATACAGTTTGGATATTTATATGTTACATAATTATATTTTTATTAAAATATTGATCTTGAATGTCATATATTTAATGATGAACAGAAATGGAAATATTTTTTACTATATACAATAATAAGGCGGTTTGTCTTATTTGCAATTCGTTTTTATATTTAACATTTCTTAATTTTAATATTTTGTCCAGCCCATGAAAAAAGTTTTCTTTCTAATCCGGCCCATGACAAAACTGTTGACCAGGCCTGATCTAGTAAGTCCATTAAGAGTTTATATGTTTTAATCAAAAGTTAAATGGATATAAAGAGATCTCATTTATCTTACCAGAATGTTTCTGCTAATATATTTTTGGGTGCTATATATAGACGATAGCCATGGATTTTAAGTTCTTATGGACTATTTTGATTCATAATTTTAGGGTGGTTTTCTACTCAGTTTTCTAGGATTCTGGGTATGATATAGGCAAGATGGTTTGGATCAAGGCATCATCTCAACAGCAGGATAGGAAGAATGCATCAGTGACTATATCAGGAGCTTAGCAACACATTTGGTTGGTGGTTTTTCTGAAGGTAAAGGCAACCACATAGTAAATCATTCTACACTCTTTGGATCTTTTCCATGTGATTTGACATCTGATGAAGCATATGAGCCACTGCCACAAGAAAAAATACTAATAATAATCTTTGTGAAAAAAAAGTTCACAGGTCACCTTTTCTGCCTTGTCACACCTTTTTTCTCTTCATTCTTCAGAAATTTAATTTACCACCAAGCTTATTTTCTTATAGTTGATTTCAAAATTAATTATCAGTGAAATACATAATTTCTTATATTCTAAATACAGTAATCATTTCTGGAAAAATGATATACTCTTTTCAGCTAAATGAAATGAATACTTTACAAAAAAACTGTTTGCTACATACAATTTATTTATACCAGATTTTTTAATTACATTTGTTGCTGGTAGAGATGCAGATCAGGCATTTTTAATTAGCAAGAGAAGCAACATAACCCTTTCTCTCCTTACACAGAGGCTAAACTCTCCATACAATAGAAATGGCGATCATGTTATGTTTATTGGTTTAAAACCTTTGCTCCTTCATTATTTATAGGGAATTATGATGATTATATTTTTTTCTTATTACTTTTACATCTTCATGTACATTTCTTTTTATCTGAGTGATCAAACTAATAATTTTCTTGCTTATTAATGAAATACAATTTTTTTAAAAAAAAACAACAACATACATTTTCTTTCAGCAATCTCCCTTCTCTTTGCAGAATGCCAAATACATGTTGTACCAAGTTAACAGTACGGTACCTTCTCAATTGGGGAGAGAATCAAACTCAGGATAATTTTAGCTGATTTGTGCTTAATTAACATACATAAAACTTTCTAAAAAAAATTATTTAATATATAATTGTTGGCTTGCACTTGCCATGTTTTATTGACTTAAAAGCTAGGATAACTTTAATCTGGTTCTGTTTATGCAATATGGTGTTTAACTACCTACCCTCTTTTGAAAGATTGTAATAAGCATTATAAGTGTCCTTTTCTCCCCTTTTCATTGGCTGTTGTGAATGCATTCAGACTATTGAATCTAATGATCTGATAATGGCCTTCATATAAATCCTGAAATTTTTGTGAAGAGGTGCTTGTCTGGTTAGCTTGTAGATGTAACTTGGATCCATACTTCATCTTCTTCTTGAAAGATATGAGATAGAGAACCCTTCCTATGTTTTCTGTGCTCAGATTTCTGGTTTAACTTGCATGAGGCATTTCTTTGGTCTGTTATGCTATCAATGTACTCTGGTATACTAGGAAGATATATCTTGGCACTTGACATCCAAAATGTAGTCTAATTGCTACAAATCCAGTGGACTCATTGGTTATCGAATTAAGAATTTATTATCTGGGAAAATTGCTTTGTCCATCCCTGATGGTTGGATGACATATACATTTGAAATAAACTAACTTATATCACATGTAACATGCTCACAAGGGTTGGATTGTGGATTGTATATTGGTGTTAAGATATGGGATTCCCATCTTCTCCAGCCACCATTCTGAGGATACAAAATGACATGGTTGAATATAATAGCAGTGGATTTTTCCACTATGACAAAGTGTTAAGACTCTAATACTTGCATGGTATTTTGAACATTGACCTGAGCCATGAAATATACCAGCATAAATTTTGTAAATACATCATATGTGAAGATAAAATATTTCATTTCTAAATAAAAGAAATGGTCTGTAAAAGTCTATGATCAACAATTCATTGTTTTTTTCAGGAATAATGGGGTTTAATGATCCCTCATAAAATCTATTTACTGATTTAATCTTTGACAAACTTCATATCCATTCAGGATAGACATAACATTAGACCTCATTCTTGGCCAGTATAACTAGGTTTTCAATAGATGCTAAATTTTATTTGTCCCGTAATACCCATATAGGCAGGGTGTATACATGATTAACCATTTCCCACATGTCTTTGGATATCACCATCTTTCATCTATTCTCATTTATATCAATATTTACATTGGAACAGTCCCTCTGAAAATTTCCAATCAGATCACCATCCTGCACATTTTTGCCACATATCTTACTCTCCAAATTCTTAATAATGTCCTGGTGTTGGGGTTCATTCTTTTTTATATTTAATAGGTGCTGCAGATCCTTCTCAACAGACTTATCCATGTCTAGACTGATGATATCCAGGAACACATCCTCAACCTGTGGATGGCTTAAACTATCAGGAACAGGGTGATGACTTAATATGTCAGCCATTATGATTTTGGAACTTTTATGATACCTAATCATGAAATTAAACTCTTACAAGAACAGAATCTAATGAATAAGATAACTATTGGTCAGGTAGCTGTGGTTTATAAACTCTAAGTTTTTGTGGTCAGTAATAATGACCATCTGAGATCCCAGAAAAAATTGACAAAACTTCTGGAAGATCCACACCACAGCTAGAACCTCCTTCTCAGTGACTGAATAATTAATTTCTGGGCTTTCAATGGCCATCTAATAAACTACAGCACTCTGGGATAGCTATTCTCCAGGATTTGTAATGGTATGGCTCCCAAGTTCATAACCACTGTTGTCTGTATGTACAATAAAAAGCTTTTGAAAATAACACTATCCCAGCATTAATTGTTTGAGAAATTAGTCTTTGATTCACTGGAAGCCTTTATCCTGCTTTGGTGTTCATTTCCATGATATATCCTTGCATAATAGCTGCAATAGAGGCTTCATGTTCATTGAAATTTTTTTGTAGAACTTATTGTAGAAATTGCACAATCTTAAAAAATGACTGAACCTGCATTTTTGTGCTAGGTGTAGGCAAATTTCTTTAATGGTTTGGTTAATATCCCTATCACTCACCAGGTGTCACAGGAAATTTTACTTCTGCTGCAGCTATTTGGCTTTTCTGCAAATTGAGTTGAATACCTTTGTTTTCACATTCTTGAAAAAACACTTATAACTGCTGGATATGTTCCGCCATATTGCTTGATATGATGATTATATTATTGGTGATAATACATGGTCCAAATATTTCAAGAGACTTGCTCCATTATTCTTTAATGAAAATGGTATCCGATTAAACTAAAAGAAAATTCCATTACACCAGAAGCCATGTATTGTTGGACAAGAGGAATTGTAGTTTAAAAACACTGGATTAAATTTGGAGAGACCTACACTCTGTAAATAAATAATGATTAAAATGATGTTGATGATAACGATTGCATATCAATTTTTTTAAATTTTCCATCTCTTAACCAACATTCTAAAAACATTCAACTGTTCTTTTTAATTATGTATTTCATCTTTTTATCTTGCTCTGTGTGATTTTGTTCAATGATAGAATGGCAGTCTGTGAGCTCAAAAAACATAGACCTACTGTGAATGTATCCCTTCTATTGCTCAAAACATCATATGAACTCTAAACAATAAATCATTTAATTATTATTCATTGTTAGTTTTATCATATTCCTTTGATTCTAATTTTAATTATATAATCATCATTCCAAATTTGACCATTTAGTAAATTCAATCTTAGTTATTGTTGCTATGATTACGTTCTCTGCAAATCATTGTTCCCTTTCTTCATCATTATTATCATTTTCTAAACAACTTTTTAAATATATATATATATTAAACACATAGAATATAACAATCCTTCTGTCTTATGTTAATTCTGCATTTTAAAAAAACTATTAACATTCTAAATAGATTTTATAAAAATGTGTTCTTTTTCTTCCTATCTAATATTGTTTTTCTTACAGATGATTTAATTTACTCTTTAAAAGGTTTTTTTAAATTATCAGTGAAATAAATATTAACTTCTCTTTTTCTTTTGCATTTTTCAGTTTATGTTCATTTATTCATTTACCTCTTTTCTGTTTTATTTTTTCGGGGGGGGGGGGGGTACTTATTTCAGAACTTTTTATATCGTTGGGTTTTTTTAACTAATCTCTTCTAATATAATTTTGATTATGGTTAATTTTTGATTGTGTATTTTCTGATAGCAAATATAAATATAAAACAGTCTTTAAATATCTTATTTCAAAATCTTCCCAGCATTCCCCTGTACAGGAACAAGGAAAAAGATTATATAATGAAACAGTCAGTTTCATCCAACTGTCTGTTTCATGTACTTTACCCCCACACCTATCTCTATGCCAGGTTTAAACCCTCTCAGAGTACCCATTTAAACAACCATAACTTACTATATATGCAGGATCGCACATATATATGCGACTAGTAAGTCTGTAATTTAATAATATATGTATAACAGATATGTGTTCATTTTAAAAGATTTCTAGTTTAAGAAATATTTTAATCTAAATTATTAGTCAATTTTACAGTTATTTTATTGAAATCACATATGTATATAGACGATTCCTGTTGTTATTATTCTACTATAGTAATAAAATTAGTTTTACACTAATTAGAAAAGCAGCTTTTAGTTTTACTTGTAAACAACTTTTAAATTAGGTCATGCAATAGTCTTAAAATAGTGTGAACTTGATTTTATAAATCTAAAATTTTAATGACAATTCTCAGAATTTTATAGAGTTGTGATAATAAACTACAGGGGGGAGGTACAAAAACAAAATCTAAATTACTTTTAGTAATTAAATATGTTTTCAAAAATAAAGTAATGGGTTTTTCAACTATGGTCAAGCTGGTAAAAATAAACAGGTGGCCAGGGTTAAGAAAAATATAAATACTTCAAGTTTTGTGGCCAAGAAATATATATATATATATTTAATAAGTGAATTGTAAACCAAATTCACGTTTGTTTTATCTTTAAAATGACGGGGTAAAGTAGGCGATCACTCACCTCTTTCCTGCCAGAGGTGGAAAGAACTTTGGTCTGACAAAACATGATGAGTCATACCTCAGCCAAGCATCCCATGGAAGAACCTCCATTAATGTTAAATCATCATAAAAAGTGTCAACTTATCATCGTCCCACGTGCCCAGAACTGCAATGAAGACAACTGACCAGTAAATTTCCACTCAGAGCTCTGTTCATAAACTATGACTTTCAATTCTCTATTTTAAAGCTAGCTATTTACTAAACCTGCCTTTACAAACACCTAAAATCTGCAAAGAAAGCTGTTAAACACTAATGTTTAAATCTTGTCTGATTGTAAAACTTGTAATATTAAATTCTTTCTTAAAATGTAAAACTATGATAATCTATTTTAAATTAAATGTATAACTTTTTGTGGTCTTTTATGCTTATTTCTGATCTATTCATATTCTATAATTTTATCATGGCAATATTATATGTATTCAGTGTGCCAAGTAACTTGAAACCATGAGTATATGTAAGTATAATTTTAGCTTATCGCTCTGTGAAGATAATTTCAAATCTTTGCTATAATAAATATTAAATAATTGAATTATTATTTGTACACTCGCTGTTTTGAGAGCATGTTATTATTTTACTGATTAATTTTGGGTATTATTATTATAATAATCAGTAGTGTTCTAGTTAAAATTGTAATTTGCTTAACTCTAATTATAAATTATAACTATTTATATATATAACTCATACATCATAGGAACTAGCCACAGAGATATTCTCAAAGCATATTTTAATGTTTTATTCGTAATTACCCCACAAATATGCTTTGTCCTCCTTAGATTTATATATGTTGAGACACAGGTGATAATCTTAAACTAGGTTACTAATTAATTTAGTCCCTAAATAGTATATTTGAAATACTAAACTTGAGAACTGGGTTGCATAGATATGCAAATAGACACTATCTATTTTTAAGGGATGCTAAGATAAATTTACATATTTGCATTATATATATATATATAAGCTGTGGATGTATCCTTACTAAGTACGCTATGTACAATTAACTGCTTGCTGCATGATTTTCATGAGTTGCTGGCAGAGATCACACTTATCCACTTAGTTTGGGTAAAGAACACTCCCTGAACTACTAATGTTCTTATTCGTAGCAAGTTGTTCCAGTTGTATGGCAACTGAGCATTTGATGCTGAAGCCCATGAATAATGAACCATTTACAACTTCTAGTTTTATTAATATTTAAATATGTGCCATAGAGTATATAGGTAAACCTATAATAAACCAGTTTTCTCTCTAGAATAAACCAGTTTTCTCTCTAGAATAAACCAGTTTTCTCTTTAGAATAAACCAGTTTTCTCTCTAGAATAAACCAGTTTTCTCTCTAGAATAAACCAGTTTTCTCTCTAGAATAAACCGGTTTTCTCTCTAGAATAAACCGGTTTTCTCTCTAGAATAAACCAGTTTTCTCTCTAGAATAAACCAGTTTTCTCTCTAGAATAAACCAGTTTTCTCTCTAGAATAAACCAGTTTTCTCTCTAGAATAAACCAGTTTTCTCTCTAGAATAAACCAGTTTTCTCTCTAGAATAAACAAGTTTTCTCTCTAGAATAAACCAGTTTTCTCTCCCTTTATATTAAATGTTTATCCAGCATCAGTGTATATCCTAATCTAGGTTAACAAGCTAACCTGCATATCTCTGAGACTGATTATGTGCTCAACTTAACTTGGTATAGATAGATGTCATAGGAGCGCTATTAAGTTAGTTATATGACTTTGGCTTTTAAGATCCATATGATTTAGCAGACTATACTAGAGATAGAAATTTGGCATATTAATATAGGCATAAACTTAAATACCGCACTACACTTTATTGAATACTTATAATGAGATAACATGTAACATATAATCTCATTACTTATGTAACACCTGTGAGTGTAATCTTTCATGTTCCAACTATATAATTTTGTATATTTTAGTTTTACTATCTTTTATTTTATTTAATAAATTAATATTCTTTAAAATATAACTCGTTTTCATATCTTTATTGTCCATGAGTTCATTCTTATCCAACTCTAGATTTATTTACACATACCTTATTATATATATACATAGACCATTTTATTAGATTTCATAATTAATCATTGATATATTAATGGTTCACTTAGTCATATGTGTGTATATCTGACCAAATCAGTGTTAAGTTAGTTAATTTATGAGTCTCTTGTTCCACCCTGGGTGACTGCTGGAATTAAATGTCTGTGCAACTTGGGAAATGTCATCCATAGGGTATTAGATCACTGAGAAGAGGTGAAAGGATTGAATGTTGGCCGGATTCTGGATCCCAGCATTCAGATTCGATCAGCTTTAGTGTATTTTGCCTGTGTTCTAGATTTTGTTACATGGAGGGACAATTCTTATCATTACAATAAAAATAAAAGCTTTCCTCCTAAAATTGCTTTATCCTGTAGTAAAAGTTAATTGCTTACTACAGTTCATGAAGGCATCTTTTCAGGATTGCTGTTAAAAACCTTGTGTCCACAGTAAAATCATATCTGGAGATGATCACCACATCTATCAATTACAAGTGCTTGTTTTTCTATTTATTAATGTAGACTTAATCTAATATGTTATCCAATCATTTGTCTTCTATATCAGAGCTAAAATATATGTACAACCTTAATTAGTCCAATCCTGAAAGCCACTCATCCACCTATAATATTGCTTTCTCTACTTCCATATGTAAGTCATTTCCCTTTTACTCGTCATGTTATTAAGCATACAGATCTATTGGATGTTTCATTTAAAGATTTGAACCAAATTATATATTGGAACAGACATCTATGGTCAACCCTCCCAATTGATAAAACATTAACCAGATTCCAAAATATATGTCTTTCACAATTATGGTTGAAATTTTTGTTTAACTTATTACTTGACACAATTCCTATCAAAATCTTCCTCATTAACCATTTTAAATTAAATCTGGATCTCACATGTCTCTTGTGCAATAATCATCCAGAAGATGTCCACGCTTCTCATCCTTATAGTGAATTATCCTTCCCAAACAAATCTTAAACAATTGCTAGAAAAAAATATAAAAAATTTTCATCCTTATAATGTCATCGTAATTATTCATACTCTTAGAACCATGTGACCTGCTTGCTTGCTCAGTAATTTTGGTAAGAAAAATACAATGTTCTTAAAAAAAAAAAAAAAAAATAGCATGATACATATTTAGATGTTCCAAAGTACTTACCTAGAAGTACTATGAGTAAAATTTGGCAGAATAATATTTTTATTGTACATTACTTTAGAATGACATGAAGCATATAAAATATACATTCATCTACATAAAACAGAATCATTTTCATCTGCCCTCAGTCACTACTCATAAAGATAATATTGTATATGCCATGTATCATATGTCATGCAATTTTTTTACTTTTTTGAATATATGTGTTGATTCTTGTATATAATTTATTAATAAAGATTATTTTATAAAAAAGAAAAGAAAAAGATTTTACTATATTCTCTACCCTGGTCATTTGCCAGGTAATGTTGGTTTCAAAAGTTTTACTATCTCCTTTAACTAAAAATAGACAAATACACATTAATTGAATAACTAAAAAAACTAAACTTGGTTGGAAAACTTCAATTGCTTGAAATAATTTTTAAGATTCTACCAGTTAAAACCTCAGGTTGTGTGTTGTCACACCTATCCCTTCCAAGAGCAGTTATTTTTAACCTGCTGTGGTACCATTTAGAGTAAGTTTGGATAATCAATATAGTGCTATAAAATGTTTCATCTCCTGACTGACCAATTTTCACCTTCTGCAGTTGACAGTATTCAAATGAATAATCAGAATATTCAAATAAATTCTAAGATTTTCAATCCAGATTAACATTATCTGATGTTCATTGATTACTCAAGGCTTAGAGGTGAGAGTTCTAGAATAAGGTGAAGATAAATGCTCATATGAGAGGTCATGTAATGTTTATGATTTTACTATCAATTTTGTCATAGTATAAAATAACATGTACAATAACAATTATGCTACAAGGTGACACCATAATTTCATGTAAATTGATCATAATTTATTTGTTTAGCTACCATACAATAAACTACCTGTTGAGGTACATGGACACCCTCCAGAGATAAATATCTCCCTATTACTACCTGAAAACAGACTAAACTTTGATAATAAAAAGGTAATGCTATTAAAATAATGAAATTTATTTTTTAAAACACTAACAAATTAAAATTCATAACATAAGAATTAAAGCATAATAAAATCTTTTTATTCTTGTTTAAATATGATCCAATGAATCTATCTGATCCATAATTTTAAATCCATATCCCACTAACTTCCTACATCCTCACCAAAATCTTTTACAATCAGCATTTAACTAAAACTAAATCTTATTCTAAATAACTATTAATGTGCATACTCGAGAGGTATACACAAAATGCCTTCAGACAATTGATACGATAATTTAACAAGGGTCACCTGCATTACCACTCAATAAAGAACTACTCCAGGACACATGTGAGTGAACTAGAGCAATATAAACATAGAGATTACTAGATGCATTGTTGCAAGTGTGCTTCATTCCTAATTTAGCCTATGAGATGGCCTGGGCACATATAACAAAGTTGGCAAATAATAATAATTATAACAAAATCTTCAATCTGTGTTAATTAGAATAAAAATAAAACATCAAATGATCACCATTTTTTATACTTACACAAGCTGTTTACATGGAGGCAAAACTCTCCATACAGTAGTACGACTCAGTGCATGCCAGAGTAATCAATGTATGCAGGAAGGTTTGTGCCTAAAATCCAAGGCTCCTCACTGATGAAAGCCACAAGCTGGAAACTAGTCTGGGGATATTGATAATTAGGCACTAGATAGGGGTTTTATGCACACACCTTTCTGCATCCATTAATTACCCTAGCTCTCACTGAGTGACACTACTGTATGGAGAGTTTTGCCTCTATGTAAAAATAAAACCTTAAAAGTCACATCAATAAAAGATTTAACATTGATATAAATGCCAACTTAACTACTATAAAATCAGTCCCAAGAAATAGACCAAACCAAGATTCATCAGATCATATTATAAATAATAACAGAAATACGCATAACATCAGGAACATAAAAAACATTTCATATTATAAATAATTAAAATTAAGTTACATTTGTAATATGCTCCCTTTCTGCTAATGTTATTTCCCTAACAGTTCAAGTTTTAAGCAAATAATGAGTCTAATTGCATCCTTGCAAAACAGTTCATAATTATCCAGTTTGAAACTTGATGTGCTGTTCCTGTGGAGAAAGCCAACATCCAATACTACCACTGATCGCTAACAATTCAGGAGTAAAGTTGGTCGGCTTACCGGCAATGCTAAGAGGGATTCTGTCATTAATTATAATTTGTTGTTCATAGCTTTACATATACATATAAGATGGTAAAAATCTGCTTTATTATCGATGAACTCCTTCAGCTACCTAGTGGCTCATTCTCATCTTTTGGGCAACAGTTTTGCTTTCACAACATGGTATATGTAGATATGGTTGGGAGAAAAGAATTACCAGGAGAAATCATGGTTATCCAGACTACATTGCTGAATCTTCTGTGAGATAAAACAAAAAGAATCCTAAATTGCAAATAATTATTTTTTATAGTCTTTGCAGAATACCTCCCCCATCTGCTCGCTTAACATTTTTTTCTTGCAAACAAATTTCGCAATTCAGTTCTATTTTTACTAACATTTACAAAGAAAAATGCAGCATAAATATTTTCTCTTTTATTACTTAAATCCCATGTCTTATTTTTTCGACTGAGTTCATAAGATCCTTGGTCTGTAACTTTCAATGCACTTAAAGACCCATTCAATACAAAAAATCTGTAATTAAATTATTTGCTTTAATATTTTCTACAATGGAGCGTATTTTTTTATTTACCCCCACCATCACTGTTTACATACCAAGATATAATTGTAAAAAAAACTTCAATTAGATTTAATTAATTATTAGATTCATGCTACTAACTCAGACTTTCAAGCAATCTTCAACCTTTCACCCTATCTCATACTATTGATGCACATGACCACACACATGTAGAAAAGATAAATAATCACCAATAAATGTATTTTGTGCTGAGCCAGCACTCATCAGTTGGTCCAGATTATCATTTTCCACACACATATATAATCAGTGCTCAGTTTCTATTAAGATAGCAAATCTTTATACTTTAATAGACAAGCTTCAATCTTTTCCAACCTCCAACTCTTCAGCCATCCATGCCATTGAAAATCTGATAATAGAATGCCCAAATCCCATGATAATTCCAGTATTGTTGTTATGCCCATGTTGACCTCAAGTCACTCTGACCCCTCATGTATAGGGCATGCTATACTAAATTTAGCTCTAAATAAAATATCTAAATATATTATTATGATATAGAAAAATGCCACCTCACTTATATCTAGAACCTTTTCAAGTAACTTCTTTCAATTTGTTCATTTTTAATCAGTTTCCATTTTATAGTCATTAAATCATAATAATACTTTAGACTAGACATCATTCATTTTTAATCCTTATCAATCCTATGGAGGATGAAGGTCTCTCAAAGTTTAACTAAGTTCTATAATTAGCCTTTCTTCTCACTTTTGCATCAACAAATATCCTTACTTCATCTAACCATTTCAAATGTGATTTTTTTTTGATTATTTATAATCTCTTGAGATCCACTTTAAAATGCTCATTGTCTATCTAGATTCATCTATTCTAAGAAGATATTCTGTTCAACTTCATTTCAGTCTCTTAATTATTTTGATGATATCAGTAACATCTATTTGCTCTCTCTCTTATGTTTTTTTGCTTTCAATCTCTTCTTGTTACTTATAACATACATCTCTTCATATTTCATGGGAGTGGTGTAAAGTCTCTAAATTGCTTTTCTATTAAGTGTCCAAGCCTAATTAGAACTGGTAAAACACATCTATTAAAAATCTTATCTCTCAAACACATTGGCATATTTTTTTTAATATTAAATTATTTTTACCAAAACTATTCTATTCAAGACCTCTTTTTAATCATTACATAATCTAACTAGAGGCAGTTTATCACCTACAGCTATTAGTGTAAAACTTTTCTTCTTATGTTTAAAAATCATTTCTTCAGTAACATCCCATTATTTATTATTTCTACAATTGCTTATTAATTTTTCTCATTATTCCTTGTATTAATTTCCTGTGTTTCATCATCACTATTTAAATAGTTACTTTTCAGTATCCAGAGTTAGAAGAGAGGACTTTAAGACTATAACAAAAAAAAAAAAGACTACCCAGCAGCATACAAACAACTGTAATATGTATTTGCGAAATAAACAACAGATCTTTTTTTACGCAAAGGTATACATATATAACTAATTTAATACTAATTATTTTCATTTAATGACATCAATGTATATATGTGCATAACTTAGACTTTGGTAAATTAAAAGATTTAATAGAAAAAAGCGGCTCATATTTCCAAATTATGATTGAGAATAGTCAAAATAATTTAAAAGATAACAGCAATTACTTTGTTCAAAAAGAAAACACGTGTAAGTGGCTAGAGAAATAACCTAAAGTCAGTTCACAAGAAAACACACTGTATTGCTACCAAAATTCTAATCTCGACAAACAACCAGAAGAATAAAAGTCTACAATACACAGTCAAACATTGCGGATACTGGATAATATGATATATCAGTTATGTTCTTCCTTCTAAATATCATCTTTTATAAAATGACCAGTTTCTAATGGTAAACAAAGCCAGTTTAAATGTAACCAATTGTCTATTTTTAATATTTTCAAACGTGCCTTCTAGCAAATGCGGTTTAAGTTAACCATCTATTTACTTGTAAGCAGCTTTAGCTAAATATTGTATATATTCATTGATATATAAACATTAAAAACATAAAGATAAATTAGTCAATAAATAATCAAAATTACGCCAAATTCACTACTCAACCAAAACTAGGCAAGAAAATAAAATCTAAAACACTATCAATGGTTTCACTGCTACAAACAGACTTCTCAAGTGCAACGAACGACAAAATAACAACATACTTAAATTAAACATTACCCAAAATTCCACTTACCTTCCATATCAACTTAATATTAATATTAACTGAAGCAATTAACTTATTTAAAAGTCTTTAATATTAAGGGTGGATGGGAGGTAAGTGGAATTGTGGGTAATGTTTAGTTTAAAATATGTTATTTTGTAGTTCTTTATGTAAACTTGAGAAGTCTGCTTGTAGCAGTAAAACCATTGATTGTGTTTAGATTTTTTCTTGGCTAGTCTGTTTGAGTAGTGAATTTGATGTAATTTTGAACATTGATATATATATAAATATGGATGCAGATTGAGAAAAATAAATATTTATGGTAGGTTCACTTAAATTCTACACGAAATAGCAGGTCCCTCCCCCTCCCATCTGAATTTGTTGATTTAAAATCTTGTTTGCTGTTGTTTTTGTATTTTTGGCAACTCTTGTTTGTAATATAATGATTAAATAAAGAAATAAATGTGCATTATTATTTCATGCTTACGCATACATGTTGTGTGTGTGCGTGGGTGCGCCCGAAATAATAAAGTTATCTTTCGATAACTTATTAAATTTCGAAGTTTTAAAGTAGTTTATAAAATATAAAAGTATTTTATTTATATACTTAAAGTTGTTGCTGCTTTTTATAAACTGAATTGACAGATGATAAAATCATTTTAATAAAGGACGCGGCGTTTTAGTGAATAGATTATACAGTTGAAATTGAACTATAAAATATTCACCAGCAGTACTCACAAAACTGTAATGCATATGTGTGAAATAAACAACAGGAGATCTTTTTCCTACCCAAGGGTATATACACAAATAGATTAATGCTAATTACTTTCATTCTATTAACATAATTAAAATGACAATAATGTATATAAGTGTGTGCATATATATGTAATAAATTTTACTTTCAAACTTTTTTTGTCTGTCGTGATTGTAAATATCTATTATATATATATATATTTGCCATTCACAGACACATTCATTCTGCCTTCAAGAAAACGCAACTGATATTTCAGTTAAGATCCATCAGGCAAGTGAGAAGAAAGACCATGGTGTTTCTTGACCTTAAACTCAGAGATAAAAAGCCAAAGTCATCAGCCAAGGCAGAGGAGGTTGGTGGCCAAAGGTGGAGGATACTAAGTATTCACTGATTGCGGATACAGACTGCCATTTGATGATGACCTTTTATTTAGGTACTTACTGCAGATCGCTTTCAAATGAAGGAAAATTGCAAGAATTGGAAAAACTGTCTCATATTAAACGGGGTATAATTGGACTTTGTGAAGTTAGAAAAAAAGATAAAGAGACAATTGACTTAAAAAAAATGGACATGTTCTCTACTATAAAGACATAAATATTGGAAGTACCAGTGGATAAACATCATATGGCAAACACCTCTTATGCTTGTGTATAACTGTTGTTAAAACAGGCAAAACTCACTATATATATATATATTGTCACACACAGCAAGCTAGAGTAATCAACGGATGACAGAAGGCTTGTGCATAAAATCCGCATCTAGTGCCTACTCATCCAATATCCCCAGACTAGTTTCTGGCTTATGGCCTTCATCAGTGAGGAGCCTTGGATCTGAGAACGCTGCACCTAGATTTTAGGATCTAATCCAACCCTCCAGAAACCACCTTATATCTCCATTTAATTACAAAACTAGTCTTAAACTGAAAAGACCTTAATGTTTTCAATCCAAGCCCATTAGCTTATATAGTCATATGGGTCTGAACCCAGTTCAGTACCCATATATTTTGGTGCCTTTGCTTCTTTAATAACCATAGCCACCACTATCCTATTAGGCAGAATTGTTTTTAAACCAATAAACATCACATGACCACCACCCCTTATGCTTGTGTATAACTGTTACTAAAATAGGCAAAATTCACTATATATATATATATATATTACCGCACACAGCAAGCTTGCTGGGTGTGGCAATATATATAGTGAGTATTGCCTGTTTTAAGTACAAGTGGAGTAATATTCATTATAAATAAAAAGTGGAAGAACAACATTATTGAGATTTATGGTGTATCTGATAGAGTGGCAAGATTAATTATTCAATTTAATATACCAAATGCAGATAATTCAGGTTTATGCCCAACAAGTTCTCATAATGATAAAGTAATAGAGAATTGTTATATGGATATACAAAAGGTTTTTGATCAGACCGAACATTTTAAAATTGTTATGGAAATCTTTAATGCCAGAATTGATAAACAATTGAAAGATGAAAGATGGGTAGGTAAATTTGGTCATGATAATAGATATGAGAGAGGACTTAGATTTGTAGTATTTGCAGGAACAAAAACTTTGTATTATGAATTTTTTTTAAAAATGTTAAAAGGAAATGGACATGGAAGCATCCAAATGAAAGTACAGCAGAATTGGATTACATTTTGATTAACAGAAATTTCATATTTCAAGACTAATGTTCTTAACAGGAAGTGATCATCGTTTAATATGATGTAAGATATGTGTAAATGCAAAACTAGAGAGACAAAATTGTTAGGAAATACAATATTCACAGTTGATATTCCTAATATTCAGAAATATTCTAATAAATTTAAATTAGAACTTGCAAATCACTTTCAAATATTAACAGATTTTGAACATGATTTGGATTTGAATGAAATCAATAAGAATATAAATAACATGATCCACTTTTAAAATCTGTAACAATGATAGCTGGTAGAAAAACAGCAATTGACCAATAAAATTTCTACTGAGACAAGAGAATATATGAAGAAAAGAAGGGATATAAAATATATATAAAAATGATGCATTAAGAAGGATTGATTATTTCAAATTTTGTAAAATGGTGTAAAAAAGTGATGATAATATAACGATCATGGGGGGGGGGATGAAGTCTCCTTGAACGACCATAACTATTATGATTATTAGTTTATTTTTATTGATCTTAATAGCCTTCATTAAATATCACATTGAATTTGTCTAATTGATTAGCTTAACAGATCTAGTCTTGCTTTCTTATTAACTATTTGTAATCTTAAAAATTGTTTTAATACCCCTTGATCATTTACTCAAGCAGAGGGGTAGATTATTATTAATAGATTAAGTATCAATGATACATATAATCAGACTGAGATTACATGAATGTACAAATATCGGTCATTTTTTCTAATTACAGCATCCCTCCATAACTGCTGAGACTATGCCAATCTTCCAAAGGCATTCTTTTTTGAGATAAATTTCAGGCACCATCCATCTATATAAACTTATATAACTGGAATGTCCCAGACAAAAGGCATAGTGTAGCCTGGTGCTTGGAAATTAACACAGACTAGCTCCAACACACCTAGTACCTCAAGAACACATATCAAACTTGCACAATTTTTTAATCGTGGAGATGCAAACAAAGAAAAGAGAATAGACAAAGTAATCTTTTACAAACATTTTTTATTCATACACACACAAGAACATAAACTGATGATTAGAAGAGAGAAAACAGATGTATCTAAGGTAGTAGACCATGTATGTACCAATGTACATATATTCGATTGGGAAAATACAAAAATATTGGATAGAGAAGAAAAGGTACAAAGAAGAAAATTTTAAAAAGCTGGTCACATGATAATAGCAAAAAATTCCAAAGCCAACCTAGTGTGACTATACATAATGTATGGAAACCACTAATCAACTCTGCTTTTAGGAAAAGTGGAGAAATTGGGAGGAAACTCATAGGTAAGTATATAAAATTTCTACTGACTGTTGCCTTTGGCAGGATGGCTCAGTTGGTTAGAGCATTACCTTAAAATTCAATAATCAAGAATCTAAAGACCCAGGTTCAAATTTCATGCTAATACTGTCACTGATCAGGCCAGCCACACCTGAAGAAGAGGGGGACAATAATACCTCTTGAAATGTTGAGCATATACAAACCTGTTTGCTGTGATATTATTAACAGTTGGTTCATATACTAGTTTGCTGTGATATTACTAACAATTGGTGCATCTAATAACATATTTGCTGTGATATTACTAACAGTTGAATGTATTTGGAATATTTAAATAAAAATTAAATTTTCTAAAGACATTCAACACACATATTAGATGATGGAAATAGTCCAATATAAAAATACAACTAGAACACCATCATCACAAACCTTCAGGAAAACACACACAAGAATGATTTATAAAAAAAATAAATATGGTTTAGTAAGATATAATTTATCATATACTTCTTCAATTATGTAATTCTAACATTTTCAATCTCAATAGTCCTCCATCATATCAGTTCATTTATACCTAATAATGTCCAGACGTTTACCGATAAAGTTCAATATATTTACCAAGGTTTTAACTTGAATGTAGTGCTACATATAATTGTGACAATTTGTGTGATCATCCCTTAATAATCTGTGGGCTTCTAAGTTCATGACATTTCTTTTGTTCTTCATTGCTGGCTATTTGGTCATCAGCATTAGATTCTTTTTCATTTCCCAGAACTTCAGAATGGCAATAGGAGAGAACATAGATGGCAGAGATTTGTGCTACAGTTGAGGCATTGATGGTAGGAGAAATATATTGATGTTGATGGAGACTGGAAAACAAAGCCCAAATGGGCACACCTGTGATTTTCTTAGCAGAACATGATGTTCTTTAATCGATTGTTAATTTTACAGTACATTGCATATTTTCTCAATAAGCTCCCCATATGGATGACTTCACAAATATCTGCCAACCTCCAATTCTGAAAAACTTCCAGCCAATTGAGAAGGCTATAATTGATGAACCTGATTTTACTCCTTCTTAACTTAAGAAAAAGAAAAATTTAATATCTTTTTAAAATATCAAACCTGCTGTTTTTAGAGTCCCCCCTCCTATTTTTCACTTTTATTTATTTTTACTTTCAGTTGGTTTTTTCCTTTTTTAAAAATGATTAATCTTATCTTTTCTTAAATTAATCTACTATCTTTTTGGTCAGGAATTTTCCAAAATTTAATTGCATTTCTGCCAATGAGATAGTTTACACAGATTACTTATTATTAATTATTTCTTTTTCTAACTTGAATTACATTTGATTTCCATTTACATTACTTTTGACATTATACCCTAGTTCTTTTCACAACATTAATTCTTTCTTAGAATTCTATTATTAAAGATAAAAAGAAAAAAGTGGGTTCTGGATCTTAATTTAAAACTTAAATCAGATTTTTTTTCTCCTCCTTATAATTCAATTAACAAAACTCTACTCATTTTTCTTCCCTTGTTCTTATCCATCAACTTGCTACTTTAGTTTATATTAGAATGATGAACTTTTATAGAAGTATAAAGACTATGAAAAAAGAAGTAGTGACAATTATTTAGAATTGTCTTACAAAATTATAATAAAAGAGCAATTTATAAAAATCAATCCTTTAATTATCATAAGGAAAAGACTGTATTCAGATTGTTTCATGTTAAAACAAATAACATAGTAATTCATCTCAAGTTCATTTATTTATTTATTTGAATAGTTTTTCTAAATTGCTGATTGATTCAAACATGTTGTTTTGTATTTAAAAAAGGAATAAATATAATTTTAATTTGCCATAATTAATGTCACTTTAGAATTATCCTTCTGTTCATTACTTGTCTGATTCTCATTGCCATTTAAAAATGTGTTTTAAAAGAAAATGTTTGCAACTAAAATTATCTGCTGTGAGCTCTCGTTATTAATTTGAAGTTGTTAAATTTCACTGCAAACATTTTTCAAGAAATTTTATTTAATAGTAATATTAGTGATTAAGCCAATGCACATGTGCTTTAAAGATAAATTATAAATGAATACTCTTAATTTTTCCAGACACGAGGTATAGTATTTTAAAAAAAATGGAAGGAAACCACCCATTCTTTCGACCCAAACGTTTATGTATGGGCAAATCTTAAGTGTGTGGAATTAAGAGCATGAAGGTGTTCCATTCTTTCTAAAATACTATATCTTGTGTCTGGAAAAATTAAGAGTATTCATTTATAATTTATCTTTAAAGCACATGTGCATTGGCTTAATCGCTAATATTACTATTACATAAAAAACATAGCGCTATATAAAATAATATCTCAAGAAATTTTATTATAAATCCTCATCTTTGTGTCTTCTCTATATTAATGAAGGATTGTGTGTGTTTCCATATTACTTCAAAAAAGAAAGAAAAAACTTGAACCAAGAGATAATTTCCTTACCGAGGAAATAACTTTTAATGTCTAATATAAACATTAAAAAAGAGTATTACAATAATGTGTGTGTATATATATATATATATATTATATTATATTTCAAATTATTATAGTATTATTATTATTCCTATTACTAATTATATCATAAATATGTTTATGATAATAGTGTTCAAGGAATGGAATTGGGAAGTATATGGTAAAAAGATATTTATTTTTTCCATATGTCATAGCATCGGCCGGGACGCGAACCCACAACCGTCTGCAACCAACTACTTGCTTGCATGGCGGCTGCGATACCTCTCGGCTAACAACGCAAGACAAGATATATTATTTTGTGAGTTTGTTTTATTGTTCTGAGTTTTCTGAATGATTATTTAACATTATATAAATGATTGTATCCATAGGTATAACAACATTTTTGTATAATCATGAGAAGTATTTATGAATGAAAGTATTATAAATATCAGAATTTGTGTGAAAATTTTAAATAGTTTATAAATAGAATGTTGTCACCGTTATACAATAATAGTTTTGTCAGTATACATATAATCTTAAACTGAATTAATGAATTATATTTCTTTTATATGTGCATGTGGGATGGATAATTATTCATATGTTTATTATTATTATTAGCTCCATGTCTTTTATTATTA
This sequence comes from Epiperipatus broadwayi, assembly GCA_028023455.1. NCBI lineage: Eukaryota > Metazoa > Onychophora > Udeonychophora > Euonychophora > Peripatidae > Epiperipatus > Epiperipatus broadwayi. Next base: position 208,549 of record JAQFVV010013111.1, read on the forward strand.
GTAATATCATTTTGAGACAATTTAAAGTGGATATTATATTATTTTTATATATATTTTGCCCCTCCATGAGAGAGAGTGCAACTCATTTTAATCATCTCTGCCTGCGCATAATAGTTCGTATTTTTATTAATTCATATTTCCCTTATTCACTTTGCCTATAATTTCAATATTAGAGTATATTTTTGATGTATATCCACGGGCATGTTCAGCTTTATAATTCATTATTAGCTCTACTATAATTTTTTAGCTTAAAGTATATTATCAATGTCGAGCATAGTTATTTCCTTATCCCAACATAGGTATTGTTAATTTTATAAGTGTCTTAATTGCATAATATTTGTTGCTATCATATTAATAGCTATTAAGCATCTTCACACTGAATCAAAAAATTATTTAAAAAAGTGTATAATATCTCCTAAAAGTCTGGACAAAGGCATATAGATATATTGTTTTACTTTATGGATACTAGATTTGGAATAAAGACCGAATTTGATGAATAAGAGAACTATTGGGTAGTGAATATAACTTGATGTGATAAATTTGTAGAAATGGTTTTAAGAAAGGTACACCAATATATAAGTTGTTAATATTTGTAAACATAGTCATCATCATCATCAGCAACAGCCATTATCAATCCACTGCAGGATGAAAGTCTCTCCAAGTTCAGTCCATCTTATCCGATCTTTAGCTTCTCTTCTCCACATCACCCTGCACACTTTCTTATTTCATCCATCCATCTCACATGTGGTCTCTTTCTGGGTCTTTTACAATCTCTTGGAATCCAGTTTAAGATTTCAATTGTCCATCTATTATCATCTCTTACTAGCGATATGTCCAGCCCAACTCCACTTCAGTCTTTTAATTTTTTCAATGAGATCAGTAACACCTGTTTGTTCTCTTACCCATATATTCCGTTTTCAATCTCTTTTTGCTACTCCCAACATGCATCTCTCCATACTTCTTTGAGTGATCTGAAGTCTCTATATTGCTCTTCTATTAAGTGTCCAAGTCTCAGATTTATAAGTAAGAACTGGTAAAACACATTTATAGATTAAAAGAAATAATAATGATTACTGTAAATAAATATTTCTATTATATGGATTATTATATGTTATAAATAAATACATTTATTATTAATTAAATACATTTTTTGTTTCGTCGCCATCATAACATTATTGCATTCGCATTTATTTATTTATCGAAAATGTACTTTAATAAAGTTTGCATTAGTAATTAATTTTTTTAAGAGTACATTTCAATGGTCACGTAGTGTTTATACATTCATTTTGCTTAATAATTGTTTAATTATTCTACCTGCATTCTTAAAAGATAAATGTTATATTATTTAATTCATTTTAAATGCACTTGTTATATAGTTGGCAGCATAAAAGACTCCTTACTGTCTTCTACATTTTTTTTTTTTTCATATGTCATAGCATCGGCCCGGCCGCGAACCCACAACCGTCTGCAACCAACTACTTGCTTACAAGGCGGCTGCGATGACCTCTCGGCTAACAATGCTTGACAAGCATTATTTTGATATTGCTTATTCAAATTTGCATCAGAAAGTATAGTTTTCTGTATTTTATAGTCAGTAGAAGTGAAATAATTATATTTAAATAAAATGTTTTTTTTAAGTTACCAATTATCTATTACTTATGTATTTGAATATTCTGTTATGATGTAATTTCATTTCTACTTTCTTAAAAATACTAAGATTCCAAAGTAAACTAAGAGAAGTGTCAAATGTTCCATGTCTACCTTAAATAATAACTATCATATTTTTGTTAAGAAGTTAAAGTATTACCATTACTATTTTGTTCCAAATGCATTTTATTCTGAATTTGAACCCTGAGATCAAAATATTTTAAACTTGCAAAAGAACTTATATTTGAGATCAAGATATTTTAAAACCTGAGATATATTTTAGACTTGCAAAAGAACCTATATTTAAAATAAATATAATTTAAGACATAAGACTTTTAAAATTAAAAAGAACCTATATTTTAAGAACTAAGATAAGATATTTTGAATTATAAAAGAACCTTGTATTTTAATAATAATATTTAGTTGTGGTATTGTTCACAAGAGGACTCATATTCTGGTGTTTTAAAAATCTATGTTACACGGTGCCTGTTTGTATAATAACCCTTGATTGCCAGCCATCATCTTTTAGATCCAAGAGCTCCTCACTGATGAAAGCCACAAGTTAGAAACTAGTCCAGGGATTTGGATGAGTAGGCACTAGATAGGGATTTTATGCACAACCTTCTGGCATCCATTGATTACTCTGGCTTGTACTGAGTGGTGTATGATGTTAAAAAAAGATCCAGATAATTTTGCAAGGGCAATATGATAAATTTAAAAATAAAGAAAACAGAAATTTTATTATTTAAATAAGATTGAGATAATGAAATTAAGAAAACAGCTTTTTTATATACACAATGGGATAGGAATAGGATAAAAAATAAATCAGGATTGTAAAATTAATTTAATAACAAGGAGTAAGAAATAGATGAGTTTATTGTCATTTATAATGGTTTCAAAAACAGGTGATGTTTAACTTATCTAAAAAGACTTTTGATTTCATCTAAAGAGAAGCCATTTATATAGCATGACATTAAGTCATGCTTAAAACATAGTTCATTGACTTTGGGTTTTAATATTCTTTAAAGGGCATAGCCTAAAGCTTAATTTATCATAAATCAGTGGGTAGGAAGTTGGCCGCAGCAATTGATAGAAACAGGTAATTCACCAAGTTATATTATGTCAGCTAGTGTATGAATTTGAAATCATCACATGATCACCATTTCTTATGCTTGCTCATAACTGTCATTAAAACAGGCAAAACTCTCCATACAGTAGTGCCACTCAGTAATCAATGGATGCCTGTTTTAATGACAGTTATGAGCAAATATAAGGAGATCATGTGATGTTTAGTGGTTTAATACCAATCCTGCCTAATAGGATAGTGGTGGCTATGGTTATTAAAGAACCAAAGATACCAAAATGTATGGATACTGAACTAAATTCAGACCTATATGACTATATAAGCTAATGAGCTTGTATTGAAAATATTATTGTCTTTTCAATTTTATTCTCATAGTTTTGTAGTTAAGTAGAGATAAAAGATGGCTGCTAGAGAGTTACATTAGATCCTAAGATCTACTTGCAGTGCTCTTTGATCCAAGGCTCCTCACTGATGAACACCACAAGCCAGAAACTAGTCTGGGGACCAAAAGGCAGAAACTAGTCTGGGGATATTCAATGAGTAGGCACTAGATAGGGATTTTATGCACAAGCCTTCTGGCATCCATTGATTACTTTGGCAGGCACTGAGTGCCACTACTGTATGGAGAGTTTTGCCTGTTTTAATTTGAAATCATCAAATAAGTCACATTATTTGTTCAAAGTCGAAAGTGGAGAAAATAAAAAAATTTTGCTTAAAAATTTTATCCCAAATTTTAATAGTTAAAGTAAAAAATTTAAATAATCTATTAGGGGGGGAAGGAGGTAGTTTCGAACTTGTCTATATGTTTGATTTAGCTTATAGAGTCATATTTTATGTTCTTGTATTAATTCTTGGATGTTGTCCTGTAATGCCAGCTAAAACTTTATTACTGTGGCAGTAATTCTGCAAGATTATAAGTGTGTCGTATATGATTTAATATTTGTATTAAGGACTAATTTCGAAGTAAGACCTCCAAATAAAATTTGAAGCTATATCCGTGTCCATAACATAATTATAAATTGGTTGATTTTAAAAACAACCAATTTATAATTTAGTTGTTTTGTTTTTTTTTAAAGTTTATTCGATAATTTTTAAGATAATATTTTGAAAGTAAATTTTTTTAATTTTCTTACCAGAACCTAACAAAAACATTGTTGAAGAATTTCAAGTGTTTGCAGAAGAAGAAACAAGAGACGACTTGTGAAAACGTAATCTTAAAGGTCAAAGTTCACTTTTGACCAATTCACAAATCAAATACTAATAATTACTTTTTCTCAAATTCTACAAACCAATCAAGATAGCAAAACGTTTATAAAATAATTAATATCATCAGCCACAGCAACTGATTAATGTGTTCACAATATATGTATACACCCACGCACAATCAGTGTGTGTGTACATGCGTAATGCATACATATATAAATATGTACGTATATTAAAACAGGCAAAATTCTCTATACGTATTGCCACTCCCTGCAAGCAAGAGTAATGGGAATACGTATAGAGAATTTTGCCTGTTTTAATAACAGTTATAAGCAAGCATAAGAAATAGTGATCATGTGATGCTTATGTGCGTATATAATACAAATAATAAGTCATATACTCAGGCTACTTATGGAGTTCACAGATGTTGAAGGTTAACTATAAATAACTGTTAATTTAGACATATGTAAGCAATATAAGTGGGTATGTGTGTGTGGATTGAAGGAATTTTAAAACGAGCAAGCATAGCATAATAATAAAACTGAATTTAAAATTAATATTTTTTATCTTTCTACACTTTTATTTATCTATACAAAGTCTGATATTACTAGGAATTGGATCATCTTCTATGTTATTTATAAACTTTCCTGTTTTGAAAAACAGCAGCGTTAATACTAGTTTTAAATGAAAAGAGTAGATTTCTCATATTCCTAATGTAGTTCCCTAACTCATTTATCGTATTTAAATCAGGGCTTGCGAAGCTCCATCTGAGTATTTTATCAATATGGAAAACATTTCTAAAAAGCCTCCAATTATTGATTTTTAAAATTTCAATATCTTATATTTTTATTTAATTAATGAACTATTAAACAAATTTAACCGTTTCCTAAATTTGATTTATTTTGTACTTGATGTAATGATTGAAATATAGTCTTATTATATACCTATATCTATATATGTAATATATAGGGTATATGAGCACAGACTTTCACACGTCCCACCACTCTCCACTCCATCTCATAACACTGATACACTTGAACACATAAATGTTGAAATGTTGAAAAGATAAATAATCACCAATATAAGTATTTCATGCTAAACCAGCAATCATCAGTTGGTCCAGATTACCATCTCTACACATATATGCTATAAGTGCTCAGATATATATTAAGATAGCCAATCTTCATACTTTAATGGACAGGCTTCAATCTACTCCACACTCCAACTCTTCAACCATTCATCCAATTGAAAATCTAATGATGGAATGCTCAAAGGCCACCCTGAGGCCGAGATTCTTGTCACACCCATGTTGACCTAAAGTCAATCTGACCCCTAATGTACAGGACATAATCCATTTAATACATATACAAGGGATGGGCAGACATCTCTACAATGTAATAACTGAAACACAGGCTTATTATATACCTGTGTCTACATATGTAATATATAGAGTATATGAGCACAGACTTTCACATGACCCACTACTCTCCACACTATCTCATAACCCTGATAAACTTGAACACATATATGTTGAAAAGATAAATAATCACCAATATTCGTATTTCATGCTAAACCAGCAATCATCAGTTGGTCCAGATTATCATCTCCCACACATATATGCTATAAGTGCTCAGATATATATTAAGATAGACAAACTTCATACCTTAATGGACAGGCTTCAATCTACTCCACACTCCAACTCTTCAACCATCCATCCAATTGAAAATCTAATGATGGAATGCTCCAAGGCCACCCTGAGACCGAGATTGTTGTCACATCCATGTTGACCTAAAGTCAATCTGATCCCTCATATACAGGACATAATCCATTTAATACCTATACAAGGGATGGGCAGACATCTCTACAATGTAATAACTGAAACACAGGCTTATTATATACCTGTATCTATATATGTAATATTATATGAGTACAGACTTTCACACGTCCCATCACTCTCCACTCCATCTCATAACACCGATACACTTGAACACATATATGTCGAAAAGATAAATAATCATCAATATACGTATTTCCTGAAATTATTTTCTAGAAGTTTTTGCTTTGTGATGACTAACACTTGCTCCTATCAGGCATCACAAAACAAAAACTTCTAGAAAATATCTTGCTAGATATATCCTCAAAGTGGTAGGTGGTGCTAGTAGTAAATTGAAAAATATGGGTGATTTAGTCTGTACATTGTGTAAGAAAGGAATAGAAATTATTAGACATCTGTTAATTGAATGTAAATGCTTGAAAACAGAAAGGGTACATATAACGAAGTTATGGAAGAATAAATATGAAAAAAGTGATTATACAGAAAGTGGATTATTGTTTTTTATGCTGGGTTTGGGAAAAGATAAGAGGGATTTAGATATAAAGGCCATAGAGTTGACAAAGATTATGTTGTGGAAATGGGATGGAGCAAAATATGGGAAAATTTAGAGTGGGGAATAAAGTGGCTAACAGGTTTCTCTGGACATAATTGCTGAGAGATTCTTGACTTTGTTTAAGGAGAAGCCTCAGTACTTCACATCATCACATTTTAAAAGATTAAGAAACCAACTTGCTTAACTAATGTGCACATCTGATGAACACAGTGTGTATAAAGTGAACACAGGTTCAATGGTTGAATTTCCAATTTGAATCGATTAAAACCCATAATTTACATCTTGGATTCAGGATTTACAGTAGGCTGAAGATTCTGCTAGTTTTATTAGTTCAGTGATTATTCAAGAAAGGTAAGTTCTTTATTATCCTGCTATGAAAGAAAGATCTTCAACTTTTTGTATGGATGATTATCAATTGGAGAATGTATACTAATTTAAATATCTTAGTAGTTTGATAAGTAGAAAGAATAATTTGGATGTTGAGGTGAAGCACGGAATCCAATGTGCTGCTTTTGACAAGTTAAAAAGATTGGCGATTTCACCTCAGGAAATAATTATCGCAACTAAATAAGCTATAAATAATTATTATTTTACCTGATTGATTGTATAAAGGTGAGATCTGGACATTCTATTGACACAAAATAAAAATATTAAAATGTTCATTTAAAGATGCTTTGTAAAATTTTAAAATACAATGGTAAAATCATAAGATTAATCAATATGTTCTTCAGTTTTCTGGATATGAAAATCACCCTTTCATTAGATTGTCCATATAAAATGAATGAAAAATACATGTCTTTCTAAAATAATGTTTTATTATGGACTTGAATAAGATTTTCATGACAGTGGTAGACCCTATCTATGTGATAAGGACTATCTCAAAAACCATTTTGAAGAAGTACAATGCCAATTATATTTTTATATTGGACTATTTCCACCAGCTACTTTATTTAAATATTCCAAATACATTCAACTGTTAGTAATAGCATGTCAAACAGGTTAGTAGTATATGCACAACATTTGGAGAGGTATTATTCTCCTCTCTTCTTCAGGTATTGTGGGCCTGACCAGTGACAGTACTAGCATGGGATTCAAACCTGGGTCCTTAGATTCTTGATTATTGAATTTTAAGATAACACTCTAACCAACTGAGCCATTCTGCCAAAGGTGACAGTACTGTCACTGGTCAGGCCAGCAACACCTGAAAAAGAGGAGAGAATAATACCTCTCGAAACATTGTGCATATACTACTAACCTGTTTGATGTGCTATTACTAACAGTTGAATGTATTTGGAATATTTAAATAAAGTTATTTTTTTCTAAAGACATTCAATACACATATTAGATGATGGAAATAGTCCAATATAAAAATACAACTAAAACACCATCATCACAAACCTTCAGGAAAATACAATGCCAATTGTTTCAATTATGAAGATATGGTGGAGAATAGAATGTATTTGAGCTGCAATTAGATGTGGTGTGAAGAATTTCAGAAAAAAAATGTTTCTGTAAAAGAAATTAAAATACAGTATCACAAAATATCAAATATTAAATATAATAATGGATCAGCAAGTTCTATATGTGGATGAGTTTGTAAATTCATTGTTCGACTATCTCTAGTGCATTATTCTTTTTTCTCTTGATATTAGAAAGGTTACATTCCTTTAAAAATGACTGCCGATAACTATTCTAAAAATATATATTTTGGATTTGACTACATGTAGAGTTTTCCATAGAATGAAATCTATTATTTTATCAAATCATTTTCCTGTAAATCTTAATTACAATCCTTTTTCATAATATTCATCTTATTACTATTAATTATTCTAATTTTTTTAAAATATATATACCTACAAGATGTTTCACATACCCTTTTTTTGTCTGAAAATTTTTAGATCACTATTTTCAAGATTATAATTTCTTTCCACTTCTTATTTTATTATCCATTGATTTATATATATATATATATAAACACATTCTGGCAAAAAATTGAACAATATGACCAGAGACTGCTAAGGGAAGCTATAGAGTCTTTTAAAAAGCCTAGGAACATAAATGAAAAGGGTGAATTAAAGAAAATTAACAATATTTGGAAAAAGATATTGGAGGATAAAATATTTTTTTAAAAGTTCTCAACCAATAGAATTTGAGAATGAGGAAAAAATAACAAAGGAAAAAAAATACCGATTTTAAATCTTACCACACCCATTCTTATGTCTTGAGAATAAAAAAGCTCTGAGGAAAGTACTTGTTATTGTACTGAAACATCAGTTATGTAGCTATTATATTTTTATTGCACAGAAGCTCCTGGAAATAATACTATGAATTCATCATTTATCTGTGAGATTATTAGAATATATATATATATAGTTAAAAGAAGGTTGACTTGGCAACAGTCTAAATGTTAACTGTTTTCTAGTGGTAATATATATATATATATATATATATTGTACCAGATGAAAGCTTTTGAATTCACATATACTGACCACAAGAGCGCCACTAGTCTGAAAATCAGAACTAGACATTTATTTTAAGGGTGGACAGGATATGCGAACCAAATGTGCCAGACTAGCTCAATCAAGCAACTGAGATCTTATGTTTTGTTCAGAAAGTTAGAAAGATAGCCACAGAAAACAAAATCAGCCAAGTTAAAAAAAAAATTTTATTATGGGTATGATTAAATAAACATTCTAAATAATAATCTTTAAAACACACTTAAAATATACTACTCATACATTCGTCAAAATTAAAAAAATTTTTTTAACACAGCTTGGAAATGATTTCTGTGCATTGTATAACTATAGCAGAAAGAGACTGACAGTAGCAGAAGTATTAGTAAGTATTCAGTGATCTCACATAAGAAAAGAGGGTTAGCTTCCTGCTTATAACCCATGGTTAGGAAAAGAATAAATCTCTGTATTTGAGAGCTTATATTGAAACAGGAGAAATGCAAGGATAGCTTCCAAAACATTAACTTTAAGAAACAAAACAGGGCATTGAAAGATATTACTTTCAATCAATTGACCTTCCTCACAGTGAGACAGGCTAGGAGCTCACAATCTAACTATAGAAAGGGTTAAAACGATCGCACATGCCCCTAATAAACAAATTGGAAGGTTGAAGAAATAAAACTAAAGACTATTATATTTTGTAATAGTCTATTACTAATAATTAAGGCTGCGACATAAGTAGGGCTAATAACAAAATAGGTCACAAGCCAAAAGCCAATTAAATTAGTCTGTAATATCCAGACTGCATTCTGTAATGAAAAGTAATGTGAGGTTAAAATAAACTACTATTTTACTTACTAAGACTAAAATGGGACATACAGTATAGGTTTGAAACTAGTACTCTTAAAAAAAAAATCAAACGCACAAAAACTGAATTACATAAGATAAAACTTGAAACACATTTACATTTAAAAAAAGAAATCAAATTTGAGACAAAATTATTTAAATTGTAGAACCTAAGATACCTTAATAATTTAGTTAAATGCTAGTGCACTTGACTTCTTGAATATGGTCTGTTAATCTGAATTTCCTGACAGTAGGCTTGGGCAAGTCAGTTAGTGGTTTCTTTGTAGCGGGTTCTTATGGCATCATAGGCAGTTAATGGAGACACAGAAAGCACGAATCTGTCCTGGCAAAAAGCTTAGCACATCATGGTTGAAGAAAATATTCCTATGGTAGGTTTAATGTTCATTCTAAATAGAATAATTACCGGATCAGCTTTCAGAATATGCAGGAATCATTCTTTGCAGATATTTTTGGCAGGAATAGTTTGTGCAAGTATCTCTCAGAATTAGTGGAAGTATCTCAGAGTTAGTGAAAAGATAATCCAATGGCCTGATTAAGCCTTTTATAGCCGAATCATATCTCATATCTGAACCAATTACAAAACTTTTTTTTAATTAAAATTTATAAAATTCTCCATCTAGCTAACAATAATTATCTAATTAACGAAAATAAATTGCCCTTTACAAATCTAGGAATTAACTAATAAAAATTTATTTGCTTTTTGTTTTCTTTCTTTTTAATTATTCTTATTAATCTAAATCCCAAATCTGAAAAGCAATTTATTTATACAATTTACTTGTACATAATTTTTTTTAAAAAAAGTAATCTCAGCACCAGGGCAATATAATTAGACATCAGGATGCTATGACCATGTAATAAAATCTGATTATCAACAAAGGTAATTTGTTACCCCCCCCCAATCAGGTTAACATGATTTATTTAAATATCTCAATATTTAAGACTTTAATAAGCCTCAACTCTTTCTTTATAAAGATAGATGTTATATGTTGTTCCTATTCATAGACATTTCAATGAGTTAATGCACTGACTCTTAGCAGTGTTTCAACTTGACTTCAACTAACATTGCAGGCTAATCAACCAATGTATCATATTGATATCAGTTAATAATGTTTTTATCACGCCTTATAGTGTAGCTTATCTGACTAATCATGTCTTTAATCAGAGGTTCAAATCTAGACTGAATAAAATTATTTTTAAGATTTAGCATTTTTGTCAGATAGCTGACTCATAGCTGATCTATTTCAAATTACCTAGAATTAGTAAGAAGATGGGTTTCTTGGTATTTTTAGCTAAAGGATTGATCCAGTGTGGAAAAGCTGCTCAAACTTTTATTATATAGCCATTGGAAAAACAACGATTATTGTCTTCTTTTTCACTGTTTTTTTATGAGAAGCTATTTATTCAAAAGGTCATTTCATTAATCCTATTTTTTAAAAAAAAAAAAAAATTAAGATCTATAATGTAGCCGTCTTCTGTAAAAATTTGTATATAAGACTCGAACATTTTATTACACTAAAATAAAGTATCATGTGACTCCTGTATTTATTATTGCCATTAATATTATTATTAACTTTTTTTCACATGAGGCAAAAAAACTGCCCAAGAGAGAAAAAACAAATTTTCAGAGAATTAAAATGAATTATAACAATTTGTCTTTAGAAGATTTGTAATATAATTATGTAAACACATATGTGCATGTGTATTTTGTGCATCTATGTATATATTTTATGCATTTGTTTATACATTTTGTGCATATGTCTATGTATGCATGTTTAGTTGATTATTAACTGTATAATGCACAAAATCATTTTTTCTCCCCCCCCCCTCAAAATAATTTACAATTATTATGATCATATTTTTAGCTTCAGACAAAATAATGTTTATAAAAATTTTAATTCAAAATTGATTGAATATATATTTTTTCCTAATATACATATTTTAAATTTTATTTTTGGTACACTTTAATTTTTATTATCAAAGTGTTTTAATTTTGTAATTTCTAACCAATAAAACTGAATATTTTTTTGAAGTGCTGCCAACTTTTTTTAAAAACAACAGTTCATGAATTTGTTTTACATTAATGCTGTTATAATTAAATAAAGAAAGATAATATTTTTTGCTGATATTATACTTTTTTGTGGGTGCTTATGATAAAAATCACCATTGTCTTGAATATGTCTAACAAATTACAAGATTATTGACTCAAAAGTGTCAAATAAATATTTTTAATTTATGTTTAGGAATATTTGATCATATGAAGTTGATTATTAATTGTATAATGCACAAAATCATTTTTTCTCATTATAAAGTTCATACGTTTAGCTGCAGATGGAATAACATTATAATAATTTTAATCCAAACTTGATTCATGAAATATATTTTATCTAAGATACACATTTTAAAATTTATTATTAATGCACTTAGTTACAGTATGTGATTAAAGTAAATTTTTGATTATGTGTCGTACTGAATGAAACTGGTAATTTTTTTGTTTTTGCAATTGTTGTCAATGAAAATCTATCTTGGATATATCATAAATAAAAACACTGGTTATTTTGAAAAAATTCTGGATGGAAATTAGGTAAATGCATTAAATTTATTTTAATTCTATGATAAAAATATCATATTGTATACTACATTTTTTTTTTGTGAATATATATTATTTTCAAACTGTAGCTACCTATGATACAATCAAACATACAAAATGACCACCAATTGTTTTTAAATATTATTATAATGATATAAATTAATGAGGATTACTATGACAGATCCTCACATAAAAGTCCATCATTCTATTTCCTCTTTCTTATTTTCTCTTCACTTTTTCTCACTCCTTTCTTCATTCACTATTTATTTATTTAATCATTTATTTTATTTTTTGATAGATAATTATTAATAAACATTATAAAGGAATCAGTAAAGATACCAACTAGGAAATAGATGTCCTAGTAGCATTATTCAAATTTTCCATTTTGCCATTGCATACATAAATTTGACAGTAATTAACTATGTGTTTCTTACTTTAAATGTAACGACACTTTTATAGGTCAGAGACTTAAATCCAATTTCAAAAGTAAATAAGTGCAGTGACTAAGAGTAATTGTGAATCTGATGATGGTAATGTTTTCGAAGATTAATTCTGGATTAATTGATTGTTGGATCCAAAAGATTGTTGGAATCTCAGCAAAAATCTATTTAGTCTGTAATATGAAGAAAATCTGGGTTGAGCATCCAAAAAGGACATCATGATTTTCGATATGTCTCAGTTAAGAAAACCACATTTTGAATTAGCAATAAGTGTGTTCATTTAAGTCAGTAAAGGCCTTAGTCATCATAAGATTGTCACATTATTAGTTATCTTCTTGTAATGATTGTGATTACAGGATACTATATTTGCACAACCATATTCTTATTCTTTAATTACACCCGAAGATTTTGATTCTTATATTTTCTCCATTACTTTTTTGCATTTTCAAATATTCATATATATTACTTTTTTAGGTGCTAGTATTATAGCCAAAGACGCCGTTTGATGGCGCCATTTTCATGCTAAAAGTATAAAATATGAACATTCCCAGGCCATTGATTTTAATCATTTTGATGTGTTTTTTGTAATGCGAAAATAAAAAAAAACAAAATCATCTTTTTTAAATATTATTTTTTATTAACATATACAAATTAAATGATAACAATAAATGTAAAATAAAATCAACAAATTACAATTTGATTCGTGTTTTTTATTTTGCTTTATTAGTAAAAACAATTTTCGATCGGATATTTTTTTAGTGGGGTTACGGCTTTTTTTGTTGTTGTTGTTTAAAAACTCATAATCGGAATAAAAAGTAAAATTTCTTAGTCTTCCTTTTAAATTTTAATTTTTACAGAGAAACAGGTATTAGTGCTATTTTTTACTTCAAATAGAATGACAACAAAAAGTAAAAGTTGTTAGGGTTAGGTTTAGGGTTAGGTTTAGAGTTAGGTTTAGGGTTAGGTTTAGGGTTAGGGTTAGTTTTAGGGTTAGGGTTCTGTTGTTTGTAATGCTAAAATAAAAAATATCAAAATCGTATTTTTGTAAATATTTTTTTTTATTAACATATATAAAATAAATGATAACAATAAACGTAAAATATATTCAACAAAGTATAACAGTATTCGGAGAAAAGAAAGAAAGTAAAAGTTTTTTAAACAACAACAAATATATATATATATATAAAATGTCTTCTTTACTTATTAACCATATTTATAATATATGCTTTTTATGAAATTTAAAAAAAGAGTGTAGAATTGTACTTTTCTTACTGAATATTTTTGTGTCACCGCTCTTTTTTACTTCAAAGATATACACATGGTAGAATCTTGTTTGTCTCATGGAATGTTATGAACAGTATGTTACTTGACGTGTTATCTAATTCCAACTCACTTTACACATATATCTTGTCAACATTTTCCCACTTAAAACTTCAATACAATACGATGTAAAGAGTCATATAATTATTACTTTAGAAAATCTGAACATTTCAATACTTTTTTTAAAAAAATTCAATCAAAACAACATTTCCATCCAATTCAAATATGCACACCCTCTTACCAAGCTGTAACAATTGTATAAACTCTGCGAATTCACCAAATTTATTTGCTGCGATGTGACATACATGCTGTACTGTGACACGACATAGCGGCTTGCAATCTGTAGCACAACAAAAAAGTTGTATTATAGAAAATGCGGGTTCGAATGTGTCAGCCGTGGAAATGACATTTTTATGTGTTTTAGCATGAAAACGGCACCCTCGAGTGGTGTCTTTCTCTATAAGACTACAACCCTTTTTTATAAATCTCATATATACTTTAATGCAATTTTTATATAATTCCTCTTATTTTTCAACAGTTTCGACTGTCCTGCAGTCTTCATCAGAGCATTTTATAATCTTCTTCTGAAGAAACTGTTGAAAAATAAAAGAGTGAAGAAGGTTATAAAAAGCTCTGATGAAGACTGCAGGACATTTGAAACTTGAAAAATAAAAGAGGAATTATATAAAAATTGCTTTAAAGTGTATATGAGGAGATTTGTAAAAAAAAGTAATATAAATTCTGAGTCCAATGATAAGTTTTTTAAAAAAAAGTAATATAAATTATGAGTCCACTGCTAAGAATGATGATCATATGTTTGCAAACACTGAGTATCCCAATAAAAGGATGTGTGACTGATTTTCTCTCCAAGTTACCTGCAGTGCAATCTCTGAATTAACATGTGTTATTTAGTGATATAGTTTAAACTACTCATCGCAAAAAATTTTAAGACATAAATATATTGAATCATGAGTTACAATATGAAATGTAATGCTGCATTTTGTACTCTAACTGGATTAATATTAAAGTTTGATTTAAATTGGACTAAATTGCATCTGAAATGTTTGAAATTATTCAAACTCTGTGTAGCCATGAAGTCATGAGATGAAAGAATGTTTTCAAGTGTTTTACACAAGACTATATGATGGCCAAGGGAGCAATGAAGATGAATCATGAAAATGTGAAACATCTAGTCACATTACATGTCGCAGATCATGATCCAGTCACATCTTAAAAACTTTTGTGGCGAAAAGCTAAACTATATTGCTATGTAACATATGCACTGAATCAAAGATGAAACTGATTGCAGAGAAAACTAGTCATTTTTTCACTGGAGTACACTGCATATAACTTTTGAAGGGGGTAAACATAGACAAAAACTATATTTTGACTAATAGTGCCTTTATCATTTCAAACTTTCCTGCCCATGTTTGTGACAATGAGCCTATGAAAGAATAATAAATAGCTTACATTTGAGTATAATCGCTACACAATAAAAATATAATTTTCTTCTAGGAAGGTGGGGACTCATATAAGTATTAGATCCATGGTCCACTTTTTCTTTTCTGTATTAATTAGATAATCAAATTATAAAAATTCACTCTTAATCATCATGAGCAGATGTTAACTGCTGCCATTTCAATCAGATACATCATTGTTTTAATGGATAATGATGCAAAGATCAGTTCGTGAATAATTCTAAATATTGAGCTACTACAAAATCTGTGCTAAGAGGTTGGTAAACTATCCCTGATAATGATTAGGGCAAAAGGGTTTTGTTGAATGTGATGTGGAGTAGCTTCTCCTAAAAAGAAGTCGCTGGTTTTTGGGCATAGGTAATGCCTCCAAATCCTGTTACCACATCAAACCTTCCATTCCTCCAAAAACCTTAGTGTCTTGGAGCAATGACCATATAATGGATCCACAATAATGCTCTCAAGACTGCCACAGAAAAATTGCTTATTTGTTGCCTAGATAGCTGTGACAACATTTTGCAATAGTTGTTGTGAGAAAGTATCAGCCATCATAGAGAAATAGGGTTTTGGTAGGCAAATATATCAGAGTGGACTATTTATTGGGTAAGAAGGTATGATTATGGTTTTCTATAAATAAATGTTTCAATTAAATTAGCATAATTCTTATTAGTAATAATCCACAAGTTATTAAAATGGTGGTAATATCTGTCTTATAAAAGATATTGTGTTCCAGTGAAATGATGACTGGTTCTCTACACAATCTTTCTGCAGCACCATCTATGAATCAAATCGTATACTATATAATAACAGTTTAATTTTAATTGCTAGAATATTTGAGTTGTAAGATTTGACAATGGGCTGTTTCAATGTTCTTCCTGAAAATCTTGCCAACACTTGAAAATATTCTTGCTACTCATGACTTCATTATTATACCATACCCAGTTTGAATCATTTGAAATGTTCCAGTTGCAATTTCACCAAATTTAAAAGAAAACGTGCTATTCCAGGATGGTTTAAGATATGAAATTCACTGTCACATTTCATGTCATAATTCATTCAAAATAACTTTTTGTTACATATAGTAATTCAGAAAGTGCACTGTGAGTGTAGAAAAAAACAGTTGTCAGCCAAAAGTCTTAATATTATGATAACCACTGATTAAGATGTACTATTTGTGAGTTTTCACTGCACCATCATTACATTTATATACCGTGATAAATCCTCTTCTTCCGCCCTGGTTTATTTTTCCTTGACTGTCCCATCTTAATAAAAGCTGTCTTGATAATTTTATTTTCCTGCATAAGTACTTAGAAACACTGATAGCCAAATTAAACATTTCTTTCTTTTGAAATTTTTATATATTAGTGTAAACCTATCGTCTCTAATTCATTCCTTCTATTGTACTATTGCCAAACTATTTTCCCTGCACTAATATTATTTTCGTACCCGTTTTAATAAAAGTTGTTTCACATTTCTTATACCTATTCATCATATTTCTTATTCTAGATCAAAAACCTAAATAAAAATTTCTGTTTTTTAATTCTGCTTACTTTTATATTTCTTCCACTCCTTATAAAATTTGTAATCTTTCCACATCCTACATTCCAGAAATAGACATTTTTTATTCTCCCTCTTATCCATATATACCTATTTTATTCCATTTCCACCCCTGTGTCTTTAGAACCTCAGTTTCCTCACCTTTCTCTAAAAATAATATTTCCTGTGCTTTCACAAGTATCTTTTTATATTTCTTTTTTTTTTCTGTTTATATATTAACTTTATTTTTTATTCATTCTCATCTTTCATAACTCTAATTCATTTTCCTTAATCAATTTATCTATATCTTTTCCCACCTCCGTAATCTGACTCTTAATACTGTCTATTCCTTTGAGAGAAAAAGAAACGTAATATTTTAAAACATTTGTCATAAATTAAGATTTTTTTTTTTTTTTTAAAAAAAAAAAAAAAAAACAAATTACAATATTGAAAATAAAAGTTTGTTAGAATATAATTATTATGTTTTATCGATTAATTTAAACATAATTTGAAATATATATTTTATTTTTTTCACATCAGTACTTTTAAAACGTCGCTAGCTAAACTATAATGGAGTTAATATAATTTATTATTTATTAAAATCATCTCTGGCGCACTTTAAAAAAATTATCTTTAGAATTAAAAGCAAATCTAAGAAATGTATGCAGTATATTTTATTTTCTTTGCTGTTGCAGGAAGAAAAACACATTATCATTAAATATAATGAATCAAGTAAACAAATTCCGTTATTCAGATAAGCAGCCTTCGTTCATTACTCTAAAGCAGACAACAAAGAATAGCCAAATAATATTTTTAATAATTATCTTACGATCTTACGTACAAAATAAAAATTGCACAAACATTAAAATTAAATTCATAAACCTATTATATACATCATCATTGTATAAAAAAACAACACATGACATTTCTAATATGATTTATCAAAATGTTTCTCTTTAAGTCAAGTGTTGTTAGCCGAGAGGTCAGCGCAGCCGTCTTGCAAGCAAGCAGTTGGTTGCAGACGGTTTTTGCGAGTTCGCCTCCCGGCCGATGCTATGACATATGTAAAAAAAAGTAATAAACGTTTGAATCTCATAATCTCATCTTAAATTAGAATAATCTTTTTAATACCCTAGCACTCACACTGATCTAT
The DNA here is from genome assembly GCA_028023455.1 of Epiperipatus broadwayi. Classification (NCBI taxonomy): domain Eukaryota; kingdom Metazoa; phylum Onychophora; class Udeonychophora; order Euonychophora; family Peripatidae; genus Epiperipatus; species Epiperipatus broadwayi. Next base: position 226,701 of record JAQFVV010013111.1, read on the forward strand.
TGGTTGTCGTCTTTTCTTATGCTGTAGCTTTCATCTACAATAGTTTTTTTTAATAAGAATAATGTGATGTGATGTATTGTGGCTTCTCCTTAAACGAAGTCAAGAATATCTCAGCAATTATGCCCAGATAAACCTGTTAGCCACTTTATTTCCCATTCCCCACTCTAAATTTTCCCATATTCTGCTCCATCCCATATAGTAGCGCCATCTAGTGCAAGCCTTCATAATCAGTGGATGCAGGAAGGTTTGAGCATCAAATCTGTACCCAGTACCTACTCACCCAACATCCCCAGACTAATTTTTAGCTGAGCCTTGGATTAACAGCAATGCATCTAGATCTTAAGATCCAATGCAACCCTCTAGCAACCACCTTTTATCTAGTTGGTTAACTATAATACTAGGAGCCCAAAATGAAAACCCTATAATGTTTCCAACCCAAGCTCCCTCACTTGTATAGTTATAATGATCTGAACTCAATTCAGCATCTATACATTTTAATGTCTTTGGTTTTTCAAAAACCACAGTCACCATTTATTCTATGGGCAGGATAGATATAAATCCATCAAAATATCACATGATCGCCATTGTATATGCTTACACATGCTGTTAATAAGAGTACTAAAATCTCCATACACTAGTGCCATCAAATGCAAATGCTGCTAGAGGGTTGCATTACATCCTAAGATTTAGGCACAGTGCTCTCAATCCAAGGCTCCTTACTGATGAAAGCCATAAGCTAGAAACTAGTCTGAGAATATTGGATGAGAAGGGACTAGATAGGGATTTTATGCACAAACCTTTCTGCATCCATTAATTATGAATTATTGCGCTTGGTGGCACTCCTGTATGGAGAGTTTAATACTCTTATTAACAGCATGCATGAGCATATGAAATGGTGATCACATAATGTTTTGATGGTTTTAATAAAGTTTTTTAATATTTATATAAGAACATCATAATATAAATGTATTGTGATGGATTCTTTATATATTGTGTATGCTAAAGAATATGAAAAAAATAGTTAAAACTCCTTTTTCTGAAGTTTGAATAATAAAATACTGTTATATGTATTATATAAAGTGCATAGAAATGTTTGATAGTGCTGTTTGGTTGTTTAAATACAATTTTGACTTTATCCTCATTTTTTGTCATTAACAGTCATAAAAGAATATGGCCATTCTAATTTCAGAAGAAAAAAAATTAGGAAGAAAAAAAAAATAGTACAGAGTTTAACCATGACTAAATACATTAAGCAGTAGTCCAAATATGTTCGCATATATCCTATGTGGCTCCAAATGATTAATTGAATAAAACTTTGCTATAGACTTGTTTAATTAATGTACACTAGTCATCATCATAGTAGTAGTAGTAGTAGTAGCAGTAGTAGCAGCAGCAGTAGTAGTAGTAGTAGTAGTAGTAGTAGTAGTAGTAGTAGTAGTAGTAGTAGTAGTAGTAGTAGTAGTAGTAGTAGTAGTAGTAGTATATAATTACATTAAGTACTAATTAACCAACCAAATTCATTTCAAACCACCTGAAGATTTTTTTGGAAAGACAGAAACAGAAACACCACTTAAAATAGAGGATTCTGCAATAATGTTAAACTCAGTCCCAAGCACATGCTATCCAGGACCATGAGGGATCCCACAATTTGCACCTCAGCCAGTTCACAAATGAATATTTATCCCAACTTGCAAATCAATTATCATAGAAACTATACAATATCTGAGGACTATACCCAGTATCAATGGTTCCATTCATGAAAAAACAAGAACCTATTTCCACACTCTCCAATCTCAGACCAATCTCAATGGAGCCATTGGAAATAAAAATACTGGAAAAGATGATAAAGGAAAAAATTGAACAATGTGTAATACCAATAATATCACAACACCAATATGCAAAAAGGGCTCATCTATAGAGCAGGCAGTGCTGACATATAAAACAATAATCAACTCAGTTATTAAAGAGAAAAAATATGCACCAATGGCAGTACAATTAGATTTTGAGAGTGCTTTCGATTTAGTGCCAATAAAAACGCTATTAAGACAACTAAAAAAACTGAGATACCCAAATCAATACTATACACAATAGCCAATTTGGTTCTAAATAGAGATAATACGTATTACACTCAATAGAAGATCCATAACATCATTCTATCCTAGTCAATCAATCCGACAAGGTTCACCACTAAATACACTGTTATTCACTTTTTATTTAAACCCCTTACTAGTGCAAATCAAAAAAATCCAAGGAATTCCAATACCAAATACTAATTCATACATTCCCTGTATAGCTTATGTGTATGATGTCACAGTTTTGTATAGTCAAAGAAGCAATTACATATACTGCAGGAAATAATAGAAGACTACACAACGAAGTTCAAACTAAAAATCAACATTGTTTTGTATAGTCAAAGAAGCAATTACATATACTGCAGGAAATAATAGAAGACTACACAATTAAGTTCAAACTAAAAATCAACATTAATAAGTCAGCAGTTTGTTCAATATATATAGGGAAAACTGATGCACACCCAGCAATATTTTTGGTTTCCCTTTCCACTTAGGAATGAGTCAGATGAGAAGAAATATACAAAATAAACTTAAGTTGAAGCAGAAAGAATCATAGTATTATTCTCCAGATCCTATATCTCAATATACACAAAAGTATCTCTATTTAATCAATTTATAATGACAAAACACATACTACCTGCCAATAATTAATTTTACAAAACAATTTATAAAGTCAATTAACTCACTCTGTAATAAACTACTATAGAACAGAAAAGTAGTAGCAATCCGAGTAAAACGACTAAACCAACAACAAAATGGAATGACCTTGGACTGCATGCAATACAGGTTTTCCACACACAAAAATCTATAAAACTACTGAATGACATATTTAGACATTACCCAAACATAAAGCAAATCTTAGAAACCACACCCACTGGCCAACCCCATCTCATGGATAACTACATAAATACACTACTGATAAGTATTAAAAACAATAAAAACAAAATAACACTTCAGAACCCTGTTAAATATACTTATTGGCAAATAACTTAATCCTTATGTAATTTTTCCTCTTGGTATCTAAATCCATTGTTCTTGCAGTAAATAATAGCAAGCTCCCATTAGTGTTATCATATATCCAATCATATTCGTTTTCCACAGATCTATTTTTTCTCTCATTACTTAATTAATTAAATGCCTGTCACATATTTTATACCCATTTATCCAATTTCTTATATCAATAATGGAGATAAATTACCTATTAGCTTTACATATCCTAAAATATGTATTGAAGGTTTTGTTAACCTTTTGTGTTAGATAAGCATCTTCTTTATTACTCTATGTATAAAATGGTAGTGTCAATATGGGATTGATTTCATTATTTGTACAGAAATCATTGAATTGGCTAGACATAAAAATTATTTTATTGTCAGTCATAATTATCAAAAGAAAACCCTGAAATGCAAATATTTTTCTTTAAGAGTCATTCATAGCCGAGATATTAAAGTTGGAGATCATAACTACTAAGTATTTAGAGTAGGCATTAACAGTGATGAAATTTGTTTTGCCCTTACAAAGTCCAGCATGGTCTAAGTGGATTCTTTCCCAAGGTTGATCAGTTTGTGGACAACAGATTTAGTTTGGTTCAATTTGCATTGCTCACATTAGTATTCCTAAAATTCTATATCAGAGACCATATTAGGTCACCAGACACAAGATTTAGCCAACATGTTACTATTTCAAAATTATAGTAGCATGATAATGTTAAATTCTATTTGCAGCTTCTCAATGGCATGACAATTTATTTATCTTATGAAATACATTCATTTTCAGTGCATACCCATGCCTTATTATCCAAAAGGTTTTATGTATATATTGTGATTTATCAGTTGGCCCCTTTGTATATATCCATTTACTTAAAAAGTTAATATGCTTAGTTACTTATTGTCCAGGGACCTATTGCTTTTATATTTATTTCATTGCTATTTTCTAAATCATCTCTTTGAACTTTTATCTGATAATCTACTGAGAGCATCAGTGTGGTGATTTTCTTTTCTTATACATAACATTGTTTATAACTATATGCATTCGAAAAGTTAAACTATCTTAGCATATGAGGTTAACCATGCTGGGTAGCCCTCTTTTGATATGAATATAGCAAAATGATCCTTTTTTATACATATTGGTGGAGTTTTTACCTGATATCAAGGCTAAAGATTAATGTGCAATAGATGTGTTTTGTTTGCTAAATGAGGCTCTGGATAATAGTTGTCAAGCCCAAGAAATACTTCAAGGTCCTTTTTGTTGTGGGAATTGGTGCACTCAAAATAGCCTTCATTTTATCCTTCATAAGAAAATTTTCTTGTGCAGTAACTCTTTATCCAACAATATATATATATATATATATATATATATATATATATATATATATATATATATATATATATATATATATATATATATATATATATATATATATATATATATATATATATATATTGGAAACATACATTGATTAATCAAAAAAGAGTCATAGATCACATAACCCCATTCTTTTAAGCTTGTAAGATATAAACAATGAGCATTGTCAATTGCTCAAGAAGCTTTGTAATAAATGCTTAACCAGAGAAAGCATTTATAATATCTTTGTCAGGAAGCTCTCCAAACTTCTGCCCATTGTTTTACGCTTTGGCACTCATCAGAGAGACACATTACTCTAGCGCCTCCCTGAGGAAAAAAGCACAAAACCATGGTCAGATGTTTGGAGGGGAGCTTCATGACAGAGATATTTTAAATGCTTTCTCTGGCTAAGCATTTATCACAAAGCTTGTTGAGCAATTGGCAATGCTCATTGTTTATACATTGATTAAGGTTTATTTTAATTCATATGTCCATGAATTTAGTTAAAAGCTTTCTAGTCAAGATTTTTTCCTTGCTTCAAGCCAATAGCAAAAAATTATCAAAATAAAGGATGATGACAGGAACTTCGACCACTAATTGATTAACTGCTTATTAGAATATAGCTGGAGCCATTGGATTACCAAATGGCATCAATTAAGCTATATGAATTGTAGTTACTAGTACTTTAGAGACTTCATCATCTACTCGAAGCTGAGGATTAGCATGCCAGAGTTCTATTCTAGAGAATACTCTACTCCAGACAAAGTAGAAAATATGTTTAACTGATGAAGGGGGGGGTAATTTATTGAAAGGTAAAATCTCATTTAATGTACAGCAATAATCTCTACAGAAATGTATCCCAAGTTTTTAATAATGGGTATTATTGGAGTAGTCCATTCAGAATTTAGTATCAGTCCAATCACCTTTTCACATTGCAATTTATCCAATCCTTCATAAACTTTACCTTTCGTAGAAAAGTATTAGTTGACAATGACATCTGATTGACTTGATACGTTTATTTATAAATAATCAAATGGATGTTCCTCGATAATGCTTCAAATCAGATTAAAAAACCTTAGCACATAAATCTCCCAGTTTTTTCACATTGATCAGCAAGTAGTCCATTGGTTTAACCAGTTTTGGACCATTAAATTAGCATGATCTTTTGCAAAAACAAATAATGGCAATTGTGTACATTCAGATCCTTTCAAGATATTGATCTGTGCTTTCTTTAGAAATGCAACCCACTCGTCTTGATAGTGAGATTAGTTTGGGGGTAGGCCTCAGATTGACTTTTTGATTTCTAGTTATTTTTGTAAATTATTAATTTGAGATAATGGAAATGGTGATCATGTGATAATGGATATGACTGCACCAGAATCAATTTCTATAGCAACTGAAATACTATTAAACATCACATGATCACCATCTCTTTTGCCTGTGAAATACCATTAATGGCAATTGAATTTTTTAAAAAACTAGAATGTAACTTTGCTCATTAAGCACATTTAGATTTAAAATTTTGTGCTTTGATTGACGTTGACAAGAATGACAGCTAGCATTAATATACAAACACTGACTGCCTACTATAGGGATTTGAACACAGACTTTCAAGCTCTCTTTAGCGATCCAATCTAACTCTTACAACCGATACCCATGACCCACACACATGTGAGATAAATTATCTTTAATATATGTGTTTGTGCTAAATCAACATTCATCAAATGGTCCAGATCGTTATCTTTCACATATATATACTGAAACAGTCAGTTTTATCCACCTGTCTGTTTCACATATTTTACCCCCACACCTATATCTATTCCAGGTTTAAACTCTCTCAGAGTACCCATATAAACAACCTTGAATTACTATTATATGCAGGATCGAACATATATATATATATATATATATATATATATGTGAGCAGTAGATCTGTAATTAAATAGTATATGTATATGTTACAGATATGTGTTCATTTTTAAAAGATTGTGAGTTTAAGAAATAGTTTAATCTAAATTATTAGTCAATTTTGCGTTTTATTTTATTGAAATCGCTTACAGATATGTGTTCATTTTTAAAAGATTGTGAATTTAAGAAATAGCTTAACCTAAATTATTAGTCAATTTTACGGGTTTTTTTATTGAAATCGCATATGTATATGCATTTCCAATGCCCTTATCCTACATATATAATAATAGGATTAGTTTTATACCAATTATAAATGCAGCTTTTAGTTTTAGTTATAAACAACTTTTAATTAGGTCATTGTAGTGGTCTTAATATAGCATGAACTTAATTTTATAAATCCCAAATTTTAATGACAATTCTCAGAATTTTATAGTTGTAATAATAAACTGGGGGGGGGGGGTAGAAAAATACAAACTAAATTAGTTTTACTAATTAAATATGTTTTTCTAAAATAGGTTAATGGATTTTTCAACTGCAACAACCAGATGGTCAGAATTAAGAAAAATAGAAATAGTTCAGGTTTTGTAGCCAAGAGATCAGTTATATATATAATAATTGAATTGTAAACTGAACCCATGCTCGTTTTACCTTTGAAATGGTGGGGTAAGTAGGCAATCACTTACCACCTCACCCTTGCTGGGGATGGAAGCATGGTTCTACAAAATACAATGAGCCATACCTCAGCATAGCAACCTGTGGTAGAAGAATCTCCATTAACCTCAATCATCACCCAAAAGTGTCAAACGTATTGTCTCCATGTGCCCAGAACTGCAATGAAAGACAACTAAATGGTAAAGTGATAAATTTCCACAGAGCTCTGTTCATAAACTAAACCCACCTTTATAAACACATTTTCTAAAAATCTGTAAACAAAGCTGCTAAGTGCTAATGTCTGTATCTTGTTTGACTATAAAACTTATAATGTTAAATTCTCTCCTAAAATATAAAACTATAATAATATATTTTAAACTATGTATAATTTTCTGCAGACTTTTATGCCTATTCTTGATCTATTCAATTTATTTTATAATTTTAATATTATATGTATTTAATATGCCAAATAACTTGAAGCTGCGAGTATATATATATATATATGATAAACAAGAACAAGTTTAAAAAAATTTTAACTTGCCTATAGCTTGCATTTTATGATCACAGATGGAGCTCTACCAATAGCTCACTCAAGCTGTCATAAATGCTGAGAGAGAATCGAAAATAAATTATCTCTTTCAAATTGTCCCCACCTTTAAACCATGGTTTCATGATAATTGGCAATCGTCAGTAAAGGGTAGGGGAGACTAGAAACTAGATCTAAATCTCCAACTCTACTGAACAGCACTTATGTAAACTGTTCCTATAAGTTTGAAAGCACAAATTTTTAGATACGTAAATATCTCAAAATCCAGCTGCACAAACTATATAGTTATATGGGTCTGAATTCAGTTCAGATTCTCCACATAGTTAAAAGGTTCTGCAATCTATATCATTGCTAAAACCTTCAAAGGTACATTTTATGATAAACAAGAACAAGTTAAAAAAATTTTAACTTGCCTATAGCTTGCATTTTATGATCACAGATGGAGCTCTACCAATAGCTCACTCAAGCTGTCATAAATATTTATTTTCGATTCTCTCTCAGCATTTATGACAGCTTGAGTGAGCTATTGGTAGAGCTCCATCTGTGATCATATATATATAATTTCAGCCTATTTCTCTGTAAAGATAATTTCAAATCTTCATTATAACAGATATTAAATAATTGACTTATTACTTTTCCTACTCGCCATTTTGAGATCGTTATTGTTTTAATGATTAATTTTGTGTAGTAATATTATAGTAATCAGTAGTGCTTTAGTTAAAATTGTAGCTTGCTCAACTCCAGTTATAAATTATAACTTTCTATATATGTAACTCATACATCATAGGAACTAGCCACAGAGATATTATCAAAGCATATTACTAATGTTTTGTCAATAATTGCCACTCAAATATGCTTTGTCCTCCTTAGATTTATATATGTAGGAAATGCAGGTGATAATCTTAAACTAGGTTACTAATTAATTTAGTCCTAAATAGTATATTTGAAATACTAAACTTGAGAACTGGCTTGTATAGATATGCAAATAGATGCTATTTTTAAGGCATGCTAAGAGAATTCTATGTATTTGCGTGATATATGTATATAAGCTGCGGATGTGTCCTTACTAAGTACACTATGTACATTAACTGCTTGCTGCATGTTTCTTGATGAGTTGCTGGTGGAGGTCACACTTATCCACTTAGTTTGGGTAAAGCAAACTCTTTTAGAACTGGAACACAAGGGTCCAGATTATTCAAATTAATGCTTATCCGATTCCCTGAACTACTACTATTCTTATTTGTAGCAAGTCGTTTGGTCTTAGGGCACTGAGCATTTGATGCTGAAGCCCATGAATAATGACCCATTCACACTTCTAGTTTTATTAATATTTTAATATGTACCATAGTGTATATAAGTAAACCTAGAATAAATCAGTTTTCTCTCCCTTTATATTAAATGCTTATCCAGTGTCAGTATAGATCTTAATCTAGATTAATATACTAACCTGTATATCTCTGAGCCTAATTATGCGCTCAACTTAACCTGATGTATAGATAGACACCATAGGAATGCTATTTAGTTATATAACTTTATATTAAGTTTCATATGATTTAGCAGACTACAAAAGATCTGGAAATTTGGCATATTAATATAGGCATAGACTTGAATATCACACAACACTTTACTGAACACTTATAATGAGATATGTAGACCCCAGTCTCATTAGCAATGTAATGCCTGTGAGTGTAATCTTTTACATTCCAACTATATAATGTTGTATATTTTAGTGTTAATATCTTTTATTTTCTTTATTAAATTAATATTATTTAAAATATAACTCGTTTTTCATGTCCTTATTATCCGTGAATTCATTTTCATCCAACTCTATATTTATTTGTACATACATCATTATATACATATATAGACCACTCTATTAGATTTTGTAATTAATCATTATTATAGCAGCAGTTCACTTAGTCATGTGTGTATATCTTACCAATTCAGTGTTAATTTAGTTATTTTATGAATCTCTTGTTCCATCCTGGTGCGACTGCCAGAACATGGTTAAATGGAATGCATGCATAACTTGTGAAATGTCATCCATATAGTATTAGATCATTGAGAAGAGGTGAAAGGATTGAATATTGGCCAGGTTCTGGATCTTACCATCTAGATTCGATCAGCTTTAGTATATTTTGCCTGTGTTCTGGATTTTGTTACATGGAGGGACAATTCTTACCATTACAATATATATATATATTATAATCAGTGCTCAGTTTATATTAAGATAGCAAATCTTTAAACTTTAATAGACATGTTTCAATCTACATCACACCCCAACTCTTTAGCCATCCATATTATTGAAAGTCTGATGATGGAATACCCCAATCCCTCGTTAATGCCAATATTATTGTCATGCCCATGTTGACTTTAAGTCAGTCTGACCCCTCATGTATAGGACTTGGTCCATTTAAATACACATGGGCAGGTTACAGGCTGAATTTGTAATATTTAAATATAAGTATAATTAATGTACTTGGAGCTTAGATATAATATAGGTTTTTACTGCAATGGTAACAAGTTAGTTTCTTTTATGCCATTACTTGGAGTTTTGTTTATCTGATGAAATTATTATACTGTCAATTGACTTTTGCCCCTGTTCTTGATTTGTCATTTTCATTTCTCCATTCACTCTCAGCAAAGATGCAGACTCATTAAGCATTTCTTCCCATAAGATCACCTGGGATACTGTAGTATTGAATGTAGTATTGAAATCCATCAACAATTTGATTCTTAATTCATAATCTTTCATATCATGTATACATTAACCTCCCAGTGCTTCTAGAAATGTTACAAAATTGCAGGTTTATGCCATCCTTCACAATTCATATGCATAATTGATTGCCATTTCATCAACTTCCTGATTGCGTAGAGTGGAATTTATATCTTTGCATTATTACCAGAGGCTTTGGCATAAAATAAGAATTTAGAAGTTCTATAGCTTTATCAAATGCCAGTTTAGAAGGGTGTAGAAAAGTTGCTTGTGACATAGTACTATAGTGTGTAACTGAGCCACAGACAGAAATGTGGCTAAATTTAGCTCATGTTTAATTTCATTAGCATCCATATAAAAATTCCATCTATAAAAGTATGGTGGCTAGGCTTCAGGACAAGTTGGACTGAATTTTTCCAAAGTCTTTATTCAAACCATTATTAAAAAGATTTCAAGTTCATGCATCAATGAATTTTCTTTATTATACTTTACTTATTTGTCATTTATGAAGATAGATGTATCTAGTCAAATCTATCTCACTCCAGTTACCAGTTGTTATGTATTGAGAGGCAAACTTAGCTTAATATATTAACTATTTTGTTATACATAAACAATATATGTAACCATAAGATAATCTTCCATAAGAATTATTTCTTTGTTTACAATATAATCTTATTATCATTTATGTTCTTTATTACTTTTTACAATGCTTTTTACCACCCACTATTGACAGTATCGATTGCTGGAGCAATATGATCATGTATATTTGTATTCATGTATTTGTATTGTGTTTGTTATAGTTCTGAAGAAGATTGCTTGGGCAACAGAAACTGTCAATAGTGGGCTGTAAAAGGCCTTGTAAAAAATAATATGTTCATATATACTTGTATTCATGTATTTGTATTGTGTTTGTTATAGTTCTGAAGAAGATTGCTTGGGCAATAGAAACTGTCAATAGTGGGCTGTAAAAGGCCTTGTAAAAAATAATGTCCATATATACTTGTATTCATGTATTTGTATTGTGTTTGTTATAGTTCTGAAGAAGATTGCTTGGGCAACAAAACTGTCAATAGTGGGCTGTAAAAGGCCTTGTAAAAAATAATGTCCATATATACTTGTATTCATGTATTTGTATTGTGTTTGTTATAGTTCTGAAGAAGATTGCTTGGGCAATAGAAACTGTCAATAGTGGGTTGTAGAAAAGCGTAAAAAAATAATAAAGAACATAAATGATATTAATATTATATGAATTTGGCAATGCAATAAGAAAGATAAAGTTGTTTACAATATATAAATAGATTGAGATGAAATTGACAAGAATGTAATCTTTTTTCTAAAATGTGCACTTATTCTTGTACTTATAGACAGTCATATCTACAGCTGAAAAAGAACCTAGAAATAGCTTGTTTTCTTTTAAAGATCAAAGAGGATAGATCACAGAAGTGAATATGCCAATTGACCCATTATTTCCATTGGTCTGTATGTTTAGATACATTATCCAATCACAGTGATTTACTGTTTGTTGAATCCAAATGGTGAATTTATTTTTTCAAGGACAAACAAGAAATTATTTTTCCAGTCCTGGTTCATTTTTCTTCTGTCCCAGTGGGTCAATGTTTGGTTAGTTTGACTATCGTATCCTTATATTTATTAATTTTGTTATAAAGTCTTGAACGACTATTGTATAAAACCTCAATCTGTTTTCAAGTGCTTTTCTTTGAATTTTATCACATTCATTTATCCTGATTCTCTTTCACATTCTATACTCCAAAAATAAGCATTCAATACTCTCTACAATCTTTACATAAAACTACATCTATAGTCCAAATTCTTGTTTCATTTCTTCCCTTGCTCTTGCATCAAATTACAGCTAGCTTCCTTTAGTTATTATATATTTTTTCATATTTTAAGTAAAACTTCACATTACCTTTTTTTTTATTCATATTCGTTTTCCACAAATCTACTTTTTTCTCTTACGTATTGTGTATTGTATATTTTGCACATATTTATCCAAATTCTTATATCAATAATGAAGATAAATTATTTACTAACTGTAATATATTGTAAAATATTTACTGGCTAATATTTTCTTATCTTCTATACATAATCTAATCATGTGATGCACTATAACTTTTCCTTTATTAAAGTCAGGAATTTCTCAGCTATTATGCTCACAGAAACCTGTTAACCACCTTACCTTCCATTCCTCACTCTATGTTTTCCTCACTCTATGTTTTTCCCATATTCTTCTCTATCCTGCTCCATCCCATTTCCATGACATCATCTTTGTCCATTCTATGACCTTTATATCTAGATTCCTTATATTTTTACAGACTCAGCATAAAAAACAAGAACTCACTTTCTGTATAATCAGTTTGTTTATATTTGATCTCCCACAACTTCATTGTTTTTACCCTTTCTGCTTGTAAGCATTTACATTCAATTAGCAAATGCCTAATATTTTCCATGCCTTCCTTACATAACTTGCAAACTAAATCATTTACATTTCTCTTTTTATGTGTATATTCCATTGTTGCTAATGATCCTGTTTAAGCCTTAAACAGTAAACTATTTTCCTTGCTATTATCATAAATTAACTCACATCTAATATTATGTTTAATTATATATATATATATATATATATATAATTAAAGTTAAAGCTATAAATATATATATATATATATATATATATATATTTAAGCTTTTTTACTCTCCATACTACTTCAGCTCTCTAACTCCCGATTTTTTATTAATATATCTATTTTTCTATCCCATTCTTTGTTATCATAATACTCAACAATCCTCCTAACACAATCATTTCACCTTTTGTACAAGTATACTGATTGATATAAAGTCTTTATCCAAATCTTCTGCATACCATACTACCTTTCTCACTCATTTTTTTGCCTATCTTTTATTTGTAACCCAATTATCCATAAAGTGTAATCTACTGAATATTTTCATTTTGCTTTTTGCATCTCTCATATAAAAATTTGGTCATCTCATTTCTCCTTGAATTGCCTCTTTTTCTGTCTACACAGCTGCATCTAATGCATATCTTCATATATTCTCTTTGTACTTCTTCTAAGTAATCTAACATTCCTTTACTAACATATAACACATCATTACTATAAGTTAACCTTTTTACTGCCACTCCTTTACATACAATTCTTGCTATGTCATATTTATTATAAGAAAACACTTAAATTTTTTTTTATCAAGTCCCTTTTTTTATTTTGCTTCATTTGCCATTTTTTTCTTCCATTCGTCCAAGCAACTTCTCTGATTAAGATAATTTCCAAATAATCATACCTATTCACCACATTTAACTTTATATCTCCTAATAAAAATCTTTTCCCTTCTCTTTTCCTAGCATTTATCAACACTTTCAACTTTTCTTCACTAAATTTAATCTCCATCTTTTTACATACCCTTGTGCACAGCTTCAGCATAACTTTCACACCTTCTTTACATTCTGTGCACAAGAAGATATCATCAGTAAATAAAAGATCTGATAATATATACATTCCTTTGCCATCTATTAATGGTATTCTATTCTCTCTTCCTAGTGTTCATATTGCTCTCTCCATTTATCTAAAAAAAAAAATGACATAGGGCATTCTTGCCTTAGTCTCATCCCTCTTTTAACTCTGATTATATATTTCCTAATTAATACATATAATTATTTTCATACAATCTCTTAATAATATCCACTAAAGCTCCATTCATTCCCAAATTTACTAAACTTATTCATAATCTATTTCTATTTACTCTATCATATGCCTTCTCTACATCTAAAAAGATCATATATAACTGACTATTTGTATTCCTACTTACATCTATAAATTATATGACTACAAATGAAGTATTTTTTATATACCTATCCATTCTAAAACCTCCTTCTATTTCTTCCACTATATTACTTTTTTCCAATCTATTTTTGTTACTCCTCCAGCTACCATATATGCAAAAACTTTATATAACACTAACATTACTGCAATCAATCTATAATTTTTTTTATCTTTCTATTATCATTACCCTTTCCTTTAAATAATAGCCTCACTCTTGTATTATTCCAGCTATCTGAAATTCTCTCTTCTGTGCCATCTTATTAAATGTGATAATAGATTTAATTTTGCCCTATTTCAAAATTCATCATCATCTCTATTGCCCATCCATGTAAACCTCTTGCCTTTTCACTTTTCAACTCCTTCTCTGCCTCATGCAATTCATTTCTTGTAAAACTAATATTTCCATTACTATGTGCTTTTATGCTTGTTACCACTCTATCCTTCGTATCTAATATCTTTTATATATCCATTACATACTTATTTAAGATTGTCTCTAACATCTTTTCTAGAGTTACACTGTATTCCCTCATCATCTATTAACACTATTTCTCTCTCCCCTAAATTCCTTCTTTTAATATATTTCCAATTTTTTTTATTCCTATCTCTTTCATATTTATTAATATCCTCCAACAAATTACTATTTAATTTCATTCTCTCCATATAATTATCTATTTTAACCAACTTCTTTTTTAAAAAATAGTTTTTCCATTTAATATTAACATCTTTTTCAGTTTGTTTGTTTTTGATAGCTCATTTATATTCTCTGCATCTTATACTTTTATTAATTCCCACTTTTCTATTTCTTTTATTCCTTCTAATATTCTCACCTAAAACCCTATTTGCCACTTTTTCTACTTCATCACACCAGTCCTTATATTCATCCCCAACAAAGTCTTTCATAATTTCTATTTTATTAATTCTCATTTTTCTATTACTTTTATTTCATCGAATATTCTCACCTAAAACCCTATTTGCCACTTTTTTTTACTTCACCACACCAGTCCTTATATTCATCCCCAACAAAGTCTTTCATGATTTCTACATTTATTTTATATTCTTCTAACTTATTCTTATTATTCACTCTCCATTCACATTGTTCACTATCCTTTGTACTTATGTGATGTGATGCACTGTGACCTCCTTATATGGAATCAGGAAACTCAGCAACTATGCCCAGAGAAACCTGTTAGCCACTTTACCTTCCCTTTCCATTCCCCATCCTATTGTTTCCCATATCCTGCTCCATCCCATTTCCACAACATAATCTTTGGCAACTCCATGGCCTTTATATCTAAATTTCCCTTATCTTTTCCCAAACCCAGCATAAAAACCAATAACTCACTTTCTGTATAATCACTTTGCTTATACTTATTCTTCCACAACTTTATTATTTGTACCCTTTCTGCTTTCAGGTATTTACATTCAATTAACAGATGTTTAATATTTTCTATGCCTTCCTTTCACAACTTGCGGACTAAATCACCCACATTTTTCCATTTACATGTACAATCCCCTGTTGCTAAAGATCCTGTTCAAGTCTTAAACAGTAAACTACTTTCCTTGCTATTATCATAAATTAACTCACAATCAATATTCTGTTTACTTCTATATATGTTTATTCTCCATACTAGTTCTCCATCTCTCCAACTTTCTATTCTTTATTAATGCATCTATTCTTTTATTCCATTTCTTACCATTATAACACTCAACAATTCTCCTAACACAATCATCCCACCTTTTGTACAAGTATACTTACATAAATTCTTTATTCAAATCTTCTGAATACTGCATTACCTTTCTCACCGATCTTGTTACCTGCTCTTTATTCATAAACCAATTAAATACTATTTTGGCTATTCTTTTATTCTCCATAAACTGCAGTCTACTGAACATTTTTATTTTGCTTTTTGCATCTCTCATATAAAAACTTGACCATTCCATTTCTCCTTGAATTGCCTCCTTTGCTGTCCACACATCTGCATCTAATGCATTTTTTCCAAGTAATCTAATACCCCTTTACTAACACATAATGCATCGTTTCCATATGTTAACTCTGCTACTGCAACTCCTTTCCATACAACTCTAGCTACATCATATTTATTATATGAAAACACTTAACTTCTTTATCAAATCCCTTTCTTTTCTTTGTTTCATTTATCAATTTTTTCTCCCAATCTTCCAAGCAATTTCTCTGAATATTTAAGATGATTGCCAAATAGTTAAATCTATTCACCACACTTAACTTTATATCCCCCAATAAAAAATTTTTGTCTTCTTTTTCCCCAGTATTAATAATCATTACTTTTGATTTTTCTTCATTAAACTTAATCCCCATCTCTATACCAACCCTTGTGTATGTCCTCAGCATGACTTCCATATCTCCCCTTCTTTCTACTATGCAAAAAGACATCATCTGCAAATAAAAGATTTGATAATGTATACACTCCCTTGCCACCTATTAATGGTATCTCTATCCGTCTTCTTAGACTTTCTATTGCTCTCTCCATTTCTCTCAAATACAACAAAAACAAAATAGGTGACATAGGGTGGCATTCTTGCATTAGTCCCACCTCCATTTTAACTTTAACTGATTCTTTATTTCCTAATTGATATGTGTAGCTATTATTTTCATATAAGTTCTAAATAATATCCACTAAATCTGCACCCATTCCAAAATTTATTAAACTTACCCATAATCTATTCCTATTTACTCTACATATGCCTTCTGTCTGTTTGTCTCTCTCTCTCTCTCTCTCTCTCTCTCTCTCTATATATATATATATAATAATATATATATATATATATATATATATATATATATATATATAATTATTCAAAACAATACAATAATTAATACAGTAAAACAATATTTAAAAAAAAACAAATATATACCAATTTAATAGAAGTACTTTCAACTATCTATGTAGTCGTTGTCAACTAGATTCAAATTGTATTAGAAAAAACCGTTACAAATGTAAACAAAAAGTAATATGTCATACATCAATTTTCCCACAATTCATTAATTTTTATATTGGCGGCCTGTCTGTTTATCAACTGTTGCTTTTCACTTTTTATTAACATAGCTTCTTTAATTTTGCGTTTATTATTATTTCTTTCAATACACAAAATCTTAACTTTATTAAAATAAAAAAAAACCATAATTACATGTTACATTATGATCAAAAAATACTGATGGTGATACATCATCATTTCTAACATTCTCTTGTCTTGATTTTTGCACTCGTTTATATAACAACAAATGCTCCTTCGATCTTTTCTCCAATGTACATCGAGATTCCCCAATATATGCCTTTCCACAAACACATAGCCATTTATATATTGCACAACTTTGATTTAAAATACTACACCTATTTTTTGAATTATTTATTAATCTATTTAAATTAGGAGTAGTATAAAATGCAACTCGACATATATTTTTATATATCTGTTTTATAAATTTCACTTGTTCATTACAAATAAATGGTATTGATATCCAAGTATATTTTATTTTATCAATATCTATAGCATCTAAAATATTTCTACTATTATTAAACTTAGTAACAATATTATAAATTAATTTATGATCATATCCAACATTTAACAAATCCATAATAAATACATTTATGTTACTTATTTTATCAGAACTATATTTACATAATTTATTATTCCTAAATAAAAATGATTTTAAACAGGATAATTTATGTGCTATTGGCACATTTGAATACCAAGGAATATATCCTCTTTTTTCAATATCTTTTATTACATACAATAATCTAATTTATTTTTATTACGGGTAACTTTAATATCTAAATACTGAATTGACATTTTTTCTTCAAAAGATTTACTCCATTTTAAACCTTCTAAACTATTTAATTCATTGAATAATACATTTATAATATCTAAACTTCCACAAACAAAAACATCATCAACATACCTGTAATAAATTTTAATACCTTAGCAATATATATATTATTATTAAGAATTATGTCTTCATATCTTGATACTACAAAACTACATATTTGTGAAACTACAGGAAATCCCATAGGCCATCCGTAATCCATTTTATAATAATTTTCATTAAACATAGCATATATATTTTTATCAATAAAATATAATACATCATTTACAAATTTTACTTTTTTAACATCAACTTTTTTTAACATCAAAGCATCTAATATAATTTTTATAGATTTTAATCTATCTATTGAACCGTACATCTCACATATATCAAATGTACAAATACTATCATTATTATTAATATTAATATTTTGAATTTTCTTTACAAAATCAAACGATGAATTAATAGTATATTTTCCAAATCCAAGAACATCTTTTAATAATGTTTCTATAAATCTACAAGTTTCATAGTAAAATGATCCACCAAAGTCAATCATTAATCTTAAAGGTTTATCTTGTTTATGCAGTTTAATATTCGAAAAAATCCTAGGACAAATTGCAGCAGATGGATAAAGACGATAATATGTATGAGCATCTATATATTTATTCTTTTTAGCTTTTTTTAAAATATCATCAATAAACTTTACACGTAAATTTTCAATGTTTATTTTTCCAACCTTTTTAAATTTAAGCACATAAATTATCCGGTTTAAAATCATTTTTATTTAGGAATAATAAATTATGTAAATATAGTTCTGATAAAATAAGTAACATAAATGTATTTATTATGGATTTGTTAAATGTTGGATATGATCATAAATTAATTTATAATATTGTTACTAAGTTTAATAATAGTAGAAATATTTTAGATGCTATAGATATTGATAAAATAAAATATACTTGGATATCAATACCATTTATTTGTAATGAACAAGTGAAATTTATAAAACAGATATATAAAAATATATGTCGAGTTGCATTTTATACTACTCCTAATTTAAATAGATTAATAAATAATTCAAAAAATAGGTGTAGTATTTTAAATCAAAGTTGTGCAATATATAAATGGCTATGTGTTTGTGGAAAGGCATATATTGGGGAATCTCGATGTACATTGGAGAAAAGATCAAAGGAGCATTTGTTATTATATAAACGAGTGCAAAAATCAAGACAAGAGAATGTTAGAAATGATGATGTATCACCATCAGTATTTTTTGATCATAATGTAACATGTAATTATGGTTTTGATTTTAATAAAGTTAAGATTTTGTGTATTGAAAGAAATAATAATAAACGCAAAATTAAAGAAGCTATGTTAATAAAAAGTGAAAAGCAACAGTTGATAAACAGACAGGCCACCAATATAAAAATTAATGAATTGTGGGAAAATTGATGTATGACGTATTACTTTTTGTTTACATTTGTAACAGTTTTTCTAATACAATTTGAATCTAGTTGACGACTACATAGATAGTTGAAAGTACTTCTATTAAATTGGTATATATTTGTTTTTTTTTTAAATATTGTTTTACTGTATTAATTATTGTATTGTTTTGAATAATTATATATATTTTATTATAATTGGAATACAGACATTGATTAATTATTTACATATATATATATATTTAAAAATACAGTATTTAAAAGCTTATAAAAAATATATATGTATAACAGTCACTTAGGAGTGCTTTCAACTAACTTGTAGCTTTGTCAACTATCACGTTTAAAATGTCAGCTTTCCCATAATTCAATGATGTCAACTTTACCATAATTCTGTGATCTTAATGTTTGCAGCTTGCCTATTAACCAAATGTTGCTTGTATTTACATATTAACATCGCCTCTTTAATTTTCCTTTTATTATTATTTCTTTCAGTTTCCAATATTTTTACATTATTATAATTAAAATCGAAACCATATATACATGATTTATTATGGTCATAAAAGACAGAAGCTGATAAATTATCATTATTTTTAAAATTTTTGTTTTGTATTTTGAACCCTTTTAAATAACAATAAGTGTTCCTTTGTTCTTTTTTCCAATGTGCACCTCGATTCACCTATATATCCACGGCCACACCCACATATCCATTTGTAAATGATACAATTTTTATTTGTAAATAAAGTTTTATCCTTTGAATTGTTTATTAATTTATTTAATGTAGGTGGTGCATAAAATGCAATATCACATATTCCTTTATAAATTTTCTTAATGAAACTTGCCTGTTGATTTGAAATATATAGTATTGATATCCACAATTTTTTATCAGAAGAATTAACACTATTATTATTTTTATATTTATAAGTAAAATTTTTAATAGTATAATAAACAGAATCATAATTGTATCCTACGTTTAACAATTCATTATAATAAGTTTCAATATTTTTAGTTTTATCTGATGCATATTTACAAAGGTTATCATTCCTAAATAAAAAGGATTTCAAACCTGCCATTTTATGTGACATTGGTACTTTTGATTCATATGTCCATATCCTCTTTTTGTTATTGGTTTAAGAGTCATATAGGTTTGAAATCCTTTTTATTTAGAAATGATAACCTTTGTAAATATGCATCAGATAAAACTAAAAATATTGAAACTTATTATAATGAATTATTAAATGTAGGATACAATTATGATTCTGTTTATTATACTATTAAAAATTTTACTTATAAATATAAAAATAATAATAGTGTTAATTGTTCTGATAAAAAATTGTGGATATGAATACCATATATTTCAAATCAACAGGCAAGTTTCATTAAGAAAATTTATAAAGGAATATGTGATATTGCATTTTATGCACCACCTACATTAAATAAATTAATAAACAATTCAAAGGATAAAACTTTATTTACAAATAAAAATTGTATCATTTACAAATGGACATGTGAGTGTGGCCATGGATATATAGGTGAATCGAGGTGCACATTGGAAAAAAGAACAAAGGAACACTTATTGTTATTTAAAAAAGTTCAAAATACAAAACAAAATTTTAAAAATAATGATAATTTATCAGCTTCTGTCTTTTATGACCATAATAAATCATGTATATATGGTTTCGATTTTAATTATAACAATGTAAAAATATTGGAAACTGAAAGAAATAATAATAAAGGGAAAATTAAAGAGGCGATGTTAATATGTAAATACAAGCAACATTTGGTTAATAGGCAAGCTGCAAACATTAAGATCACAGAATTATGGGAAAGTTGACATCATTAAATTATGGGAAAGCTGACATTTTAAACGCGATAGTTGACAAAGCTACAAGTTAGTTGAAAGTGCTCCTAAGTGACTGTTATACATATATATTTTTATAAGCTTTTAAATACTGTATTTTTAAATATTTATTTATAAATTTGTGTATATTATTTTGAAGAAATACAGACATCGATTTATAATATTATATATATATACATACTCATACCCATAAGTTGTGTAACTACAAATAAATGATCTTCTATAAACCTACCCAATCACAAACCTCATTATCCTTACCTTTTCCTTTACTTCAACTATCCAGAAAATCTGTCTTCTGTGCTATCTTATTAAAACATGATAACAATTTTACTTTTGTCTTATGACCTAAATTTCATTATCATTTCTGTTGCCCATTCATCTAAACCTCTTGCCTTTCCACTATTAAATTTTTTCCCTGCCTCATTCAGTTCCTTTTCTGTAAACCTAATATTTCCATTACTATAAGCTTTCATGTTTGCTATTACTCTGTCTTTCACATCTAACATCTTTTCTATACCCATTACATACTTATTTAATATAATCTCTAATTCTTGTCTAGAGCTACTCTCTATTCCCTTTATCATCTAGTAATACTATCTCTCTCTCCACTACATTCCTTCTTTTAATGAATTTTCCAAAAAAATTTACTCCCATCTTTTCAACTTTTATTAATATCCTCCAACAATGTTGATTTTCTCTCTATAATATAATTATCTATTTTAAATTGGCTTCTTTTTTTCTAAGTATTTTTTCCATTTAACATTAATATCTTTCACTTTCTTTCTTTTTAATAGCACACTTATATTCTCTGCATGCTTTTCCTCTTTTTTTAATACTTTTACTAATTCTCATGTTTTTATTACTTTTATTCTTCTGAATATTCTCACCTAAAACCCTATTTGCTACTTTCTCTATTTCACCACACCAGTCCTTATACTCATCCCCAATCCATGGTTTCTTCAACTTCTATTTCATTCAATCTCCATCCACATCTTTCACTATCATTTCTACTTTTATTTCTATTTTCCATCACATTACTAATCATTTCTAGTATAAAGAAGTTATGATACTATTATATACTCTCTCTCCATTATCAAACATTTTAATTTTTTGTACTTTATTCATTCCCTCTTTCTCTACTAATACATAATCTATTGTGTGGAATATATTGCTAAAATAAATAAATACAAGGGCTACCAAAGTGCAGTCAAAGTTGCCCCAAAAGTTATTTTTAAAAAATAGATAAACCTATTTAATGATGTTATAAACAGAAGAAAAAGTATAAATATAAACATCACATGACCACCCCTTCTTATGCTTGTGTATAACTGTTGTTAAAACAGGCAAAACTCACTATATGTATTGCCACACACAGCAAGCTAGAGTAATCAATGGATGCATAAGAAGCATAAGAAGTGGTGGTCATGTGATGTTTATTGGCTTAAAATCAATCCTGCCTAATAGGATAGTGGTGGCTATGATTATTAAAGAACCAGAGACCCCAAAATATATGGATACTGAACCGAATTCAGATTCATATGACTATATAAGCTAATGGGATTGGATTGAAAACATTAAGGTGTTTTCAGTTTAAGACTCATAGTTTTGTAGTTAAGTGGAGATAAAAGGTGGCTGCTGGAGGGTTGCATTAGATCCTAAGATCTAGGTGCAGTGCTTTCAGATCCAAGGCTCATCACTGACGAAGGCCACAAGCCAGAAACTAGTCTGGGGATATTGGATGAGTAGGCACTAGATGGGAATTTTATGCACAAGCCTTCTGGCATCCATTGATTACTCTAGCTTACTGTGTGTGGCAATATGTATAGTGAGTTTTGCCTGTTTTAAGTATAAATATATATAATGTGCATTTACTAACAGTTGAATGTATTTGGAATACTTAAATAAAGTTAAATTTTTCTAAAGACATTCAGTACTCATATTAGATGATGAAAATTGTCCAATATAAAAATACAAATATGTATTGAGCTTGATAAAAAGCTCCTCAAAGCAAAAGTTTAATAAAGTAAAAGTTAAAGTATTGCTTATTAAGCTTGATAAAATATGTTTTAAATATAAAAACAT
This sequence comes from Epiperipatus broadwayi, assembly GCA_028023455.1. Classification (NCBI taxonomy): domain Eukaryota; kingdom Metazoa; phylum Onychophora; class Udeonychophora; order Euonychophora; family Peripatidae; genus Epiperipatus; species Epiperipatus broadwayi. The sequence goes on from JAQFVV010013111.1 coordinate 250,006, forward strand.
AGTAAATAAACTGGTTAAGATATTTAAGATGAAATGAAAATGTAATAAAGTCAAATATCAGAGGGACCTGGTACAACATATATACACTACTATTGAGTAAAACTCTAACTTCACAGTCTATTACTCAAATTTGGCTGTGTACAACTTCATTCTGTGTTTCATCCCATTGAGCCCATTAAGCATACAAAAAGAAAAGATCTTCACAATCTGCTGTACTCCCTAGTTGGTTTCTGGTACATTCAGAGGCAAGGTTTCTGGGATTGCTTTTCTCAATGCATAAGTGGCTTATTGCTAGACAAACAGCTTCTCATTGGCTTTTTGCAGCCCTGTTTTAACTCCAGACAGATCCAAATACCCAGTAGTAAGAGTTCACAGTCAACAAAATTCGTAATGGACACACAAACAAAACTACAAAGCAAAAAAAAAACTCTCCTACCCTTTTCTGTAGCCACTATTTATATCTCTCACTGATTTGTCTTGGGCATTCTGGTTTTGATTCTTGATCATTATCTTATTTCCTCAGATACCAATCAGTCTGTTTACCCCTCTGATATTTTTAATTAGTCTTTTTCAATTTTGATTGTGTTATGCACATAATTCTTATTAGTAAATCTCTCTTATCATTTATCAAGCAGGATTTCTTATTATTTGTTTTATACAACTAATTTATATTGCTTGTTTTAAGCAAATATATTTTATCATTTATATTAAATTTGTATAAATTTCTTTCAATAGCATGCTAATTAATATTATTCTCATTTGCCTTAAACTTTATCTGTTAACCATCTATTAAATATATTTCTCTAAATATATACATATATTTGCCTTATCTCTTTTTTTCCTGGAGTAATGAATATGTTGTTTATTTCCATAAATTATTGGGTTTAAATTTAACTATTGGTATGAAACACACCACCTCCCCTCACTTTAAAAAAACGCCTATATAGCTTGATTAGACATAATCTTGTAATTTAGTGGGTCTTCACATTTTGAAAATTAGCCTGGGTCATTTCTTCTTCACTTTTGGTACATCTTTCGTTTCTGTTTGTTTTTCTAGGCGTGAATCTGATTTTTCATTTTTCTCTCTTCTACTCTGAGGTGGCTTTCTTAGACATCAGTCTTTGAGATTTATACTTTCCCTTCTATTTCTAATTTAATAACTTCAAAATCAAGCATGGGGGTTGTTTCCCAAGCCCTGATATGGTTTGCATGATGTCTATATTGCAATTTGTTTCTCTCTTAATTGATACAATATGGTTAGACAATATCTTTTGTATTGTTCCCTTAATACAGATTTTTCTTAGCATGTGTTTAATCCAGACACTGTTTCAACTTTTAACTTTGAATTTTTCTCCCTCTTATACCTAATTTGTCAAACTTCCCTTGTCTTTAGGGTGTCTCCCTGGACAAATTGCCCTATCATCCACACTAATGCCTATTCCTATATACTTAAAATCAGTCATGCCATATTAGCTGACAGACATTTCTCCATACTATGTATATAGGTAAATTATCATTTTAGGGCAGTAATTAATCAGTACCATATCAGACCCCACAATTGGTGTCTTACATATTGTCATGTCAGCCCAATGTCCTGTTATATGCTTTAGCAGAGGAAAAATTAACTATATTTTTATTTCTTGGCTCATGATTCAGTTTATAAACTGTCATTTTACTGTCATTTTCCCTACTAAAAAATGGTGCTTGCATTAGGATAAGCTCATAGGATATTACCTTTTTAATAGCTTCTTCAAAATTTTATTCTGTATCAGTGAGTAGATTTTGTCTGAACTTGTCATTCAATGTGCCCCAGATTAACTGGTTTGACAAAATTTCATCTACATAATCACTGTAGCCACACTATTTTGCTGATCTTTTAAAATAATTCCAAATTGTTTTATCACTTCACCATTCCATTTCCTCCTGCTTCTTAGTGTTAATCAGGTGATGTGTCTTGATGGTCTGGGATTAAAATATTCACTCAGCTTATTCATTATTTCTTCATATACAATTTTGTCCTCTATCAGTATATTAAAATGCTTCTTTATAACATCAGTGACTTTTAGTCTCAACATACACATTATTGCAGCTATCTCTTTTTTTATCATTCTTAATCTCATTTATCAAAAAGAAATTTTCTAACTGTGTGACATATAACAGCTACGGTCTTGCATTACTAACGTAGAACTCTCCTATTACAGACTGACTAAGCAACATCTCTGCTATTATAAATTCTCTACTTTATTACTAGCCTTTAATCTTATTTCACTATACTTAAGTTCAAGATGGTGACTGTGCCAATTGTGTTGCATGTTTTCATATATATTATATGGATACCAACAAAAATGAATAACACATAGGAAATTAATAACAAACAAAATTTAATATTGACAAAATTAACAATAAGGGATTATCAATGGTAACAAAATACCTTTGATAGTGAACATCACAACAAAGCAGCCATATTGATCACTGTGCATATAATAAATAATACCAGATATATATATACTACTGTTTGGTCAAACTTTTGACTTCGCAGTCTATCGCTCAAATCTGGTTGTACACAAATTTAGAAAATGCATATACTCACAGTTCATTCTGTTTCCTGCTATAGAGCCCATTAGGTATAAAAAGAAAAATCAAGATCTATGTGATCTGCTTTACTCCCTTGCTATCTGTTGGTACTTTCAGAGGCACAGGCTCTGGAATTGCTTTCCTCAATACACAAACCACCTGTTGCTTTAAGGACAGCTTCCCACTTGCTTCTTTCAGCCCTGTTGTAACTCCAGTCAACTCTATATACCCAGTATTAACAATTCACAGTTAACAAAACTCATTATGAACACGCAAGCAAAACTGCAAAGGAAAAAAAAACTCTCCTGCCCTTTTCTGTACATGCTATTTATATCTCTCACTGATTTCCCATGGGTGTTCCAGTTTTGATTCTTGATTGCTATCTTATTTCCTCAGATACCAATCAGTGTGTTTCCCCTCTAGTATTTTTAATTATTTTTTCAGCTTCAATTGTGTTTAGCACGAATTTCTTATTAGTAAATTTCTCTTAGCATTTATCAAGCAGGATTTCTTATTATTTGTTTTCTGCAACTAATTTCTATTGTTTATTGTAAGCAAATATTTCTTATCACTAATATTAAATTCGGTTAACTTTCTTTCAATAACATGCTAATTAATTTTACTCTCATTCACCTTAACTTTATCTGTTAGCCATTTATTAAATATATTTCTATAAATATATTTTCTTTGCCTTATCTCTTTTCTTTTTCTGGAGTAATGAATATGTTGTTGACTTCCATAATTATTGGTTTTAAATTTAAATATTAGTATTAAACATACCAATTACTTCGATTGTAGTTTTATATATTTGTTGCTTTGAATTTTTTTCCTTTATTCAACAAAGCTTTGTTCATTTTCTATAAAAAATTGAAAACTTTTGAATTATTTTATAATTGTAGTATTTACATTTTTATATGGCAATCTATTTGTTTAATAGAAGTCACGAGTTATAGCAGATTAAAAGTGAAAATCAGTATTTTATAAACACATATATAAATTTAATATGTCAGGGGCCAGAGTTAAATCTGGCAGCAGTACAATTATGTAAATAAATCAATAATATGAACAACCCAAGTTTATTAAATAATTTCAAATGTTTATTTACCTGAATAACAATAATCTTAATAGATAGGATTAATAAACCAACTGGCAACTTGCTAATTGACAACAATATCAATCTTAATTACATAATAGTCCATATTAGAAGATATATAACTATAGCCCCATCTTTTTCACATCACACCAACAAACTATATTATTTCATCCATTGATCTAACACGTGATCTTTTCTGAATGTTTTACAATTTTTTGGATTCAATTTAAAATTATAATTGCCTGTTTATTATCCTTTCTCCTAGAAATGCGTTCATCCCAACTTCATTGCAATTTTTAATTTTTTCAATGATGCTGTAATACCTCTTTATTGTCTAATCCATGTTTTTTTATATTTCGATCTCTCTTCATCACTCTTAATATACATCCTCTATACTTTGGAGAATGGTTTGCAATCTCTGGATTGCTTTTTTGATGTGTCCAAATCATAGATTTGTAAGTACTGATAAAACATATATAAACGCACATAAATTTTTCATGTGTCCCTACCTTATTTTTTTAATATTTTGAAAGTAGGTATTTTAATGTACCTCAAGTCATTTCCTTTCATTTTATTAAATACTAGTATAATAAAGAATAGTAACCATATCAGAATAAGATTCAACTTTTTTCAGATAATCATTACAATTACAAATCATGAAATGCAGATTTTAAAATCATTATTTATAAAAAAAAAAAAAAAAATGATGTACAGAATATGACCTAATATGAAATAGAAGAACAGGCAATAATATAATCAAATTTTTTTTTTTGTCATAGAACGGGTTATGGAAAGTTAATATCGACATTCAGAGTATGATAGTATTACTCCCTCATACAATTACTCACGTTTTTAGATTTATGAGGAACGGTTAGTAACAATCAGTAACTACCTTTATATCTATTTTTAAATTTTTAATATATATATATATATCTTTAAATTTAAACTCTTTGTTTGAAATATCTACTGTATCCAAAGTTTTAAAGTAAAAAAGATTTTCTGCATTTATCCAAACAATAGATATTGATTTCTGAATTAAATATTTTACTAATGCTGGTTCCATGATTATCAGTGAATTCTATTAAACAGTGGGCAAAAGTTAGGAAAGATCTATTAACATGATCGATTTTTCCACCTGACAATGAATCACTTCTGCCATCTCACGTCAATTTGAAAAAGCACAACATTCGTTTTACATAAAATCAGTCTGCAAATAGAAACTAGAACTGTATGATGTTTTGCAAAAAACTGTATGATGTTTTTGAATTCCTTTAGTCAAGATTTTGACGGCTGAAAAAGGAGGCAAAACGACGATTAACAAATTGTGGTTTTCTGGAAATTTGTGTGGTATTGGTGTTATGAAAAGTAACGTTAAAGATTTGGGAACTTGATTGTCTTTATGAGCGGTTGTAATGAATCTTTTGAAAAAAATAATTTATTTATACTAATTCTGAATTCATTAGTTTGATTATAATTTTAATGTTTATTGCTTAGATTTTTTACTTCATTCAATATAACTTCGTTCATTTCTATTAAACAACTGAAAAACTTTTGAACTGTTTTATTATTGCAGTTTTTACATTTTTATAAAGTAGTGTATTAATTTAATAAAGGCACAAATTATAATAGATTAACTTTGAAAATGAGTATTATACAAACGCATACATAAATTAAAATATACTTCATCATCATCATCATTTTCGAACATGATCTTGCTGTGTCTCCAACTATGACTGGATGATCAGAAAACAAATATACGATAAACTCGACAGATAACAGCACATATATATATTTAGCAATAACAATTTATTAACAATTAAAAAAAAAAGAATTACTATACGGATCTTTCACTTAAATATAAAGTCTGCATTTGAGAGAATCTAATCCACAGGTTAATTACTGAATAGCAAATAATGTTTATACAGTTAAGGAAAAGCTATTAATTCACTTTACCTTCAATACGTCTATCATCTTCATAACACAACCTTTAGGAGACTCTTGAGGCGTTCAAAATAATAATAAGCCGGAGAGATAATATGTTAAAAGTACAAGTCGGCTTAGTGACCTACAGAAGTCGAGATCCTGGGACTGAAGCCCTCCAAGGATGATCTACTGCTCACAACTCGTAAAACAGTTACTGTAGCAGCAATCACAGAAAGTAATCAAGTCCTTTTTTCCTATCAATTTATAATCTCTCTCTCTTCTTTTGTTTTTTTTTTTATCTTTTTCTGGAGTATTTTTACTTCTGCTTTATTCTTGCATAATGAAATTTCTCTTAGGAATTTATTATCGTATACGGTAAGGTTTTAGGTCTATAAAATTAAATAGTCTTAGGCATTTATCTTTATACAAGGTCTATTCCATTATATACATGAGTCTATGTTTGTTTTAAACTTTCTAGAGTACATTTATATCGATAATAATTTTAATATACTGTCTGTACGTATAATATAAAAGATTTTATTAAACTTTATTTGCAACAAATATACATATAACGCGCAGAACTGTCCAATATGTGCGTTTCCATTGCTTTTTTAAAACTTGGAAAGAATGTGCCTTGATCGAACTCATGTCATTTCCTTTTATTGTTGTCAAATACTAGAATAATAAAGAATGGT
>JAQFVV010013112.1:5252-90246 GCA_028023455.1 Epiperipatus broadwayi
ACTGACGATAGCAAATAGCTTGAAATCATGATCTGAAAGTGGAATTATAGTTAGAGATAGTGAATACTAACTACTCTGACGTTTATGTGAACGAAAATACGCTTGATAGGTGTTTTTGGTAGGACGCCATCTGTGGACATAAATACAAGCGTTAGCAAGTTTTTTAACTTGCATTTTTGTTTATCATAAATGTACCTTTGAGGTCTTTCTTGCAATGATATAGATTGCAGAGGCTTCTACTATGTGGTGATGCTGAACTGAGATCAGACCCATATAGCTATCTGGTTTGCTATGCTGAGTTTGAAGACATTACGTGTCTAAAAAATTCACGCTTGCAAGCTGAATAGAAATTGTTTCATAAACGCTCAGAGTTTGTATTTAGATCTAGTTTCTTTATTCCTGTCTTTCACTGACGATAGCAAATAGCTTGAAATCATGATCTGAAAGTGGAATTATAGTTAGAGATAGTGAATACTAACTACTCTGACGTTTATGTAAACGAAAATACGCTTGATAGGTGTTTTTGGTAGGACGCCATCTGTGTACATAAATACAAGCGTTAGCAAGTTTTTTAACTTGCATTTTTGTTTATCACAAATGTACCTTTGAGGTCTTTCTTGCAATGATATAGATTGCAGAGGCTTCTACTATGTGGTGATGCTGAACTGAGATCAGACCCATATAGCTATCTGGTTTGCTATGCTGAGTTTGAAGACATTACGTGTCTAAAAAATTCACGCTTGCAAGCTGAATAGAAATTGTTTCATAAACGCTCAGAGTTTGTATTTAGATCTAGTTTCTTTATTCCTGTCTTTCACTGACGATAGCAAATAGCTTGAAATCATGATCTGAAAGTGGAATTATAGTTAGAGATAGTGAATACTAACTACTCTGACGTTTATGTGAACAAAAATACGCTTGATAGGTGTTTTTGGTAGGACGCCATCTGTGGACATAAATACAAGCGTTAGCAAGTTTTTTAACTTGCATTTTTGTTTATCATAAATGTACCTTTGAGGTCTTTCTTGCAATGATATAGATTGCAGAGGCTTCTACTATGTGGTGATGCTGAACTGAGATCAGACCCATATAGCTATCTGGTTTGCTATGCTGAGTTTGAAGACATTACGTGTCTAAAAAATTCACGCTTGCAAGCTGAATAGAAATTGTTTCATAAACGCTCAGAGTTTGTATTTAGATCTAGTTTCTTTATTCCTGTCTTTCACTGACGATAGCAAATAGCTTGAAATCATGATCTGAAAGTGGAATTATAGTTAGAGATAGTGAATACTAACTACTCTGACGTTTATGTGAACGAAATATACGCTTGATAGGTGTTTTTGGTAGGACGCCATCTGTGGACATAAATAAAAGCGTTAGCAAGTTTTTTAACTTGCATTTTTGTTTATCATAAATGTACCTTTGAGGTCTTTCTTGCAATGATATAGATTGCAGAGGCTTCTACTATGTGGTGATGCTGAACTGAGATCAGACCCATATAGCTATCTGGTTTGCTATGCTGAGTTTGAAGACATTACGTGTCTAAAAAATTCAGACGCTTGCAAGCTGAATAGAAATTGTTTCATAAACGCTCAGAGTTTGTATTTAGATCTAGTTTCTTTATTCCTGTCTTTCACTGACGATAGCAAATAGCTTGAAATCATGATCTGAAAGTGGAATTATAGTTAGAGATAGTGAATACTAACTACTCTGACGTTTATGTGAACGAAAATACGCTTGATAGGTGTTTTTGGTAGGACGCCATCTGTGGACATAAATACAAGCGTTAGCAAGTTTTTTTTTTTTTTAACTTGCATTTTTGTTTATCATAAATGTACCTTTGAGGTCTTTCTTGCAATGATATAGATTGCAGAGGCTTCTACTATGTGGTGATGCTGAACTGAGATCAGACCCATATAGCTATCTGGTTTGCTATGCTGAGTTTGAAGACATTACGTGTCTAAAAAATTCACACTTGCAAGCTGAATAGAAATTGTTTCATAAACACTCAGAGTTTGTATTTAGATCTAGTTTCTTTATTCCTGTCTTTCACTGACGATAGCAAATAGCTTGAAATCATGATCTGAAAGTGGAATTATAGTTAGAGATAGTGAATACTAACTACTCTGACGTTTATGTGAACGAAAATACGCTTGATAGGTGTTTTTGGTAGGACGCCATCTGTGGACATAAATACAAGCGTTAGCAAGTTTTTTAACTTGCATTTTTGTTTATCATAAATGTACCTTTGAGGTCTTTCTTGCAATGATATAGATTGCAGAGGCTTCTACTATGTGGTGATGCTGAACTGAGATCAGACCCATATAGCTATCTGGTTTGCTATGCTGAGTTTGAAGACATTACGTGTCTAAAAAATTCACGCTGCAAGCTGAATAGAAATTGTTTCATAAACGCTCAGAGTTTGTATTTAGATCTAGTTTCTTTATTCCTGTCTTTCACTGACGATAGCAAATAGCTTGAAATCATGATCTGAAAGTGGAATTATAGTTAGAGATAGTGAATACTAACTACTCTGACGTTTATGTGAACGAAAATATGCTTGATAGGCGTTTTTGGTAGGACGCCATCTGTGGACATAAATACAAGCGTTAGCAAGTTTTTTAACTTGCATTTTTGTTTATCATAAATGTACCTTTGAGGTCTTTCTTGCAATGATATAGATTGCAGAGGCTTCTACTATGTGGTGATGCTGAACTGAGATCAGACCCATATAGCTATCTGGTTTGCTATGCTGAGTTTGAAGACATTACGTGTCTAAAAAATTCACGCTTGCAAGCTGAATAGAAATTGTTTCATAAACGCTCAGAGTTTGTATTTAGATCTAGTTTCTTTATTCCTGTCTTTCACTGACGATAGCAAATAGCTTGAAATCATGATCTGAAAGTGGAATTATAGTTAGAGATAGTGAATACTAACTACTCTGACGTTTATGTGAACGAAAATACGCTTGATAGGTGTTTTTGGTAGGACGCCATCTGTGGACATAAATACAAGCGTTAGCAAGTTTTTTAACTTGCATTTTTGTTTATCATAAATGTACCTTTGAGGTCTTTCTTGCAATGATATAGATTGCAGAGGCTTCTACTATGTGGTGATGCTGAACTGAGATCAGACCCATATAGCTATCTGGTTTGCTATGCTGAGTTTGAAGACATTACGTGTCTAAAAAATTCACGCTTGCAAGCTGAATAGAAATTGTTTCATAAACGCTCAGAGTTTGTATTTAGATCTAGTTTCTTTATTCCTGTCTTTCACTGACGATAGCAAATAGCTTGAAATCATGATCTGAAAGTGGAATTATAGTTAGAGATAGTGAATACTAACTACTCTGACGTTTATGTAAACGAAAATACGCTTGATAGGTGTTTTTGGTAGGACGCCATCTGTGGACATAAATACAAGCGTTAGCAAGTTTTTTAACTTGCATTTTTGTTTATCATAAATGTACCTTTGAGGTCTTTCTTGCAATGATATAGATTGCAGAGGCTTCTACTATGTGGTGATGCTGAACTGAGATCAGACCCATATAGCTATCTGGTTTGCTATGCTGAGTTTGAAGACATTACGTGTCTAAAAAATTCACGCTTGCAAGCTGAATAGAAATTGTTTCATAAACGCTCAGAGTTTGTATTTAGATCTAGTTTCTTTATTCCTGTCTTTCACTGATGATAGCAAATAGCTTGAAATCATGATCTGAAAGTGGAATTATAGTTAGAGATAGTGAATACTAACTACTCTGACGTTTATGTAAACGAAAATACGCTTGATAGGTGTTTTTGGTAGGACGCCATCTGTGGACATAAATACAAGCGTTAGCAAGTTTTTTAACTTGCATTTTTGTTTATCATAAATGTACCTTTGAGGTCTTTCTTGCAATGATATAGATTGCAGAGGCTTCTACTATGTGGTGATGCTGAACTGAGATCAGACCCATATAGCTATCTGGTTTGCTATGCTGAGTTTGAAGACATTACGTGTCTAAAAATTCACGCTTGCAAGCTGAATAGAAATTGTTTCATAAACGCTCAGAGTTTGTATTTAGATCTAGTTTCTTTATTCCTGTCTTTCACTGACGATAGCAAATAGCTTGAAATCATGATCTGAAAGTGGAATTATAGTTAGAGATAGTGAATACTAACTACTCTGACGTTTATGTAAACGAAAATACGCTTGATAGGTGTTTTTGGTAGGACACCATCTGTGGACATAAATACAAGCGTTAGCAAGTTTTTTAACTTGCATTTTTGTTTATCATAAATGTACCTTTGAGGTCTTTCTTGCAATGATATAGATTGCAGAGGCTTCTACTATGTGGTGATGCTGAACTGAGATCAGACCCATATAGCTATCTGGTTTGCTATGCTGAGTTTGAAGACATTACGTGTCTAAAAAATTCACGCTTGCAAGCTGAATAGAAATTGTTTCATAAACGCTCAGAGTTTGTATTTAGATCTAGTTTCTTTATTCCTGTCTTTCACTGACGATAGCAAATAGCTTGAAATCATGATCTGAAAGTGGAATTATAGTTAGAGATAGTGAATACTAACTACTCTGACGTTTATGTAAACGAAATATACGCTTGATAGGTGTTTTTGGTAGGACGCCATCTGTGGACATAAATACAAGCGTTAGCAAGTTTTTTAACTTGCATTTTTGTTTATCATAAATGTACCTTTGAGGTCTTTCTTGCAATGATATAGATTGCAGAGGCTTCTACTATGTGGTGATGCTGAACTGAGATCAGACCCATATAGCTATCTGGTTTGCTATGCTGAGTTTGAAGACATTACGTGTCTAAAAAATTCACGCTTGCAAGCTGAATAGAAATTGTTTCATAAACGCTCAGAGTTTGTATTTAGATCTAGTTTCTTTATTCCTGTCTTTCACTGACGATAGCAAATAGCTTGAAATCATGATCTGAAAGTGGAATTATAGTTAGAGATAGTGAATACTAACTACTCTGACGTTTATGTAAACGAAAATACGCTTGATAGGTGTTTTTGGTAGGACGCCATCTGTGGATATATATATATATATATATATAGTACCATTACAATTTAGTCATTAGCTAAATTTATCATAATGTGCATGTAAGAAAATGTAAAACAAAAATCATCATCACATTTTTATATAAAAAGGAAGCTGTAGGGCATCCAAATTTAAACCCTACAAGATCAAGTTCTAAAAGCTTTAGACAGAAAGAGAGTGGGTCAACAATTATATTCTTTATTTGTTTGTGTGTTGATAATAAGGTAATACACACATTTAAACTATTCAATATTTAATTTTTCTGTTAAAAAGCAAAGTTATAACACATATGTATAGGCAGTGTGTGTTGTAAAAGCTATTTAGTTAGCCACTTTTAAATTTCGGATATTAAACTTTCTTTAAAACTAACCTATGCTTGATCAATTTTAATATCTTATTCTATACTTCTATTTTTGCTTTTCTATAATTGCAATTGGGATTTAAAAGCTAAGGATTTAATTTTAAATATTAAGGTTATAATTTATAAACTAGCATTCATATTATTTTGATGGACAGTTTATGAATGATTTGAAATGAATGAGTGTGTGTGAACATTGCATACATAAACTACATTTTTATTTATTAAATATTGAAAGGAAGAAGGGTTAAATCTGTCAAATTATTTTTTTTTACAATTTTGTGTTAAGGAAAAAAATCTGTTGAATCAGATATATATTTTTGTAGCAATTTTGTTTTTATAAATGATTGTTTGTCATTATGGAGTTTAAGCTTGGTCGGAACTCTAATTTTGAAATTGTCTCATTTTAAGATCAAAAGAAAAAGCTCCAATTTTAGATATTACAGATATATGTGAGGAAAAGGGATTAAGACTATTTTTTTTCTTCAAGACAAAAGTTTGTCTGAAAACCAGGTGTGTGATTTTTTTTTTATGTTCCTAAAAAAGATTGCACTTTCCAGCTAAAAATGAATTGGGAAAAATAGCAAGTCACACTATCACTCTAATTGGGTGAGTTGACTCAAAAATCAGATATAAAAGCAGTCTGGAAAATTGGTTGAGTGATTATTATTATAACATTTGTGATAGAGACATTTTTAAAAAAATATTGAAACTAAAGCAGACAAACATTTTTAATTCTGCTAGATAACCTTTTTTTTAAAAAAAATAATTTTTTTTAATTGTAAGCTTTGAATATTGAAAATAGAAGGATGGCAGGCTAGGAAAAAAAAATTTTTCCATCTGTCTACCAGAATCATCATCAACTAGCACATCATATAGGAAAGAAAAGATGTCTTGTCTGAAAAATAATATTCTACACCTTTCAACTGACCGAGAGAAATAAGATGTTTTTAAATAGAAAGAAGAAAACATTCACCTGCATTTAAAATCAGAAGAAAAGAGTAATCTACTGATAAATATTAAATCATCAAGTCCAATTAATTGTTCCAGTAACTGAGTTTAAACCCAGAAAATTTATAAACGTGAAAACAACTGCTGTACTTCATCCACTAAAAGAATCATGCTTGACAGGAAGAGAAGAAAAATTAATATAATGATTTCCAAATTGTCCACTAAAGCAAATAACCTCAATAGGATCATCATCATCAAACAATTATACACCTCAAGAAAGAGATTGTTCCAACGTAAAACGAAAATGGTAGCTGCAGAAATATAGACATTATACAAGATAAGTGTGAGCCCTTGGAAGTTCACCACAAAACAAAGGATCGGTAATATGACTTTATATATTTATTTTCTTTATGATATCAGAGTCTTAATAAACTTTTAGCAATAAAGTGGTATATTTTATTTAAAGAACTTTTAAAGACAATTCAGATCGATTAAAACCAATAATTTCTTACTAATAATAAACTTGAGCTTCATAAATGATTTTGAATGTATCAAAATTATTTGTTTATTAATTTACAGTTATGAAATATTAATGTGTAAAATAATTTTTTGTATTATTATTTTGGTTTTAAATAATATTTTGGTTTTTACGGGGTAAACACACACATACATAATAATACTTTATCTGTGTACAATTGCGAGTGAATGTGAAGGAATAAGCAGTATTAAAATAGTAAATTATTTTGTTTTAAGAAAGAATAGGTTTCAGAGTGTAGAAGGGAGGGGGAGAAAATGATTTAAAACTTGTTTCTAAAACTTGCTCTTTCCAATTCTACTAACATTTTTTTTTAACATTCTGCTTACATGTTAGATTATAAGGTATGTGTGCCAATGAGTGAATATTTTTTTTTATGAAATATTTTTCTTGTGGATGGAACATTTTAACAAATCGGTTACCCAATTTAATACCATATACATTTGACGGGAAAAAGGGAAGAACTTGAAATTAATCTGAAGATTACAATATAATCAATTTCTATTGTTATTATTATTCATATCAATTTTCATGTTTATCTATAAATTTTCATGTAGATATTAGTAATGCATTAATAAATGTTAATTCGTTTTATTAAATGAGGTGTATATATTTCATTAAGAGTAGTCTTTATTAAGTGTGATTATTCATCATTTAAGTTCCAATTAGATATACTAAAATTAAGCAATGATTATGAATTTCTTTATAAAAATTAGGTTTATGATTAGGCTGTCCTAAAGCTGTGGTTGAAACCATTATCGTTGTCATTATCATCATCATCATCATCACGTTTTAATTAATGAGCTGTTTAAATGTTTAAAGGTCATAAATAAATATTGATTTCATAGTATTTAGTGATTTCTGAATAATTATCATAACCATCATCCCATCATCTATTTCATGCAAGGATGAGTGAATTGCTATCCTAAATTAATCATATAATCCGAGCTAATAAAACTTATAAAAAAGTATTGAAACACATTTATTATGTTAAGCTCTAAGAAATGATTTATGTCTAATGAATTTTATATATTCCACTTTGTTTTTAAGGATGTTTTATGCTTACCTAAATATTAGTGCATACAGTGATATGGCTCTAAAAAAAAATCCTCCATTTTTATTAGAAATAAAGTACTAAAATGGGATTCAAACCCGATACATGTGAAAGGTTATTAGATATAACTGTGTCTAGATTCAGATAATCTAGTGGCGCCCTGCTAGACCATATTCACTTGGTATTTGTTTAAATATGCACTTAACATCAAACCAAGAAATGAAAGTGAGTAAAATCTACAGTTGGATATATTGAGAGGTATTTGATTGAGTTACCAGTGTACTCACTCACTTGATTTCCATATACCTGAATTATAGTAGTTCGTTCCTAATAATTTGTTTATAATTAAATATGTTTAATTTATTCCTACTCATCATTTTAATATTTATGACCTTATGGCTATATAGCTACTATCCCGATAATATATGGTAATATTTATATTTGAATCATTTTTTTTAATTATTTAATATATTTGGATCTTTTGATCATCTTTACTAAGTTACAATATATATATTATAACAGCAATAAGCTTATCTAAACTACTATTAAGGCTACCCATAAATAAAAGATATATATATATAAATAATGAATAATGATGTCACTAGGCAACCAAAAATTAAAATTGCCAGTTTTAAGATAAATCATATCTAATAGTTTTTGTTGGAATATTTAGTAGATATCTTTTATTTTATAGTAAAAATGTAGACAAAAACTATTATTAGATTATTTATCTTGGAGTTAACAATTTTAATTGGTGATTGTCTAGTAAGGTAGGTATTAGACATTTTCTTTCGTTCTCATCTGGATTAACTCATTTATTCTATTACTTATATCTTAATTATTCATGAATCAATTTACTTTAGCATACATTAAAAATATCTTCTTTCTTTCTAAAGATATATAAGTGTGTGTATGTATTAAAACAAATATTACATATGGTTCACTACTATTCATAAATTTTGATATTGATATGTAGCCTTATAATTGAATAATAGAAATGCTGAAGAGCATATAAAATTTTATGTATTATATATTCCCAATTCAAATCATCGCGCCAGTTTATTTCTAACAGTAGAAATTATTTTATATAAAATATCAACAAAAAAAATGTCATTGAAGTTCTATAAGATAACCTTTACACAAGCAAAATAAAATATTAATTTACCTTTTAGAATATTTATATGTGAATGAATTACTAAATTATTTATATGCAGATGAATATATTTTTATAAAAGTGTACAAAACTTAAATGTCAATCTTATTGCCTTCACAACTTTGAAACAAACCATTTAATGGAAGTATATTAATAATTTTTATTAGCCATTCTTTAGACTAGAGATTATCCACTTATATAAATAATATTTCTGTCGTGGAATTTTCTCTACATCCGTCTCACGCGATTGGTTTATATCTGCTTTGAACATCTTGTGAAAATGTTTAATCTAATTTTCTTAGTTTGAAATAGTCAAAACTGCATAAAAAATAAGTTGGGAATACTGTACCCAAATTGGTTTTAAAATAATGTTTTTATACAACAAATCTATTTAATTATTTACGAAGAAATTTACAGATAAAACTCTGAAAACAAAACAATTATGAGTTATTTCACAATTTGTATGTTAACAGAAAACTAGAATGAACATTTTTAGTAAATTTTATCTCATGTCAAAACAAATATTTAAAATTAATAAAATACTTGTTCTTCCTATTTTAAAAATGTCTGCTAAATAAAAATATAATAGAATTATCATTTTATATATATATATATATTTAAGTGTCATAGCATCGGCAGGGACGCGAACCCGCAACCTGGGCAACTGCCTGCAAGTGCAAGGCAGTCGCGCTGACCTCTCGACTACCAATGTAAGACTATTTTATATAAATCTTTTTTAAACATTCACATCACTACAGATTTTTTACTTATATGAATGAAGACATCTGTAAAAGATAAATGATCACTATGTATTTCAGGCAGAACAAGCACTCTTCAGTTGGCCTAAATAATATCTGCATATGTCTTCATCATTTGTTTGGCATTTACCAATAACAGATTCTTATTATTTAATTTTCAAGTGGCAAACTTTTTGCCCTCACATCTTTGACATTATCCACTTCGAATAAACTCCATAATAATTGTTACTGATTATTTATTAAGATAGAGATTATCATATCATTCATAACTCAGATATACTTTTTAAATCTCTGATTAAGATATGTCTGATTTCAATCAAGCATAATCATCAAAAATAATTTAACTCAATTTTTCTTTGTGTTATATGTTTTTCAGATACACTTGAAGTTTCTCTTCTATCACACCTTATTGAATCATATAAATAAAGACATCTCCCATAAAGAAAAATGACTCCCAAAAACTTTTTATGCTGAAACATCTTTCTTCAATTCAACCAGATCACAAACTTTTACCTATGTCCTTATCAATTATTTCAGTATTTATACTTTACTAAAAAGAACCAAGCAATTATAGAATTAAATAATTAAACATCACATGATCATCATTCCTTATCCTTACACAAGCTATTAAATCGGTAGCAAATTTTTCACACAGTAAGTTCACTCACTACAAGCCATAGTAATTAATGGATGCAAGAAAGTGTTTGGATAAAATCCTATCTAGTGCCTACTTATCCAATACCTTCAGCTTAATTTCTAGCTTGTTCTTTTATTAGTAAGGAGCATGGAATGTAAAATCTAGTGGCAGTGTTCTTAGACCCAAGGCTTCTCACTTATGAAGGACACAAGCTAGAAACCAGTCTAGGGATATTGGATAATTAGGCACTAGTTAGGGATTTTATGCAAATATTTTTTGCATCTATTGGTTACTATAGCTTGTACTGGGTGGCACTACTGTATAAAGAGTTATTTACAATTATAAAATTATGGAGAATGAATGAATTAAAATGTATTTATAATATAATAATCATAATACTGGGATGGAAAAGTATATCTTTTTAAATATAAATCACAACTGAAGGTTAACAGAGGCACTCATACTTAACTAAAAATTATAATAACTCGTTCCCAAAACGTAATAAACTGAATGAAATATTAATTCCCTGTACGAAGCAGTAGAGGTATTCTAAATTGACTTTAATATTTAAAACATCATCTGATAAAAAAACGTATTTAATTTATTTTCCATTGTAACTAACATTAATCATTTTTAAATATTTTTTATGAAAAAGAAAATTGAATTTTTAACATTTCAAATTTACTCATATGGGAAAATACTATACATATTGACGACATAAATTTGAATTTATTTATTATAAAATTATTCACAAGAAACATCAAATAATTTTTAAAAATTATTAAGTAATGACGGAAAAATACTCCACTCAAATCATGTTATTAGTTATAATTAATAATAAAAATGTTTATTCAAAGATAAATAAATATAATGGAATCTTTCGTTGCTGGGAAACAGGAAGCCGAAACGTCAGACTAGACTGCCATCTGTTGCTCTCTAGAATCCATAATTATCATTATACTACTAAATAGTTATCTAGGAACAAATATTTTTATTTTATTAAGAACAAGAAAAAAAGCAAAACAAGAACTGAAAAAACATTTATTCTTTGACATTATTTAGTTTATATTTTGACTTAGAATAGTATAATAACCACCACTCTAATAAAGAGATTAAGGTTATGAATATAGGAACTTTTGCACTCATAAATCAAAATAGAATAATTTTTATTGATAAATATTAAATAAATAATAACGTTTTTCCAGTTATTTTGTTAGTATACTTCAAGAATATATTGTGGAGTAAAAGTTTTAAATATATATAAGGAAAAAGTTATACAAAAACGTAATAATGAAGGTGGACTTTTAGTCCAATGTTTTTGTGTTTAATTAGAAAAACAAATATATTAATCTTTAATTAAGTTTTAAAAACGGTAACTAGATTGAGATGATATGATAATCATCAGTATAATAAATGATTAATAATGACCATGATAAATATCTGAGATGATAATATCAAGGTTGTGAGTACAAAAAGTTTGATCCTTTTATTTCAAGTTGTAAGAATATGCTATTAATCAATACTGACTTCCCCATAGTGATATTAAAATCTGAAGATAAAAAAATATTACAATGAGATAATAACTATAATAGATTGGCATAGGTTTTGTATTTTTATTCTTATAGCTTCTCCTTTACTCTCTTTGCATTTTTCTTCTTATATTCGTATATATTACTTTATTATAGCTTCTATAAGACAAGAGTTATAATAAAGTAATATTTTGTATTTTTGATATTAGATTAACTCAATTTATTTCAAAATAGAAGACTGTTTTGTTTGTTATTAATTTAATTTATTTAAAAGCAATTATAAAATATAACATTTTACTAATAAATAAATAATCTTCTGTTGTTAAAATCCTAAAATTTGAAAATATTAGTATAAGACATAAAAGGTATTTCAGTCATAATTAATTCGTTAGAGTCAAATCCTCTGAAAAATATGTTTCTTTCAAGGAATGTCAACTGGTTTTGTCCGATGGTAATAAATTTTGTTCAGATTTCTCAACATGTTTTATTTTCATCTAAGAATATCTTGATATCCTCTTTCTGGTCTGAAATTGATTGTTTTTTCTCAGTTTGGTTTTGACTGTGTATTCAATAAATTTAAAATGTGCATGGAATCTTTTAGTAACTTAAAAATTATAAGTTTTAATTTTTATAAATAAATAGTAAAAAAGAATAATATTTTAATCTAATTATTATTAAAATTTAAATTGTCAAAAAATTTTATTTTATTAAAGATTAATAAAATTAATTTAAACAAATCTACAAGTAAATAGTTACATCTTTAACTCTTTAGATGTGCATTATATTGAACATGTGAGCTATTTGACAAGCAATCTCATATTTTTTTTTTTTATTTTAATAAGTAAAGCATTATTTTTTTTACATACATATATATTTGATGGCCGCAGAAAGGAGTATGCTATTAACTGAAAAAAAACCCTTTGATTCCTCTTGAAGTTCTTACAGGAACCAAGCAGGGCAAAATCATAATATCCACTACATACATACTTATCATTGCACTTTTATTATTATGTGATTATTTATATAATATACAGACATGGATGGGCTGCTCACTAACATGCATTAGCCAGTGTGGTGATTTTATTGGCTTTTTACCTCTGAGTTTAAGATCAAGAAACACCATAGTCTTTCTTCTTGTTGCCTAATAAGGCAGAATAAATGTATGTGTAAATGATAAATATTTTTCCAATAGATATATACAATCATGACAGACAAAAATTAGTCATGGCCCTTATTCCCAGGAGGCTGTAAAGTCATCAACCAAGGCTTGGTGACCGAAGGTGGAGAGTGCTAAGAATCCACTGATTGTGGACCCAGGTTGCAATTTGATGATGAGTTTTTATTTAAGTACTTACAACTGCATATCACTTTGAAGTGAAGGAAGATTGCAAGAATTAAAAGAAGAACTGTCTTATATTAAATGGGGCATTATTGGACTTTGTGAAGTTAGAAGAAAAGGTGAAGAGACAATTGATTTAAAAAGTGGACATGTACCCTACTATAAAGGCATAAATACTGGAAATACAAATGGAATAGGATTTATTAAAAATAAAAAGTGGAAGATGACATTGTGGAGATTGATGGTGTATTGGACAGATGGCAAGATTAGTTATACAACTTAATAACAGATACCAAATGCAGATAATTTATGTTTATGCCCCAACAAGTTCAAATAGTGATGAAATAGTAGAAGATTTTTATATGAATATACAAAATGCTTTTGATCAGAGTTAAATAACATTTTAAAATTGTTATGAAAAACTTTAATGATAGAATTGGTGAACAAATGAAAGATGAAAGTGCCATAAGTAATTTTGGTTATAGTAATAGAAATGAGAGAGGATATAGACTTGTAGAGTTTGCAGAAAAAACAACAACTTTATATTATGAATACTTTTTTGAGAGAAATGTTAAAAGGAAATGGACATGAAAGCATTCAAATGAAAGTACAGCAGAAATGGATTATATTTTGACCAACAGAAAATACATATTTCAAGATTGTAATGTTCTTAATGAATTTAACACAGAAATGACCATCAATTAGTAAGATGTAAGATATGTGTTAATGCAAATCTAGAGAGACAAAAATTAAGAAAAACAATATTTACAGTTTTAAAAAAAACAATATTTACCATTGATATCCTTAATCTTCAAAAACATTCTAATAAATTCAAATTAGAACTTACAAATTGGTTTCAAGTATTAGTAGATTTTTAACATGATTCAGATTTGAATGAAATTAATATAAAAATAACTGATACACTTTTAAAAACTGCAAAAAAGATAACTGGTAGAAAAAAGCAACAATTGACCAATAAAATTTCTACTCAGACTAGAGAATTTATGAAGAAAAGAAGAAATATGAAGATATACAAAAATGATGCATTAAAAAGAATTGAATATCTCAAATTTTGTAAAATGGTGCAGAAAAGAGTTGAAAATGATATAAGAAAGTATAACTGTGAACTAGCAAGGAAATCTGTAGAAGATAATAAAAGTCTTAAGAGTGTAAAACAACATTTTGGTATTGGTAGGAAATTTATATCTGCAATAAAAAAAAAGATGGAATTATTGCTAAAAAGAGAGCTGACATCATGAAATTGATAGAAGACATCTAACAAGAATTATATAGTAATAAAGAACAAGTATGTCCTATATCTATTATATCTTCCAAATTGGCCAGAATTTTAAATGAAAAAAGTGAGACATGCAATTAAATTTGTGAAGAAAGGAAAAGCTCCAAGTAATGACGTAATTATATTTGATAAATTAAAAGAAGCAGGTGAAGAAAAGTTATATACCAAAGGGCTAAATGATAAAAATGGACCAGATGATCAGAAGATTGCAGTATTAATATTAATATTGAAAAAAAGTGATAGAAAGGATATTAAAAATTGCAGACCTATCAGCCTTTTATCAGTTTTATCAAAAAATTTTACCAAGATAATTACAACTCGTCTACAGAGAACACTGGACTTCCACCAACCAAGAGAACAAGCTGGTTTTAAAAGTGGTTTTAGTACAGCAGATTATATTCAAGTATTGAGAGAAGTTATTAGAAGGACAAATGAATAAGAGTTGTCATTATGCTTAAAATTTGTAGATTATGAAAAGGCATTTGATTCTATAAAGATTTCTTCAGTGATTAAAGCATTGGATCATCAAGATATAGATCCAAAATATTGTCATATTTTAAAGAATATTTATAAAAATACAACAGCATCAATTAGATTACAAAATGATATTAGGAAAGTCAATATTAAGAAGGGTGTAAGACAGGGTGACTCCATATCTCCAAAATGTTTTACAGCAGAGCCACAAGAAGTATTTTGTGGATTAAAATGGGAAGCTAAAGGAGTGAATGTAAATGCAGATTATTCAAGTCATTTAGATTTTGCAAATGATGTAGTTGTTTTTGCAAATTATGCTTTAGGGTTGCAAGAAATGTTGCAAAAGTTATCAGGTGAAAGTAGGAAAGTAGAACTAAAGATGAATGTTAAAAGAACTAAAGTAATGTTCAATGGATTTTCTCAAAATATGAAAATAAAGATTGATCATGATGAGTTAGAAGAAGTTAACAGTTACAAATACCTTGGACAGATTATTAATATGGATGGAAACATGATGGATAAAATTAATCATAGAATTGAAATTGTTTGGAGTGCTTTTGGTAGAAAACCTTGATAGTAAAAGGAAATATACCTATGTGTTTAAAAAGGAAGGTTTTTAATATTTTTTTCACTTTTTACTTATAGATTTGAGACTTGGACACTTAATAAAAGAGCAATACAAAGACTTCAGACAACTTACAGGAGTATGGAGAGATGCATGTTGAAGGTAACAGGTTGACATTGAAAATGCAATATATGTGTAAGAGACCAAACAGGTATTATTGACCTCATTAAAAAAATTAAAAGACTGAAGTGGGTTGGACATATTGCTAGAAGAGATCATAATAGATGGACAATTGAAATCTTAAACTGGATTCCAAGATATTGTAAGGACCCAGAAAAAGATCACATGTGAGATGGATGGATGAAATAAGAAAGTATGCAAGGGTGATGTGGGGAAGAGATGCTAGAGATTGCAGAAGATGGATTGAACTTAGAGAGACATTTATCCTGCAGTTGATTGATAATAGTTGATGATGATGATAATATATTTTATAACATTCATTAAAATTTTAACTTTTAAATATGAATAATATACCAACTTTTCAAATTAATCAAAAAGTAATTTTGTTTTAGCTTTCAGACTAAAATAATATTTTTGAATGAATAATAGATAAATCTGTACCAAAATTTTTATTATTAACATATATAAATACAGAATATGTTCAAGTAATGGATATGATCATTGAAATGTAAAAGTTCAACTAATAAATAAAAAGGTGATCATAAAAACAGCTAATTTTTTAGAGTTATTTTTTTTACTGTTAATCACTTTCTGTTCTGCATTATTATATTTTTTTTACTTATTTTCTAATAATATGAAAAAATATATTCAAATAAATTCTGACTGTGAACATCATATACTTAGTAAAAACAAAATTTTTATTTAATTTTACAATGTGCAAACTTACAATTTTTACCTCCCACCCCCCACCTTCACAATGCATTTTGGCTTTGAATGACAGTGACATCTATAAGGTTTTTTTAGAATTAATAATAGTAAATCATATCAGTTCAAATAAACAATAAAACTGTCAAATAAATATTACAGAATAGCTTTAGTGATCCACTTTATAGTCCATTTGTAGTTTGACATCTCTGCCTAAGAATACAAACAGAGTAATTTCATGAACTGTTTAAAAGTGTTATTGCATTTCCTTTATAACTTAACTATTTAATATAAAATATTTACATCCTTATGTTAACTACTGGTAGCAAACAAGTATCCTTATAAATCTATACAAAAAATAATAGCACTGCAATATTTCTTGATGTAAGTTATAGATTTATTATATTATCATATGTTGTACAGTTTAATTCCCTTTTGCAAAAAAAAATTCTTTATCATTAGGCTTCAAAACTTTGTATTAGTCACAGTGTAACAGACTTTGAATAATAAATATACAAACACTTTAAAATACTATTTAAAAATAGATAAGATCTATTACAGCAGAACTGTGAACTATTATATATTTCAACTTCTTTATATACATATATATATATATATTGAAACAGACACATTGTTTCACAAATATAATTTGAAGTTCTTCCCCCTCCTAATTTAAAGCTGTTGAGATAAAATAAAAAAGCCGACACAGTTTTTATAAATAAAAGTTAAAACAAAGAAATAAAAAGATGACAGCTATTTAAAAATTAATATTTTAAAATATTAAAAGTACTGTTAAAATGTAATATCTTGTGAAAGTTTAATGTTTACAGATTGTCAAAAAGAAGGCTGTAATTAACAGTTAATAAATTAAAAATATTGTTGTGGGCATAAAAATCAATAGATGTTTTTCAAAAACATCAGATAAGAGTCATTAGAATCTATCCCTTCCAAAAGTAGATGGCCAATGAGGAATGAAAATAAACACATGGTACTCCAAGAAGGTTGGTGTTAGACCGATCCCAAGACTGATAGATAAGAAAAGTATAAACAGATAAATAGGAGAGTAGAGATTGCTTAAGAGATTTCTGTGCAGACATATGGTCAGAAAGCATCAAGACTCTTATTAGTGAAACCCATATTATATGACTACTAGCCCAACAAAGCTTGGAGCACTGTGAATAATAATAAGAAGGGACCTGTAACTAATAAAATATTAAATGAAGACACACGTGGTTTAAATATATCTTCAAATGTCTGGATAATCAAAAATAACTCCTCTCCTCTCTGCCTTCTGTTCAGTTAAAATAAAGGCCTGTGAACTGACCATTGACTTGTTAAGCTCTCAGAACACCCCTTATTGATTGGAAAATTTACAGTGAACTGGCAGCAGATGCAGGTTGAGGAAAAGAAATTGTACACATTTTAAAGCCTTTTATAATACATAAAAAATATTTTGTAAATTGGATTTATTAAGTTAAAATATAATATAATGAAAGGTTGCCTTTAAATTGATTGATTGTAAATAATACAAAAAGGAAATATATTTAAAAATGGAATGCATCGGAATAATAGGTGAAATAAAAATATTTTGTAAGATGTGTTTGTTAAAATAATTTATGACTTAATAAAACATTTTCTGGATTGATTGGTTATCAAAATGATGCAAAATGAAAAATATTTATTCTGAATGACATTATTTTATAAAAAAAAAAAACTTTGATAGAATGAATTGCCTCTGGAACCACACATACATAAATTAAGGGAATGTTTATATATGTTTGTATATATGAATTAAGTAATAATAAATCTCTTTCAAAGGAAATGTTTATATATGTTTATATATGTGAATTAAGTAATAATAAATCTCTTCCAAATAATGACTTCAAACTGCATTGAAATAATAATACAGATTTTAAACTTCTCCCTCGATAAATAAATGGTTCAAACCCACACATAATATATTAAGTAATAATCTCTTCCAAATAATGATTTCAAATCACATTGATATAATGAATATGTGGTTCAAACTCAACTGAATATATTAAGTAATAATGAATATCTTCCAAATAATGACTTCAAATTGCATTGAAATGATGAATAAGTGGTTCAAATCCACATGTAATAAATTAAGTAATAATAAATATCTTCCAAATAATGACTGCAAACTGTATGGATATGATAAATAAGTGGTTCAAGACCACACGCCTACGGTATGTAAAATAAAAACAAATACTTTGGAATTCCTGGATTAAAACAAATATTTCTAGATATCTGGATTAAAGTAAGTACTTCAAGATACTTAGATTAGAATAAATACTTCAAGATACCTAAATAAATTAATTACTTCTATACACATGGATATATATATATATATATATATATATATATATATATATATATATATATATATATATATATATATATATATATATATATAAAAATAAAAAAGCAGATGAGGGAGCTTCTAACCTAGAAGGACAATTCCCACTCAGGAACAATCAAAAAAACATTCATAATGTGCACACAGATATGAAGGCAGCCAGTATAAAGACTGTCAACAAACTTTTCCTTCTTTTTCTTTAAGAACTTTATAAGTCATATTGTTATTAAATAAAATTATTGTTTCAAAATAAATAATACCTTTTGTCAATTTCATTTGCATCATTCATCCATTTATCCACTGGTTCACAAAAATCTTACACCTCCTGAGCTCTGTCCAGCATAACTAGATGATAGGGTTGTAGTGAGATGGAACTCTAGAGGCTCCATTTGGGAAACCAAACACAAATTTCTTGATGTTTTCAGTCTTTATGGTGCTACATCATCTGATGAATAGGGAATATTGTTGTAGGCAGAGTAACATCTGCATTGGAGAATGCCAATTTATAATTCCTTCCTGAAATATGCTCATCAGAAAGTAAAAGCAACAAAGAGAGGGATTGGTGGTGTGTCTGGTTACAATATATACAGCATATAATACTTTATGTTTTTTCATAAACTGGGATTAGAATAGAAAATGTATTGTTTATTGAGCTTCAAATAGAGAATTATTTTCAGCATACACATATCTATAATAGATAATTTTTATATATTCTAGTATGTATATATAAATTAAGATTATAGTGACAACAAAATGTTCAAAAATAATAATATAGTTTTGAATAGTACTTTGAGAGAATATATTTACATATATTTTACAGAGGGTGAATCACTTACCCATTCCATGTTAAAATAATAATGAGAAAAAAACTTCACATATTTTTATTCTTTAAATGATGTAAATAAAAAAAAATTTCTGATTTTCATCAAAATTAAATACACTTTGGTGATATTATTTTTTCTAAATAATTATTTTTCTTATAGAAACACCATAGACTAATCTCTTTAAGAAAAAATTTTGTCTCACTAATTGTTTAAATGTTTTTAACTCAGTATTAACTTTAAGTATAGTCTACAATTTTGTACAACTTTTAGCATTTCTTAGAAAATACTTTATTATGCAAAATACTGCATAACAAATTAGAAAAGATAATAAAGTAAGAATAAAATTAATGCACTTTCAACATAAATGGGAAATAAATCATTATTCAACATAATTGTTTACAGCATTCGAAGATAGTAAAATGGTTGCTAGTATAATTTATAATTTGTTTACAAATTAGGACTCAGAAATAAAAAAAATTGCTGCTTGATAATATGTATTACAATTGCAAATTTTAAACTTTGCATTGTTTGTTTATTTACATTTGCTCTAATAGCATATAATTATAGATTATATACTTTGATACAGTACACTTTGCAGTTTCATTGTATATATGGAGTGTTTATTTTATAAAATTTAAATCTATTTTTATAAAAAAATAATAAAAAATAGGTTTAATTAGAGGGATGTGAACCCAGACTTTCAATCTTCCTTCAGTCATCCACTACATAAAAGAAAAGCAAGTGATGAAAAAATAAAATTTATTTTAAAAAAATATTAGATTATTTATTATAAATTATATATTCCTTGGAAGTATTGATGGTCGGTATAATGAATCTGAGATTAAGATGTGATAATGATTAGATGAAAATTTTAATTTTAATTGTATAAAATAAAAACAAGATCTATATCTTTTTTTGGATTGAGAGTAAGCTAGTGATTGTGCTATATTTTCCAGTTCACATATGATCTACATAATACTTAGTGTTTGGTTACATTTATAAAGACTTCTTTAAGTAATTAAACCATACAGTATTTAATATTTAGAAATCATAAATTCGTTGACTAATCTCCCTTTAACTGCGAAATAAATAATCAAACTCACCACTTTGCAATAAAAAACTAAATAAAATTAAATTACCTGTTTTTTTTCATTTCAGTTGATTGTTGACACTGCTCAAATTTAAAAGGAGAAGTGATACTTGAACCAGATCTAAATATGGCAACATAATAAAACTACAAATTATGCTACAACTAACTACATTACTTCTATTATATGCTATCCACCCAAAAAAAAACTATAAAAATTTGTAAATTTTGCCATAAACAGCAACCATATTTTTTTTTCTAAATATTATATGGTATTCATATATGTTAATAAAATGTCTTTTATTTATGTTGAAAGAACATACATTTTATTTTCTCTTTATTATTTTTTCCAAATTTGATGTTCTGCATTTTGTGTTATAAAATATTTTCTGAGCATAATAAACACAATTTTACAATGTACAAAAAGTTCATTACTTAAGAAAATGTAAAAATAATTACAAAGATTCCAATTTCTTGATAACAATCGATCAATAAAATTTCTACCAAGACGACAATTTATAAAAAAAATTAAAAAAAATTGGAAATATACAAAAATGATGCATTAAGCAAGGATTGAATATTTAGAATACCGTAAAAGAGTGCAAAAAAGAGTCAATAACAATATAAAAAATATACTTGTGACTTAACAAGGAAAACTATAGAAGAAAATAAAAATCTTAAAAGTGTAAAACAACATCTTAGTATTGATAAGAGATATATTTCTTCAATAAGAACAAAGATTGATCTATTATTAAAGCAAGAGAGTTGAATCATTAAATGTGTAGAAGAGTTCTATGAAGAATTATATATTAATAAAGAACAAAGAAAAGTACATTCTACAACTATTATGGCTTCTGAATTGCCCAGGATATGAAACATAGATGTGAGACATGCAATTAAATCTATGAAGATGGGAAAATTTCCGGATAATGATGAAATTATAATAGATATCTTTAAAAAAGGTGAAAAGGTAGAAACAATTTTTAAAAAGTTATATATTAAATATCTAAATGATAAACCTGTTCCAGTCAATTAAAAAAATGTAGCATTAAGATTAATATTTTTAAAAGGTGATAAACAAGATATTAGAAATTACAGACTTATCAGTATTTAATGATTTCTATACAAAGAATTTTACAAAGATAATTACAACTCATTTACAAAAAATATCGGATTTCAACCAATAAAAAAGAAAGGTGGATTTAAAGTGGTTTTAATAATATGAATTATATTCAAGTATTAAGAGAAGTTAAAGAACGGACCAATGAATATGAGTTACCAATATCTTTTGGATTTATAGAATATGAAAATTCATTTGATCCTATAAGTATTTTATTAATAATTAAAGCATTGGATCATCAAGGCATAGAACAAGAATACTATCATATTATGAAGAATATTTATAAAAATATAATAGGAACAATTAGATTCCATGATAATACTAGAGAGATTAACATTGAAAAGAATGCATGACAAACACACTCCAGATCCCCAACACTTTTTACAGCAGTTTACCAAGAAATATTTAGTGGATTAAAATGAAAATCTAAGGATGTAAAAGTAAATTGAATTCATTTAAATCATGTTTTGAGATTCAAGAAATGTTCCAAGAATTATCAGATCAAAGTAAAAATGTAGGACTAACGGTAAATGTTAAAAAGACTAAAGTCACACTCAATGGATTTTCTAGTAAGAAAAAGTAAAAATTGATAATAATGAGTTACAACACCTTAACAATTACAAATATCTTGAACAGATTATTACTACAAAGGAAAATACAATAGATAGAATTAATCATAGAATTATACTTCTTTGAGTTGCTTTTGGTAGAAATAAAGATATTAAAAGGAAATATGCCTATGCATTAGAAAAAGAACAAAAATTTAATAAATGTGTTTTACCATTTTTATTTATGGATCTGAGACTTGAAAAATTAGTAGAAGACAATATGCAGACTTCAGATCATTCAACAATATATGGATAGATGTATGTTAAAAGTACCAAGAAGAGATTGAAAATGAAATGCATGGCTGAGAGAAGAAAAAGTATTACTGATATCACTCAAAGAATGAAGAAACTGGATTTCGGCTGGACATACATCTAAAAGACAGGCTAAGATGGCTATTGAAATCTTACTCTGGATTCCCAATAAATTGTATGAAACCACAGGTGAGATCAATGGATAAAACAAGAAAGAATATTGGGGTGGTGAGAAGAAGAGAGGCTAGAGATCAGAGAAACTGGATTGAACTGGAAGAGATCTTAATCTTTACATTTTTGATAATGGTTTACAATGATGATGATGATGATTATTGTTTCTTTAAGAGAAAAAAGTTATTGAAAAAAAAAGAATATTGCTTAGAGCATATGTCAGACATTTATACTATAGTTATTTTTTATTCTTATTGCTTCAAAAATGCATCAATAAACACACACTTAGTAATATATATATATATATATATATATATATATATATATATATATATATATATATATAAGGGTGTCTTCACAATTTATTACTAAAAATGGTACCACTTTAGAATGCATTCTCTGCTATTTTGTTTTCTAAGAAGATCCTTCAAACTTCCACTGATACAATAAAGAGATAATTCTTTCAGATAATCCCGGTCATAATTGATACAAACTGTTCCAATTATTTTCTCCAATACAGTTAAAAACTTGCTAATTACTCTAATTTTTGAGTTATTTCCTACTTACTAAAATTTGCAAAATATTGTTGTTGTTTTTTTTTGCTATGCTATATTTTGAAAATAAAATATTTTAGTACTATATTTTATTTTTTTATGCTAATTTTTACTAATAATTGCTAAATATTCTTTTGTGATATTTTATTTTTTTTTTGTTATTTTTTAATTACTAATATTTTTGATATTTCATTTCAAGAATTAGTTGGATTTTTTGGTCACATGATTATGTTTATTTGTATGACAATTGTGTTTTTCTTTAATGAAAAGTGCATTTTTTAAAACTGTATTGGACAAAATAACTGTAAAAGTTTATATTGATGATGATGGGTATTATCTGACATTGCTTAACTCTTGGTTGTGTCAGTGTAGTTTTGAGGTCTTTCTTAGAAATCAAAATGATAGAGATCCTATTCTAAACTGGTAGTTTAAAAACTATATTATTTGATTTATATTGTACTAAAAAGTGTCGTTATACATATGTGAATACTAAAAAGTGTTGTATAATTGCAGTTCAATAAGCAATAGGTATTCTATTCTAATCATTGTTTATCGATGAAAAATGATTTATTATATACTCTATATGCTGAACATGAGGGAGTCTAGGAACAAAATATAGTATAATTTGTGGTCCACTGTATTAATTATGAAATAATAATAAACTAAGTAAAATATAAAAATAGTGTCTTTTTTAAACAGTTTTTATTTATTCATTTATTAATTTGCATTATAAGTCAATTATTTTATATAGCGCGAAGTTTTTTATAAACAATAATATTTAAACAGCATTAAACTGTTGCACATGCGCTTTGGATTTTAAAAATAAAATGAATGAATACTAACACTTCAACCACATGATAAAGTCTTTGCAACAGTTTAATGCTGCTTAAATATAATTTGCATTATGAAAATTGCTAATAAAAAGGTTTAAAGTCAGATGAAGTTTTTATCCTTTAGTTAACTGTTACCTGATAATTATTAATAACAGTTTTAGTTTTGACTCAAGTAGCATCACTGTTATCAAATAAAATTCAATACCATCTGAAAACAAACAATACATGATTTCTCTATTCTTTGTTTTGTTTGCAAAAACAAGAGGATAAGTTCGAGCATTTATTTCATAGCTAAAGTGAGATTCATAATTTCCCTTTTATTTTTAAAAACTGTTTTAGTAATTAGTGTTTTAAAAATTTTTCCTATCAATCGGTGATACAAATACTATCGTCATCAACATGGGAATGTAAACCACTTGAAAATTTTTTAAGTTGCTTTTTAAGTAGAAATATAAACTTATATGCTAATATTCAACATAGACATTAATATACTGTTGACGCTTTTAACAAGTTAAATGTTTGTATATTTCATTACAGATATATAATTATTGTAGCTAAGTTAATTGTATATAAAGTTATTATTTTACATAATTTTACTTAACATAAAAGCATTCAAAATTTTGATATTTACAAATAATTCCGGATACCAAGATTGATTACATATATTAACAAAAGTATTCAATACAACGATTATAAATTCCTGCTAACTTTAAAAAGTAGCAATAAATGCATTATAAATTAGGATTAGAGTTAGAATTAAATATTCAATCTGTGACCTTAATAAATGAAAATTGTCCACAACCCTAGCTTAATCCTAGTACAAACTCTAATTTATAATACATATATTGCTATTTTCAGGAATTAATAATCGATTTATTGAATATTTATTAAGTAGCCATAATCAATCTTGATATCGGTGGTTATTCTTAAGTATGTTTTATAAAATTTTAAAAACACAATGTCAAAATCATAAGGCCAGCCAATACACAAAACTTCCCAAAATGTTTTTTTTTTTTTTGTGTGTGTGATCTTGGGCATAGATTTCATGGATATATTATAAAAATAATCTCAATAATATTCTAAAGAAGCGAAATGTCGATTATTTTCATTAAGAGAATATGGAAAAACATATGATAAGTTGTAATAATACAATTAAACATGGTATTGAAATATTTCAGAGAGAAAAACTCCAGAGAAGTTAAGACATCACAAAATATCAAATTAACAAAGTATTGAGTCATCTTGTTACATATGTGGACAGCTTCGCTTGCATAGGCATCGCAAAAATCATCTCTAGTTTATTATTGTTATAATTATTTCGGTTTTGTGTTTGTATCTTTATCTTTTAATATTAGAATAGACCTTATATGTTTACAGTGTTTGCCACCGCTGACGAGCAATAATTGTTAGCTTAACCGTGATCTTTATGATGAATTTATTATCTTAGGCAGTGACAATTATTTTCAGATTTAATAGTTTATTGTCCGCTTAAAAGATTTTTTATATTTCCCCGAATGTATTCTAGATTATTTTATTTTTTAGGAGTCTTAACATGTTTTAAATTATAAAGCGTAAACTTTTCGTATATATATATATGGTTAGATTTTATTATATTAGCAATTGTGTTATTTCTCTGATAATTCTATATAATAAAATATTTAATAGTTGAATGAGAAGCTGTTTAAATTAAATGTAATAAAAGATAGTAAAATGATTTATTGAGACGGTTTCTGCGGTATAAAATTAATCTTGAATACGCAGAAATATTATAATTTATTGAAACATAATTCAGGAACCTTATTTTTTCAAAAGAAAGAAAAATAAGAACCGGGGAAAAAAATTCAGTCAGCAACAGAAGTTGAAATTATTTTAATGGCAACGCAAGTTTTATGAATATTGTTAAGAGATAAATCGTACTTTAAACAAAAAAAAAAAAAAAGCTAAAATATTTCATCATTTGGAAATAAAGAAATAATCTGAAATGTGCAAACCGTAAAATACATAAAAAGGAATATATATATTTTCAACTTCACCTCTCAAAGCAGTTAAACAATAGCATGAGTAAAATTTGACTACAATTAGTGGCAGCTTGCCTAGTGTTTTCAGTCAATCAAACATTTCAACATTCTAATCTCCATTTTTAATGCGGGCTGTACCTACATATTCACATTTTTTACAATTCTACTTTTAAGATATACATATTTAGACACTGGTAAAATTATGCTAATAGATACAATGATGACATTCATGTAACTAAATATGTAGGTAGACTTAACGCCTGTACACATCTCTAAATGATATATACTGTTGTTTTGTAATTACTGATGTTTATTATAATATTTTAATACAAGTATAGTATATATACTTAAGCTAAATATAATTAGAGGAGATTTGAACCCAAACCTTCAACCTCCCCTTAGTCATCCACTTCATCTTATCACATGATCACATAAATGACCTCCAATAAGGTATGTTGTGCTGAATCATCATTCAACAGTTGTTCTAGATCATCTACTCACAAACATACATACATATATAATCAGTTCTTACTTTATATTAAGATAGTAAATCTTCAAAGTTTAATGGACAGGTTTTAATATTCTCCACCCTCCAAATCTTCCACCAGCCATATTATTGAAAATCTGATGCTGGCATATTTAAAGCCTTTGTTTATTATGAAAATTTATATATAAAACAAGTATACTCAATACATTTGAAAATTAATAATATGCAAGCACAACAAAGATATTTTTACTTACATACTATTCTACATCTTTTTAAATATTCTTCATGTGTTTGACATTGTTCTATATAGCTTATTGTTTTAGAAATTTAAAGTCATATTTTTTATACTTAACATTAAATTCTAGGTTTTTAGTAAACTCTCAGTTAGCAAAATGAAGTTTCAACATACAAAATTCTTATCTAATAATAGAAGCTTTCAATAAAATTTTACTCTTTTAGAAAGCATCTTCATCTAAAACTTCTTAACATTTAATATTTTACCTGTACCAAGACTTCAGCAATAATAAATATAAGAAAAAAATAAAAGTGATCTCAGACAATATTTTTATTGCTTTTGACAGAAAAATAAATATATTTTTACTTAAGGATTGTTTTATTTGTAAAATAAAATAATATTAAAAAAATATTTTTTTTAAATAATGCCTTGTAAACAGCTGACTAAAAAGTATAGAAAATAAAGTAATCTGACTAAAAACATCATTTTATAAAATCATTTGTTTTGATTTTTATAGCCTCAAATGCTTTAACAACATCAGCATCAATCCCACCCAGAATATTTTTGAATAGACTCTAGCAACTGTTATTTTTAATATAACTCCATGTTTGACTTTTGCATGGAATTAAACCTTTTTTATGTATACTATGAACATACTTTATATATTTCATCATAAATATTTAAGCCTTCTAATAATTACAATAAAAATATTTAAAATCAATATTTTAAAAATGTGGAAAGAAGTAGCTAACTGAAAATCTTACCAATAACACATTATTAATGGTTTCATGATACCTATTCCAAACGTTTAAAACACAAAATATTAGATATTAGAATTTTATGTTATTAAAAAATGATATTTTTAGAATTAGTTATCATCATAAAACAAAAAAAGTTTTAAAAATTAATAAATTATTAATTGTTACCGCTTAAGGTTTTTACAAAAACGATTTTCATTTTAGCCTGTAATAACAGTTTTCATAGCCACTTCCAGTTCTTGTAACATACTGTCTATATTTTCTAAGAGCAGTCTTCTTAAAAATAACATGTTTTCAAAGTCAATCCCCCAATGTTATAGTTTTTGTCTTAATAATAAGTCTTTTACAAAAATATTGTGGCATATACATTAACAATTACTAAAAATTATGTTTTGTGGCATTTAGACATGGGATAAACAATCTAAAGCAGCAGATAATCACAAATTGCCACCTCCATCATAGTTTTGTCTGAAAAATAATGTTTATGTACTGCTGACATCTTTTGAATTTTTTTTTTAAAAATTAATACATTTAAAGTGGAATCTTCATAGAAAGAATCGCTGCAGTCTGATAAACACCATAATTTATATATACAATGCTTTAAAACAATGTAGAAAAGTAGTGATTGCAGTGTCATCACACCCCCTAACATGTCAAATACGATAGTGCTATCATAGCTTACTTTTGTGAAGGACTTGAAATGATATATGTTTTTTATTTAGATTACTTTAACATCTTCCTATTTTTTAATCATCTGTTACATAAAAGCATTATTTTAACAAAATCTTTTTTAAAATTTTATTTTATATTTTTTTACTTTTTAGTTATAAATAAAACATATAATTTCAATTGAAATAAAATCATTTTCTTCATCATTCTCTTTTAATCATTTTTTTTAATTAAGTTTTTTGTTCTTTCCACAAAAGGGTGCCTGCATATTCATGATGGACTTTGAATCTGTGTGAAACAAATAATTTGACAATTTTTATAAGTGTTAAGATTTTTCAAGTAAACTAGTAGATAGACTATCTATCTAGATATCCAATTATCAATTGCACAATTAATATTTAGCTATTCTTAGTTAAAGAGTAAACAATGAAAGAAAATCACTTTTTACTAATCTTCATACTTTTTTCTGTGCATAGGAGTATTGGTGAGGTTTCACCCTACAGTGGGTTATTGAAGGCTGTTTTACTTACATATATTAATGCAAAATTTTTCACAGACAGAAGATGATTTGATTCCACCAGCTATATTCTAAATAGAAGTTATTCAAAGATGCCTAAAAATCATAAATAGTTTGTTTTAATTTTAAAAAGTCTTATATATCTAGATTTAAGTTTATTAGTCACATGACTGAAATAATTTATTCAATAAAATCTAAAAAAACAATGTGGAATAGAGTAGAAGGTAATGATAAATTATATAATTAAGTAGAGATAAAAGGTAGCTGCTGGGGGAGGGGGGTTGCATTTGAGCCTAAGATCTAGGTGCAGTGCTCTCTGATCCAAGGCTCCTCACTGATGAAGGCCATAAGCCAGAAATTAGTCAGGGGATGTTGGATGAGTAGGCACTAGATGGGGATTTTATGCACAAGCCTTCTGGCATCCATTGATTACTCTGGTTGGCACAGGCTGGCACTACTACATGGAAAGTTTTGCCTTGTTTATTAACAATTATGTGCTTGTATAAGAGATAGTGATCATGTGATGTTTAGTGGTTTAACACCAATCCTGCCTAATAGGATAGTGGTGGCTATGGTTGTTAAAGAGCCAAAGACACCAAAATGTATGGGTACTGAACTGAGTTCAGACCCATATGACTATATGAGCTATTAAGCTTAGATTGAAAATATTATTGTGTTTTCAATTTCATTCTCATGGTTTTGTAGTTGAGTTAAAAGGTGGCTTCTGGAGGGTTGCATTCAATCCTAAGATCTAGGTGCAGTCCTCTCAGATTCAAAGCTTTTACTGACAAAAGCCACAAGCCAGAAACTAGTTTGAGGATATTGGATGAGTAGGCACTAGATGGGTATTTTATGCACAAGCCTTTTGGTATCAATTCATTACTCTGGATTATACTTAATGGTAATGCTGTATGGAGAGTTTTTCCTGTTTAATAACAGTTGTAAGCAAGCATAAAAATGGTGATCATATGATGTTTATTGTTAAAAATTCAAAACTGTGAACATCTTGACAGAATAACAGACTGGGCAAGTTAATATAAAAGCATTTAACTTAACATACTTTACATTTTTTCTTATTATTTTATAATTCAATAAATTGGAGAAGTTCACTATCTTGTAAAGCTTAGCCATATTACAAATTAACTACAGCTTAGCATTGATTTTGACTAGGCTGGTCATATTTATAACATATGAGCATCCCAGTCGAAAGCAGTGCTTAGCTGTAGATAATTTGTAGTATTGTTAATCTTTCCTTTGTAGTGAATTACTCCTATTTTTTTTAATATATTAAACATTAACTTGTTCATGATGTTTATAGCTTTTGCCTGATTGCACTTGCTTTTTAAAATAAAATTAGAACCAACAGATATAAAGGCCAAATATAATAATAATAATAATAATAATAATAAGAAGAAGAAGAAGAAGAAAGAAGAAGAAGAAGAAGAAGAAGAAGAAGAAGAAGAAGAAGAAGAAGAAGAAGAAGAAGAAGAAGAAGAAGAAGAAGAAGAAGAAGAAGAAGAAGAAGAAGAAGAAGAAGAAGAAGAAGAAGAAGAAGAAGAAGAAGAAGAAGAAGAAGAAGAAGAAGAAGAAGAAGAAGAAGAAGAAGAAGAAGAAGAAGAAGAAGAAGAAGAAGAAGAAGAAGAAGAAGAAGAAGAAGAAGAAGAAGAAGAAGAAGAAGAAGAAGAAGAAGAAGAAGAAGAAGAAGAAGAAGAAGAAGAAGAAGAAGAAGAAGAAGAAGAAGAAGAAGAAGAAGAAGAAGAAGAAGAAGAAGAAGAAGAAGAAGAAGAAGAAGAAGAAGAAGAAGAAGAAGAAGAAGAAGAAGAAGAAGAAGAAGAAGAAGAAGAAGAAGAAGAAGAAGAAGAAGAAGAAGAAGAAGAAGAAGAAGAAGAAGAAGAAGAAGAAGAAGAAGAAGAAGAAGAAGAAGAAGAAGAAGAAGAAGAAAAGAAGAAGAAGAAGAGAGCTATTACATTAATTTTTAATATATTTTAATTATTCAATTTACTTGAGGTATAACTCTACATTGTCTTTAAAAACTTTATTTCAACTTATATAAATTTATATTATTACTTTATGTACTTTAACATGAACATAATTTCTAAGATCATTTTTTCATAATATTTAATGAGTTTTGATAAATTTATATTACAAACTAGTATATTTGATATATAAATTTTAGTTTATATTTAAAAGACCACAAATATAATAATATTTTTATTGATTTTGATGCATTCTTACTTGTTAATTTTTTAATATTTTTTGGTGTTCTTAAAGTGTCAGTTTTTTAAATAATTAGTGCCACCATACATCTCTATTGTACTTCAAAGATATAAACATTGAAAAATGCGAAACAAAGTGATCTGATATGTTAATAGAAAATAGTTAACTGAAATAAAATAATTTCTAATAAAATAATGAGAAAAATTAATAACCATTTATACAATTATTAAAAAGTGATAACATGGTAAAAATGTTATAGGTGGATTTTGTCTTCCTAAACATGACTGGATTCTCACCAGCTGATTCAAGTCAACACATGGACAATGTATTCATCTTTACATAAATATAAATTAAAAGATAATAATCTACATAGATATAAGCAAAAAACTTAAGAATTGCATTATTAAAACATACTTAATCTGTCCCCTGTGGTCAGTAAAATATCTAAAGAGATCAGAATCCTTAGCAGTACAACCATTAGTCTCTTTTTTAATTTTCAACTAAAGTGATAAAATTGATAGTCTTAATAAAGTTACTATTTGAATTTATATTCTGGTTGTAATCTTTACAATGTTACTTTATAATATTTTGTTAACATCTAAACTGGGTTAAAACAATCCATATGCTAAATAAGTAAAATAAATAGCTATAAAATATAACAGAAACGTAATTATATCTTTTAATGCCTTTATTTCATCATTAAATAGGTAGGAATGTTATTCATTAAATCAAATTCAATAAAGTCCTAACTTTATACAAATCATAATAATCCACCCATATGTATGATAATATTATTCTGGCAGATCATTCAGAGAAAAAAAAGTTCTTAACTTTTGATTTTTAATAAACTGTACGAATTTGTTCAGTTATTAATGCATCGCAACATTAAGGCATAGATCTAAGATATTTTTATATTCCGAATAGTATTTATGAAAATGCAATATGAATGATCATAAAGATACTAGAAAGATTAACTTTGAGAAGAGTGGATGGCTTGATTATTCCAGATCTCCAAAATGTTTTATAGTTTTGCAAGAAGTATTTTATGGATTTAAATGAGAATTTAAGGGAGCGAAAGTAAATGGAAATTATTTAATTCATCAAAATTTTGCAGATGACATAATTGGTTTTGCAAACAATACTTTAGAACTTGAAATGTTACTAGAGTCATCAGATGAAATTAAAAGGAGGACTAAAGGTAAATGTTAAAAAGCCTTAAGTATTGTTCAATGGATTTTGTTTTTTTAAAAAATGAGGATGTTGAGTTAGAAGTTAAGAATGACAAATAATTTTGGCAGATTATTATTACAGATGAAAACATAATGCATGATATTAATAGTCTAGAGTGCATTTGGTAAAAGTAACTTACTATTGAAAGGAAATATACCTATGAGCTTAAAAAGGAAGGTTGTAATAAATGTGTTTCACCAGTTCTTATCTTTGGTTCAGAGACTTAGATACTTAACAGAAGTGCAATACAGAGACTTCAGACAACTCAATAAAGTATGGATATATGTATGTTAGAAGTAATAAGAGAAGATTGAAAAAGAAATACATGGGTAAAAAAAGAAACATGTGTTATTGACATCAGTGGACATATTGCAACAAGAGATGATATCAGATGGACTAAAGTGATTGCAAAAAATTGCAAATCTAGAAAGAGACCACATATAAGATGGATGGATGAAATATAAAAGTGTGCTTGGGTGATGTTAAGAAAAGAGACTAGAATTTGGGGAAATTGATTTGCGCTTGTAAAGATGGATCATTAATGGTTAAAAAATGGTGATAATGGTTTGTGTTTAGTTTATATGAATTTTAAAATTTTAAATTGCCATAGTTAAGAAATTTCTCTCTTTTTTATTGCTTTAGTTAGATAATTTCAAATAATGTATTGAAATATAGAATTATTTATTTAAACATAACTTTTCTTATATTTATTATTATTTGTGATGGTAGTAATAGTAATTGTCATACTAATAGTAGTAATATGGTAAAATATGATCTATTTATCGACCAAAATTTTTTTGTTTTACATTTTAACTCACATATAATAGAAAAAACAAGACTAATATGTTTTGTCTAATACAACACTTTTTTTCAAAGTATGTAACATTTAAATAATTTATTTTTGAAAAATATAAATGAAAGTTCATCATCATCACCACACCCTGCATGAAGTTCTGCAATGGTAATTGGAATACTCTAGGGTTTATGTTCTATGATTCATACCCAGCTCTGTTATTTCTGACACTCAACCTTTTTTTTTAAACAAAAACAGTTCTCCATTTTAATGCATTGCATAGGCTGGAATATTAGAAACATATAAAATTATTATTCTTAAATAATTGAAATCAATTCTTAGATATGTTTCTGGGCTCTAATATTAAGAATGTGAATTTTAGATGCATGGGTTACTCATAGATTCTTTTAGCTTTCATGAGATGACAGTGAGAACTTCTGACCAATTTATTTCTCATCATATTCAACCATTATGGATCCACTGCAGAATGAAGTCTGTCCAAATTTAAAACAATGATTCTCTGAACCTACTTATTTTTATATCAATCCCACAAACATGCTTATCATATTGCTACATCTCACACAGTTTCTTTTCAAACCTTTTTTAAAAAAATTTTAAATCTATTTTAAGACATTATGCATATAACTATTATCATCTTTTCTCGAAATATGGCTACCATAATTCGACTTCAGTTACTTAATTTTTTCACTGTTGTAAATAACACCTATTTGTTTTTTCTCATGTATTTTGTTTTCAATTCTTTCTGTAACTTCAAACATATATCCATTCACATACTATAGTGCTTGCCTTGAATTAATGTATCACCCACTGATTAAATCATTTCCTGTTTTTGTTTATGGTCTTCAATGCCTAATATTTTATAATTTTTTCCAGTTCATTTATTAATAGCAAAAATATTTTTAAAAAGATGCTAAAAATTATTTTTGTGATTGAAAAATGAAAGAATAAAACAAAAAGTAAAACTCTCTACAAAAAGACCAAATTGCTATTACATGTGGACAATCTTGCCTTTTTTTTTATAATAAATGAATTTACATCCTTATTCCTCCGTAATAACAAATCAATATACTACCACTTTAAAACAATGTGTTAAAATCTTAGTCCATCCATTAACACTGCACACATAAATTAATATCAGTTTCATACTAAATTACATTTACTCTTTTATATTTCTAAATTTGAGATGCTTAAATGAATTTTGTTAAATAATTTACAGCTAGGTGAAAATTACTTCTAGCAATTATTTAGATATTTTTTTAATTAAATAATGTTTTCACTCTGAAAAAAAACTTAATATGCAAATTTAACAATATCTATCTTCTTTAAGCATGCTACCAAGTCATCTTTAACCACATTCAGATCTATAATTATATATATCTCAAACAGCAAATACTAATCCATGTGCTAATCTTTATATTTTTTTACATCATTAAAGTGCTTTTCTTCACAATGTAAAATCATTTAAATTTATACTTTATAACCCAAGTATTTCTTTATCCTAAACAATTTGCACTTCAAATTTTCTTACCTTTTATATTTGTTTTTATATTATCTTTTAGATCTTTCCCCCTAACTTTAAAAAAATGTGTCACTATTTTAAGCTTTATCATAAAGACAATTTTCATTATATACTGCTTTTTTTTTTTACTATTTTCTTTATAACCAATTTAAGTATCATTTATTTCTCTTTCTCAATTGGAAATGGTCTTATTTTTTATCATTCTTAATACTAGACATTAGCTTTATCTCACCATGATTATGCCATCTAGATTTAGTAATCAATATATGCTGAATGGTAATGTTTAATAAACCCTTTACTAGTACTGCCCTATCTAATTTTCTCAAAATTGTTTCTTCTTTAAGGATTTGATCAGTGAAGAGCTTTTAGATAAGGGAACAAATTACTTGAATCTCTTAAATCTAATGCACTTTTCTTCTAAGCTATTTTTTTACTTTTTTGCTTTGCTATCCAATTACCTATCCAAATTTAAAAAAAAACATCACTGATGAAAATAATAAGTTAGAAATTTTTCTGGGAATAATGAATAAGACAGCAATGGTAGGGATTTATTAAGAATTTACTATCCAACATCTAATAGTTACTAAATCTTAAACTAGGTAGAATAATGTGAATTACATTATATAAGCTTGGATTATGGGATATTTTACTAGTAAGTCTAATTTTTTAATGAAATATGTTTAACAAGTTTTATGATAGTTGTAAGTTTTCTTGCAAACCAGGATGGCAGACTGTATTTTTGATAAATATGGTTTCAAGGAATATGTTAGTTGTTAAACTAAAACTAAATTAATAAATCGATTTTTAAATTTTTTAAAAAAGGAATAAATTTCGGTAAAATTCATTAAGAAATTTTTATTTTTTTACTTATATTATAACGTGAAAAAGGAGAGACACTTTTAACATTAACTTACTTTGGTTCAATTTAGCCTCTAGTTTTTTTTTTTTTTTTTTTTTGGTCAGCAGTTTTTTGGCAAATTGTCATAATGATTTAAGTTTGGGACCATTCTGTCACAGAGAGCAATGCAGTGGCTATTTCTAAATTTACGGGATCCTACTCTCCCCAAAAGTGTGGTTAATGGTCATGATTTGACTGCAAGCTGCCGACTTGAATAAACTGTAAAAATTGTATTTATACATTTTTCTATTAATAAGTTAATCCAAAAAAGTAAAATACATTGTAAATATTGTAATTAATTTTGCCATAATTTTTTTTAAAAAAAATAATAATAATATAAAAATTAAATGTAAATATTAAATACGGTGTTTCCTAGCAGACATTTTTTTGTAAACATTTTCTGCCACTAACTCCCCCCAACCCGGAAATTGTAGATTTATCAAAAATGCGGGCTGTCATCTCTGGTAAAACTCTAAAATACCGTTTTTATATAATCTCTTAAATATTACATTTTTTTTTTACTTTCTTACTTTCATATCCTTTTAATTAATTCAGTCACAATTATTTTAATCTTATTATTACATATAAATTAAAAATTAGAGAATTTTCAGTTTTTTCAATATATCCTTCTTGGATAAAAAAAAAAGAATTCCATCTCACAATTCATTCTGTATTGCCTCTATAATAAAAAGAGGGCTGTTTTTTGATGAACTCTGACCCAGCTATATATATAAATAATATTTTTGACGTCTTATGTTCATATATTGCATAAATATGTAGCATTATTTCTGTAAACTAACGTTTGAACTCCATCTATTTTTATAATATTATTTCATTATATTTAGCATATAAAATTAGAGCTGGTTAATTTTAAATTCGGTCTTTGATTTTGCTTTACTAAGAAAAAATAGATTAAAACATTATTGTGATTAAAAAGAAAAAAATCGGTATTCAGCGACTGTGATATTTACTTTTAAACTAATACTATTTTTAATTTGTTTAAATACGAAAGTTAATATAACTTGCTTTCAAATAAATGTGAAGAAATTCGAATTATTTGGACTATTATAATTTAAAAACTTTTTTAAAAGATTGCAATAAAATTAAAAAGTTTTAAGATTATATAAAATGTTTCATCATATATATATAATTGTCACATACCAGATTACAGGCGACTATTGACACCTTCGTGATATAAATTATATTCAGCTAAAATAAATCAATCTCTTATAGTAGTGTATTATAATGTGGATAAGGTTAATGAACCATATTCATTGGGTATGCTGGATGTATAAACACCTGTAACTATGCTTGAATAGCATTACAATTATTTATATAAAGAGAAAGTATATATATATATATTTAATTGCAGTTTATATTTATAAAATTCACGTTATAAAATTATGAGATAACAAACATTTATTCATGTAAAAAATACGATATATTGCTATTCCAACACATCTGATGAGGATATAATATCAGAAATATCCAGCTAAAATTATCCCAAATTCAAAACAAACAAACAAAAAAATCACTTATTAACACAACCAATGGTTTCCCCGACGATTATCTTATAAAGTTTTTTATTTTTTATTTTTAGTTAGTCTTGCTAATTTTGATGTTGAGGTAATTTTACTTATTTAATTGATTTCTTTCGCTTTAAAAGATTTTAATGTAATTTCACTCTGGATTACCAACAATCGTGAGAATCGTAGGCTTATAAATTTCAGAGCTCCAAGAATAGGCAATACATTCTATTCTTGATCATTTCTCTACATTTAGTGCTTTTAATTAATAACCTGACAAGGGGATTTATTTTATATATATATTGAACTAGATTAAATTAATTCTTGTATATGTATTATAATAGAAAGGCGATAAAGAGTTTAATTATAATTGAACATCAATTGAAAATGTACTGTACTGTACAGTTACAATACAATAAACAGTACACATCTTTAATAACAAAATTTATTGGCAAAAGACAAATGTAGGTAAGGAGATTTGGAGCTAAATATAGCCTTTGTCACAGCTCCACCATGTTTTGATTTATAACTGATCATTACTTATGATTATTTGATAGCAAAAGTCTATATATTGCAAGAATAAATCACAAATCTAGTACTTACTTCTCTATCCCTGAATGCTCTCTTCCTCTCTCATTAATGAAAATACAAAAGAAATTAAAAAAAAAAATTAATAACAAAAGAGTAATATTCTAAATTTCCAAACTATTTTTTTTCCATTTAAAATAAGAAAAATACGGATTTAAATT
Source organism: Epiperipatus broadwayi (assembly GCA_028023455.1). Taxonomy (NCBI): domain Eukaryota; kingdom Metazoa; phylum Onychophora; class Udeonychophora; order Euonychophora; family Peripatidae; genus Epiperipatus; species Epiperipatus broadwayi. Next base: position 43,303 of record JAQFVV010013112.1, read on the forward strand.
TATCTAAGTCAATATTATGTAGATAGTATTATAAAAAATCAACCATGACAATTTATTGTATTATCAATAAGCAATCTAAAAGAGAAATAAGAGTTTGCCAAAAATGACCTGTCAATGAAAACTAATACCAGAAGTTTTTAGTTTATTCATTGAATGTATTAATTATGACCATTGCTAAAAAATTATTATGCATAGTAGTGTTACTATGATAATTTGCCATTTTTACAAAGAAAGACATTTTTTGGCTTTCTCTGATTTCTATCACACTCCTACACCCGTTTCCTTTTTCTCTAATCCCAATAAGAAATTGGAAAAAAAATTACAAAAACAAAAGACCCATGAATGAAAACTAATACTAAAAAGTTTTACACTCCACATTGAATTTGTATTGTAATAGTATTCTTCAAAATATAGGTGACTGTCTAAATCAATACCAGATTCTCTTTGAAAATATTTTTTTTTAAATGGTATTTTATTTTTTAAAAGTTGAACAATAGTAAACAATATTTTTGGTTTAATTTTTTTTTCTTTAATGTTAACTAATCCTAAATTTATATTTATTTTAATATCATAGAATTTAATCACCTACTATTATAATCTATTAGTTTTTTGAATAGATGAATTTGTCCAAAGACACCAAGCTCTAATGTTAAAAATAACTTTATTTAGACAATTATTTTCAATTTTTAAAATGTCTAATATTAATTGTTTTAAATGTGTATTTCTTGAAAACTTACATTTGGAGTAAGTATTTTTAATATTACCAGTGCATTACATATAAAAAAAGTTAAATTGTAGAAATGAAATTTTCAAATATAGAGTAATGTGCACAAGTTTCACATTAGAATCTATTCAAAATAGAAAAGTGGAGTTTGTTACCAAATAGGTTAATCATGGAATCTTGTAATTTTGAATTCAACTTGGCTTTAGATAACATAAATATTTTCCATAGAAAAAGATAAATGAAGGAATTCTTATCAATTAATTTAAAGACTCTATAATAATTAAATTCATAGTTCTATGAAAATTACATCTGTTTCTTATATGAATTTGTTTCTTTGGATAACAATTTTGACTTAAATAATAGAAAGCATTTCAGTGTAAATTACAGATTATTATTATTAATTTTTATCATTATTATAATTTAAAGGATTATATGTGCATATATATATAATTTAAAATTTAATATATTAAATAATAATTTATCTAATAATTATATATTATTACAAATGGCACTAGAATAGAGAGCTGCCCCTCATTATATATATATATGTATCCATTAGAAACCACTTAACACTTAGACAATCCTAATATAGATAATAATCAACAATCTCACATTGTTGCCAAGGCAACCTTCATTTAACAATAAAAGTGGAATATATATGTAATATTTTATACATATATGTGAATTTGTATGTGTGTATGCTTGGTAAAGAGGCTTATCTTTGGTAGAGTGCACTTCAGTTTTGAATACTATAATCATAGAATAATTCACTTTGTCAAGCATACACATGCATGTAAGCAAAAGTATTACATTTGTAATGAAGAGAAAATTAATATATATATAGACAACGATAATATATATATATATATATGTAATAAGTAAAAATTAGTAAAGCAATGAATTAAAAGCTTATCTCCATTCAAACTACTCAAATAGAGAAGATACATATCTTACAATAACATCTGTTAAACTAACATGCCATGAAATATTTTAACAATTACTGGAGACTAAATTATATGTGGTGAAGGAAGTTTTTCAAATTTCATAAGCAGCTCTCTTTACATTGAAATTCATTAGGTCACAATTATTCACTAATGTATAAACTATTCAGACTATTTTCACTCATTATATAAATACATTTCAAGAAAATTTCACTAAAAAAAGCAGCAACTCTCTCCATATAGCACTGTCATCCAGAGCAATCCATAATAATCAACAGATTTTAGAAGGTATGAGCATCAAAAATCACAATTTAGTGCATACTCATCCAATATCCCCAGACTAATTTGTAGCTTGTGAATTTCATCAGTGAGCAGGCTTGGATATGAGAGCACTGCACCTAGATATTTGGATCTAATGAAATCTTCCAAAACCATCTTTTATTGCTACAGTTAACTGTAAAGCTATGAACAGTGCTGTCAAATTGAAGGCTCCCCACTGATAAAAGATATAAGCTAGAGGCCAGTCTGGGGATATTGAATGAGTAAGGATTTTTATGTACAAAACCTTCTAGTATTTATTGATCACTATGACTTCCACTGGGAAATGCTACTGTATGGGAACAGTTGCTATTGTTTTATCAAATTGTATAAGCATAGAGAATGGTGGTCATGTAATGTTTTAGTGGCAAATTTCATTCATAAAGTAATCTAAAGACTTCAAATACCTAGATCTTTATGCCCCTGTTCACAGTTAATTACAATGACATAAATATGATTCTGATCAATTTTAAAGATAGAAATTATTTACACATTTCTGAATTTACTATGACCCTGATAGGGCTTTTTCACCTCTCATATAAGAGCAGTATTAATAGAAAAGGAAATATATCTGCACCCTCTGTAAATTTGTGTTCTGCAGTAATCACAAAAGAGTGTGTAAATACACATATTTAAAATGATGTTAACCCTAAAATATGTACTATATAAGACAAGCTAGAATTCTAACCACAGTATAATATATATATATATATATATATATATATATATATATATATATTACATCTTCCGAATTGCCCAGAATTTTAAATGAAGAAGTGAGACATGCAATTAAATGTATGAAGAAAGGAAAGGCTCCAGGTAATGTTGAATTATAATTGATATATTAAAAGAAGCAGGTGAAGAAATAGAATTTTTTTTAGCAAAGTTATATACCAAATGTCTAAATGATAAAGATGTACCAGATGATTGGAAGAATGCAGTAATAATATTAATATTTTAAAAAGGTGATAAAGAAGATATTAGAAATTACAGACCTATCAGCCTTTTATCAATTTTATATAAAATTTTTACAAAGATAATTACAACTCGTCTACAGAGAATATTAGATTTCCACCAACCAAGAGAACAAGCTGGATTTAAAAGTGGTTTTAGATCATATCCAGATGTTGAGAGAAGTTATAGAAAGGACAAATGAATATGAGTTGTCATTATGTTTTGGATTTGTAGATTATGAAAAGGCATTTGATTCTATAAACATTTCTTCAGTGATTAAAGCATTGGATCATCCAGGATATTGTCATATTTTAAAGAATATTTATAAAAATGCAACAGCAACAATTAGATTACATAATGAGACTGGGAAAGTCAACATTGAGAAAGGTGTTTTTTTAGTGTGACTCCATATCTCCAAACTTTTTACAGCAGTGCTGCAAAAAGTATTTTGTGATTAAAATGGGAAACTAAAGGAGTGAAAGTAAATGGAGATTATTTAAGTCATTTAGATTTCACAGATGATGTAGTTGTTTTTGCAAATAATGCTTCAGAGCAGCAGGATAGGTTGCAGGAATTATCAGATGAAAGTAGGAAAATAGGACTAAAGATAAATGTTAAAAAGACTAAAGTAATGTTTAATCGATTTGCTCAAAATATGAAATTAAAGATTGATTATGATGAATTAGAAGAAGTTAACAGTGACAAATACCTTGGTCAGATTATTAATACAGATGGAAACATAATGGAGGAAATTAATCATAGAATTAAACTTGGTTGGAGTGCTTTTGGTAGAAATAACTTGATACTAAAAGGAAATATGCCTATGTGTTTGAAAAGGAAGGTTTTTAACAAATGTGTTTTACCAGTTCTTACTTATGGATCTGAGACTTGGACACTTAATAGAAGAGCAATACAGAGACTTCAGACCACTCAAAGAAGTATGGAGAGAGGTATGTTGGGAGTAACAAGAAGAGATCGAAAATGCAATGTATGGGTAAGAGAACAAACAGGTGTTACTGACCTCATTGAAAAAATTAAAAGATTGAAGTGGAGTTGGGCTGGACATATTGCTAGAAGAGATGATAATAGATGGACAATTGAAATCTTAAACTGGATTCCAAGAGATTGTAAAAGACCCAGAAAGAGACCACATGTGAGATGGATGGATGAAATAAAGTATGCAGGGATGATGTGGAGAAGAGAAGCTAAAGATCGGAGAAGATGGATTAACCTTGGAGAGACCTTCATCCTGCAGCGGATTGATAATGGTTGATAATGATGATGATGATGATGAAATAGTAGAAGTACTATCGATTACGTTATAATAATTATCAAATGCATTTAAGTAGGTAACATTATTTTCCGATAACTTTATAGATCAGTATTAGCTGTGATTGTGCTTATTATAAAATCTTTAAATTAATTCTCAAAGATTACATAATAAATAGATAATCAGCTAATATTGATCTACATAGGTCTTAGACAATCACGTGACTTATTGCAGCATAAATTCAGTTGATAATGGTAATCGAAAGTGTTACTGCTTAAATTTGTATATTATTACTGTTTATCATTCCGTTATTATAATTTAATACTGTTATATATATATATATATTAAATAGATCCAAGATACTGCTAAATTCCACGGAATATTTCTTACAACGCAGTAATAGTGATTAGTCTATATAATGATAAGAAGATTAATATCGCTAAAAGTTCCTGTTGGGCGATTCTATCTTTTCAAAAAAATTTGCAGCGGATTTAAAAAAAGTATTATTTGAATTAAATGGAAATCTCAGAAAATAAAAAATAAATGAAGATAAGTTTCTAGGATTTGTAGACAATGTTGTTGTTTTCACAAATAATCTCCAGCGCAATAAAATCAAGAAACTGGAATTAAACTTAACATAAAAAAACGAAAGAAATGTTCGAAAAAATAACTAAATAAATAAAGATTGAGTGTAAGCTATTAGACTAAGTTATCAATTATAAATGCTTCAATCATATTAGTAATATATTTGTAAACATAATACTTGAAATTAATTCTCAGATTAAACTTACATAAAATACTTTTTAAAACGTCAGCAACTCTCTCTATACCAGAGTATCAACCATAGTAATCAATGGATGCTGAAGGTTTGTGCATCAAAATTCCTATCTACTGCTTATTCATCTAATATCTCCAAATTACGCTTTTATCAGTGTAGTCTTGTGATATTTTAGCAGTATAAAATACTTTTGTTAAAAATAATATTAAAAGAAAATATTCAGAAATTTGAAAAAAAGATAATTTTATTTAACTAATGCTTCTTTATGAATTTGAACCATGAACAATTAATTATCTTTTAAAAAGTAGATTCTTCTAACTAAACAATGAAGTCATCACCATTTTCATCTATTGCTGATCACATGCAAAATGAAGATATTTTCAAATTTAACCCAAATTTTCTGATCCATAACCAAACTTTCATATTTCCTTTTATCAATTTCAAATATGGTTTCTTTCTAGGTCTTTTTCATTTTCTTGCTATTTAATTTAAAGCATCAACTATCCATTTATTATCATCTTTTATAGGTGTTACATCATTCAGTGCAGTTCCATTTCAGCCTCATTGAAGGTATCAATTATGTCTATTTTTTCTCTTCACCCATGTACTTTGTTTGCAATCTCTTAATTGACAGTCATAACTTGTATCTCTCTATTATATTTGATAAATAATATTTATTTTATAAAGTACAGACAGTTAGTTGAAATTAAATTGAAAGGTTGCAAACCTCTTGGCTTATTATAATACTTATCTGACAGCCAATCATATGTTATGGTGGCTGTCTGATTAGGATCGTAAACACAAGACAGAGAATTTTATAAGAAAAGGGTGGTCCACCCTCTTCTTTACTTGTCTTTCTATATATCTAAGCCAGTCTGAAGCATTTAGGTTTGAAAGGGTGAAGTTTTAACTCACTAAGTCTAAATTACAAACATACAGTGTGAAATCCTATGATTTACTATGCAGTAGTTTATAGATTTTTGAGTGATCTGAAGTTTTCATATGGCTTTTTTGTTAAATATCCAAATCTTAGATGATAAATAAGAATTGATAACAGACATTTATTAAAATCCTCCCTTTTCAAATATATAGGTTTATTATTTCTACAAAAATAATCCATCCAAATTTAATGTTAGGGTTAATTTTATGCATTATATTTCCTTATGTATTAATAATCTATTAAAAATATTTGTATTTGTTTTTTTAACTTGTGATTATTAATCTTTATTCTCTTCTAAAAGCCCCATTAAACATGATTTTATGGTTTTAATGTTTATTTTTAATCTTCCATATATAGTTATCTCTGATAATTCAGTAACATTTTTTAAATCTCTGAATATTTCATAAATAATCTCCATTTACTTTTAATCCTTTACTTTCTCACTTTGTTTCAGAAAGGACTTCATGTAAAACTATTATAAAATGTTTTTGAAATGTATAATTTTCCCAATTCAACATCGATCTCAATGCTAACCTTTTTACATCCCCAAGTAATCTAATATCTGCTATTGTATTTTAATAATCAGACTTCAACATATGACAACATAAGATGTTTATATCTTAACAATCAAAAGTTTAATTATCTTGGAAATGGCATTAGTATCAAATATCTTTTCATAATATATAAATCCAGAGCATAAGGACAGCTCATATGTATTGGTCCTTTCTGTAACATCTCTAACTAGTTGTATATGATCCACTGTGCTACAATAAATTTTAAAACTGCTTTTTTCCTTTGGTTGCAATCCAAAATTCACTGTAGTTGAGTTTTAATTACTTTGGTAAAGATTTTGCTTAGAATTTGTAAAAGACTAATAGACGAACATGTTTATTATCATTTTTAAATATCAGTATTACTAATTCATTTTTGCATGTTTGATTATTTGGTATCAAGATATTTGGTACATAACTTTTCTAACAATTTTTCTATTTCTTCACCTGTTTCTTTTAAAATATTAGCAATAAATTTTCCTAGGATATTTCTTTTCCTTATACATTTATCACATTAAAAAGATTTGGCAACGTAGAATTAGTAATTGTAGTCAATGTTTTATTTTTCTTTATTACTTTGTTTTTTTATAAAACTTTTCCACATATTTCATGATATCATCTCTTTTTCCAGTAATAGTCCTAACTTTTCTTCTTCTCAATGAAATAGCTTTCTTACTTTCCAAAGATGTTGATTTACACTATTTCTATTTCTTCTATAGTTTTTCTTGTAATTCACATTTATACTTCCTCATATTATTACTTTTATATTATTTCACAAAACTCTAGTTATTCATTTCGTTTAATAATTCGTTTTTAAAAATTATCATAGACCTTTTCTTTATACATTTTATTTTTTCAGTATTAAATTGCTATATTTTATGTTAGCTATCTTTCTGGTAATTATCAATAAAGTATCAGTAATCTTCTTATTGTATTTAGTCAAGTCTGAACTATTTTCAAAGTATGTTATTATTTTTAAATGATTTGCAAGTTTTAATTTAAATGTATTGGGGATGTTTCTGAAGAATAAGAAATATAAATTATTAATACTATTTTTTCTTAACAAATTTCTCTTTATTCTTTTGCATCAACACATATCTAACATATCTCTAATCAATAATCACATTTCCTGTGTTCAAAATTACTAAGACCATTATAATCTTAAAATATATATTTTCTATTTAATCAAAATATAATTTAATTCTATTGTATTTTTATTTTTTTAATTTTGATTTAGTTTTTTTTTTTTTTTTTTTTAACAAAAAAAAAAAAGAATTTATAATATACACTTTTTTCTTTATCTGGGAATTCCACAAGCGTTTTGTTCACTCTCATATGTCCATAACGCTCTTTTCCTTTCAATAATTTATTCATATTTTTTTAATACGTCAAAGCATTTACCGGGAAGCGAACCCGCAGTTGCTTGGAAGGCAGTTACGCTAACCGCTAGGCCACCAACGCTTGACATAATTTATTCATTTTAACATTAGATTATGTTATGATTTAAAATGTCATTTGATCTGATTAAATGTATTTTATACATCCATATAAAAATCCTTTAATTCGTCACTATAATGAGAACATTTTGTGGCATAAACCTACATGTAAGAATTTTCATTAATATCAGTAAGTAATCTTGCAACTCTTTTGAATGTTCATACAATGTTTATAATGTTATTATTACAATATTTTACTTATTATCAATCCTACCCCATAAATACTTTCAAAATCTGTGCCTCTACAGTAAAGTATATGTACCACCCATTTTTGAATTTAGTAGTCTCTAAGCATAAAGTCCAAAAATGTTCCAATTAATATTAGACAGATCTTTTAATTTGTGCAACATCTTTCATTTAGAAGTGATCTGCAACTTTAGCTAAATGTTAAAAAGAGTAATGTTCAATGGATTATCTCAAAAAATGAAAATAAAGATTGATAATGATGAGTTAGAAAAAGTTAACAACTACAAATGTCATAGTCATACTATTACTACTGATAGAAACATAATGGATGGTATTAATCACAGAATTAAACTTGGTTTAAGTGTTTTTGTTAGGAATAACAATATTAAAAGGAAATATGCTTATATGTTTAAAAAGGAAGATTTTTTAATTAATGAGTTTTTATTAATCTGAGACTTGGATACTTAGAGAAAAGCAACAGAGAGACTTCAGACCACTCAAAAAAATATAGAGAGATGTATGTTGGAAGTAAAAAAAAGAGATTGAAAATGAAATACATGGGTTAAAAAACAAATAGGGTTTATTGACAATATTGAAAAAAATAAGAGACTGAAGTGGAGTTGGGATAGACATACTGCTAAAAAATGATAATAGATGAACAGTTGAAATCTTGAACTGGATTCCAATAAATTATCAATGACCTAGAAATAATCATTTGTGAGATGAATGGATGAAATAAGAAAATGTGCTGGCACGATGTGGAGAAGAGAAGCTAAGATTGGAAAAATGGATTGCACATGAAAATACCTTTATCCTGCAGTGGATTGATAATGGTTGAAAATAATAATGATGAAATAAAATATTGTCATTGAATGGCAGCCTGGGTCTACAATCAGGGCATTTTATGGTTTCATGGAAATAAGGGCCACAATTTAATTTTGTTTATCATTATAGCAAACATCTAAAAGAAAAAATGTATTTAAACACACACATTTGAAACCTGTTTTTGAAAAAATGTAACAGATGTATTCAGTTAATATTTTATTAGTTATCTGAAAAGACATAGTTTATTGATCTTAAAAGCTACAAAACTCCTATCATTGGATAATGCATTTTGGTAATAATTTCTTCCATTCTCATTTATCGTATAAATTACCACATGGTAATAACAAATATAACAACAAGTAAATATAAAATGGACAAAAAGTAATCATCTTTCAGTTAAATAGGAAACTTCTCATTGCAGATCATGATGAAATATGGAAATGTATGTCTATATTGGAAATAACAAGAACAGACAAAATAAAAAAATACTTGGGTTAAAAACATCAAATATCTTAGATATCACTGAATTAATTACAATACTAAAATGGATTTAATCTGGACATGTTTCTAAAAGATATAAACATAAGTGAACAAAATATCCTTTTAAGCTTCATTATAAGGTGGTAAAAAATAAATAAATAAAATAAAATATGTGATCCTGAAAGATAATTTTTTTTTTTTTTTTGCTAAAGTAGGCTGAAAACAGATCTATAGATCTATAGATCAAGGAAAATGGATTAAAATTAAAAAAGCCTTCAACTTATAGTGAATTATGAACTGCTAAAAATATTGATGAAGTTATATATATATATATTGAAATAATTACTTTTACATCTAGATGTTGGAGTACAGAGATAAAATTACTAAAATATTAAATCTAGTACTATTAATAACAACGAAAATGCTAATATAGCTATATGGAACGTAGTAAAGATCTTTATATGATTGATAAGAAGTTTATTTCTATGTTAAATATAAGTTTAATTACCTAACCTATGACCCAAATAATTTATTATTTATATGATGAGATTTGAATTTCGAAAATCTATCTTATTTATTAAAATCTCTAATATTTTAATTTAATAAATGATCATTTGCTATTTAATTTAATAAATTCGTATTACTTTATTTTAACATTTTTTACTATAACTACACACACATGAATGCAAAAGAAGTCAGTTTGGCAGGTGTATGTAATAGTGTGATATACAAATTGTTGGAATTACTTCAAACAATATATTAATTTATATTTAAATTTTGAAATGATGGATAAAAATGTTTTATATATAATACAAATGGAGCAAAAATATTAAAAATTTAAGTCATACGATCAGGTATCTATTTGGAATATAAAGCAGAAATGGAAGATGGAGGGGGGAGTGCCTATCTACCAACTCAGTACTATGTATTTATAACTTGATCGAGAACGAAATACTTGAAAGAACAAACAGGTGGTGCTTATATCATTGGAAGATTTAAGAGACTGAAGTGGATTTGGTATGGACATAATTCTAATAGAAATGATATATATATATATGGATAGTTAAAATCTTAAACTGGATTCCAAGAGATTTTAAAAGACCTAGAAAGAATCAACGTGTGAGGTGGGTGGATGAAATAAGGAGCTAACGATCAGAGAAGATGGATTGAACTTGTAGTGACATTCATCATGCAGAATAGTTAAAAATGATGATGATGATGATTAATTACTATAAGTAGAGTACTGTTATTCAGGAATCTATTTTCTAACTTTTTTTGATATTTCTGAATTTTTCTTTTCAGCAATTTTCTTTCCTACATCATAAAATTGAAACCTACTCATTTAAACAAACATTAATTTTACCACCTATAAATGATATATATTAGAGTTTTTTCATTTACATTAGTTGCATTAATATCGATATAGGCTCTATAAAATATTGAATACTTTTACATTTGTACCACCTGAAAAATTTGTATAGTTATACTTAAAACAATACTTTGTAATTTTAACTTGAACAGTAGTTATTTTTGAACGAATTGTGTTCATATTAATCGTAGTTTTCTGTATTTCTTGTTTTTGTCTGAAATGAGATTCATAACTGCAAGTAGTAATGCAATTTATATCTTTTGTCAACTTTTTGTAGATTATTAATTTATTTAAAATTATTATTACTTTATACTCGATTAATATACATGTAAAAGTCACTATGGATGAATATAATGACATTAGGCAAATGCAGTAGAAATTATTCATTTACGTCATCGTACAAGAAATGTTATGAAGATATCCTTTTTATAAAAAATATCAGAGAAAGGAATATTTCAATGACCTAATAGTAATAATGGTAAATGTCTCTAGAAATATTCAAACTTTATTTAAACTTTTCAATTATATGCATACAGATTAGTATATGACAATAGTTTCAATTAGTATTATTCTTTCTTCTACAGGTGTTGCTGGCCTGACCAGGAAAATATTAGCATGTAAATTGAACCTATTCATGAATATTGAATTTTGGGCAACAGTCAGTGGAAATTGTCCTATACTTATCTATGAGAATCATTCTGATTTCTCCACTTTTGCCTGAGGGCTATTCATTAACCTTGTTTTAAGAAAAAAGTTGAGAAATCATAGATAAGTATATAAAATTTGAAACTTGCTTTTGGCAGAATAATCTTGTTGGTCAGAGTGTCAGCTTAAATTCAAAATTTATTCATGTAGTAGGCCTAGTCCTAGTTCGATTCCCATGCTAGTATTGGCATTGGTCAGACTAATAATACATGAAAAAAGAAGATAAGAGCACTGAAAACATTGGGCTACATACTATTATGTGTTTGAAAAGTTTACATAAAGTTTAAATTTTTTAAGTTCATTTAACAATTAATATTAGATGCTGTAAATAGTCCCAAAAACAAAATGCTAATTAATATTTGAAAACTATAGTAATATATATAAATATATAAATGCAGATTATAATTCTCAGGTCGTGTGAAAGTCTGAGTTCGAATACCTTATATATTACAGTATATATGTGCAGGTATGGGTAAGCCTCTACTGATTATTAAATTCTCAATAAAGAAATCTGACTTCATAAAATTGTGGAATTAGATTGCCTAAATAAAACCTAATAGCCATCTAAATGATTTTAAATAATTTTCTTGTTGTTTGACATTACATTAAAGATATTTACATTTAATTATAAATTTCCTAAAGTCAAAATAAATGTTCAAACATCCAATAATAGGAGTTTTATTTATATTCCTGTAATTATAAATTTATTAAACGCACATTGATTATGTAAGTAATATTTACTGAGGCTATAACTTCGACAATATGCGTATAACATGCGATAGTAGGGACCTCTACAGGTGTTTTAACCACAAGCTTGAAGCTTGTGATTAAAACACAAGAATTCATTAATTAAAACATAAAAAACCAGAATGAATATTTCAAAATATAAATAAGTAAATAAAGTTATTTCAACATCGAATTTCATATTTAATTATTCGCAAATAAGATTATGACAATAAAAAATAAACGATAGTAATCTAAAATATATTAATACTAACTAATGCTGGGCTTCAAAAATATAAAACTTTTATTTAAAATTAAAATTGTTTATTTAATTTATTATATTAAAAAATATTCGAAAAGTTTTATCATAAAACGATATTTCATTAAAGAATTAACAAAATAATAATTATTATAATTTTCTGTTATTAGCTAAAAATTTTATATGTAAATAATAAATGTTTATTTATAAAAATGTAAATAAATACAAAAACGAATAATTTTTTAAGCATATTATGAAAAAGAAAACGAAACTTTATAATTTGAATGTTTAAGTTGAAATATGAATGAGTAATTAAATCAACAATGTATAAAATATAATGATTATAATTTAAATTAATACTTTTAATAGATACAAAATTTAATAATAATTTAATAATTTAATTTAAGACTCATAGTTTTGTAGTTAAATGGAGATAAAAGGTGTTGTTTGCTGAAGAGTTGTATTAGATCCTAAGATCTAGATGCAGTGCTCTCAGATCCAAGGCTCCTCACTGACAAAGGCCATAAGCCAGAAACTAGTCTGGGGATATTGGATGAGTAGGCACTAGATGGGGATTTTATGCACAAGCCTTCTGGCATCCATTGATTACTCTAGCTTGCTGTGTGTGGCAAAATATATATAGTGAGTTCTGCCTGTTTTAATAATTGTAGTGTGAGAATGTGGAATAAACATCTCATATCAGTGCAAGAGTCTGTGCATATCTTTGATTCTTGGAAATATATTTATAAGAAAGCCATGGAGTTTTATAATTTTCCACAAATTAGTTTTAATGTTCAAATAAAGTATGCAGTGAATTAAGAGTGAAGTAACCTTATTCTAAATATCTTCAATATGTTTATACATTGGAGTGCATTGTTAACCTTATTATTATTATAGGAGATCATAATAATTTTAAAATGTATTGTTTTTTTATATAGCTATTAAAATAGTAGCAAACTTTCCATACAATAGTGGTGATCATGAGATGTTTTAATGATTTTATATAATTAGGATCTACAATTTTTATATTTTCCAATTATCAAGAAGATATTTTACTATTTTATTGATATATTAGAAAGAATCCATCTTAGGTCATTTACTGCTTTTCATATTGTTAGTTTATTTTGGAAAAAAGGTATAATATTTGTTACTTTTTTTTAACCTAGAAATAATTCAATAAATAATCTTATAATAAAGTCTGTTTAGATATCTTATATGCTACAAAAATTAATATAAAAATATGAACTACAAAACAGGATCTTAAGTAGATATTTATTCTATGTTATAATGTTATTTAATAAGAGAAATTTGAATTTTATTGTAACACAGATATTAACTTTACTATTTCAATCAATTTCCCCCATTGTCTTTATTTAATGGTAAAACATGAATTAAAGATTTTGGTTCACATTATATTTTTAGATGCCAGCATCTATCAGGATCAATTCAAGATTCAGTAGTAATAATACAAGAAATATTTCAATTTTTGTTAAAAAAAAAGTAATTTGTGTCCTTAAGTAGTTGTCATATTTGATGAAATTTTATTAGCAGTGAAAATAATTTTATTTATATGTTTTTTTCATTTTTTGGTTATTGATTTAAATAAATTATTAAATATTTGTTTTTAATAAGTATTTGATAAATACATTTGAATTTTATTAAATATAGTAGTGTTTAGCAAAAAAGTAATCATCAGAAAATTTTCTAATATTTAAAAGAAATTGTCAACTGTAAAACCTGGTTTTTAATATTTTGGAAAAAAGTATTTTCAGTATCTGAAGAAATATCGAAAATTGTGTTAAGAATACACATTTAATGAAAAACTATTTTTGTCAAAAATATATTTTTTCCTGAAGGCTGAAAGAAAATAGTTTGCTTTATTTGTTTATTTATTTTGCTTTTTAACTCTCATATTTAGTAGATTTTAGATTACTTTCATTTTTTGTGTCAATGTTTTAATTTAATTTATTACAACTATAAAGATATAATGAAAAATTAGCTTTCATTTATTTAAAATATGACAAATAAAAATAATAGTTATGAAATATATTGGATTATTTCCATTATCTATTAGTAAATGTTGAATATATAGAAAATTTTAAACTTTATTTAAACTTTTGAAATACAACCACTCGTTAGTAGTAACATACAAATACACAGAACAGGCAGATATTAAGTAGACAGTATGGAATGATGCTATGTTGAAATTTCGACATTATGTATAAAATTGGCTAAATGTATAATTACTATTCTGTGTTGTCTATTACATAAAGTTTAAAATTTTCTATACATTCAACATTTACTGAAATATGATGGAAATAGTATGACATATTATCACATATAATATGCTATCATCACAAACCTTCAGGCAAATACTTAAAACAAAAGCCTTTTGCAGTAGCAAAAATGATTGATTAAAGGTATAGCAATAATAGAATATCAATTTTATGATAATTAATAATGAATAATAGATTCTCCTTTATTGTCTTTTGTTTAAAAATGTGAAATATGTATAAATTATTATTCTGTTATTATAGATTTACTGACAACTTGCTTTAGGATATAAAATTAAGTAAAGCTATCATTGGTGCCATAATATGCTTTAATCTATCAAGGAATATTTAGTCTTTTACCAAGACTTACAGTTGAAAACATCAAACAGATAAGATGTTAGGTATAAGTATTGCACTTAAGTTCAACAGTACTTAATGTATGAAGAAAAAAGAATTCATTTTTTATAAGCAAATATATTTCTGCATTTTTACAACTTTTTTTTACAAATATTGATAAAAAAAATAACTTTTAAATTGTCAGTAAGATTTCCTTTTTTTACAAAAAATTATTAAATATCTATTTTTTAATATATATATAATATTTTTATTTGAAAATGTTTTAATATATAAAGAAAAAAATAGCTTGGTAAAAATATGTGTAATGTCAGAGAGAAAATGGCCTTTGTCAATAAATTCATCATTGTAGTTTATAGTTGTTATAATAGAAAATTTTATTTTTAATATTTGTAAAATTAATTTAGTTATTTTTTATATTTTAATGAAATATATCTTAAATATAATGATTTCATTAAAATTATATATTTTATTTATTAAATACATTTTTAAACTACAGCCTCATATATTATTTTTATATTGATATTGTTATATTTTATATTTGAAAAAAAAAGACACTTTTTCTAAGATTAATTTTATGATATACACATATGTTTTTAATAAAATTGATTTAAAATATAATGATTTGATGAGTAATAAATGTTTTCATTAATATTACTTTAAATAAAATGTATGCAAAATAAAACTGTTGTAACATTATTATTACTAAAATTAATTTTAAATATAACTTAAAAAATGGAAATTACTGAAAAAAAGAATAAAAATTGATGAAACTTATACATTTATTTATAAAACAAAAGAAATTGATCTTCCTTTTTAAGTTAACTATAATAATGTATTTTTTAATTTCTCACAATATAAGTTTTAATCTTTTTAAAAACATTTAGATATATTGATAAAATATTTTTATATGTATTAAATTGAAAAAAATTTCACCTTCACACTATACATCCTTTTTATTCAAACTCCTCATATTTAGACAGAAATATAAAAATAGAACATAAGAAGTCTGTGCATGTTTTCTAAAGCAATACATTTAATAAATTAAAAAATATATAAATTAAAAGTATGCATGAAAAATGATATTCTCTAAAATAAATAAATAATGTTACCTACTTATAAAAACATACATTAAAACACATTTAAATATTATATTTATTAAAACAATGTTTTTAACTTCATACCCAGTTTTATGTTGATTTATGATATCAATTGTTTAGTATTAAAAACTTTTTCTCATCATATTTTACGTCATCTAGTGTAAATTTTAGTAACTAATAGAAGCCATAATTGTAGGTCTTGATATAGCACTATCCTGAGCAACCTGACATCTCTTGATTAACAAAAGTTATTCCAGCTGACATAAATGTAATGAAAAAAAAAAGAATTTGCTGTGGAACAACATTTTGCAAAAAAAAAAAAAAGGAATATATAAATTGTAAATCAAAAACACCAATTATGTATAAAATGTCAAGTTTTAGATCTTTTTTGTTTATTAATAAAGAATTATGTCATTACAGGTGTGATATATTAAAAAAGTTTTGAGATATTTGTCAAGAAATTGCTTCATATTGGTTATAAGGTTGAACAGATTAACAATACTTTATGTCAATTTAAAAAGATTTATAATAGTTTAATGAAGTTGAAGATTGATAGTAAAAATGGATATCTATTCCATATATTTCAAATGCTCAAGTTAAATGTTTTAATGGTATATATATATATATATATATATATATATATATATATATATATATATATATATATATATATATATATATATATATATATATATATAATATATATATATATAAATTCAAAAAGTAAATATCACATAAAAACAAAACCACCCCCAAACTCAAAATTAACCCCACCCCAAAAAAAAAAAAATTTAAAACACACCAAAGGTTTTCATTCTAACAAACAAATTTCTATATGAAAAAAAAAAAAAAAAAAACACATTATATATACTATTAAAAAAAACCCCCAAAAACCCTCCCATCCCATCCCCCCCCAAAATTAAAAAAAGGACTCAAAAATTAAATAAGTTCCTTAAAACTAAAAATTTAACAATAAAAATCCTTTAATCTTTTTTTTATATATGAGAATGTATTTAATCTTTCATTTTGTGTTACAAATGATATTAATATTATAATGATCAAAATGAAAGTGAAGATCGAATCTAACCACAAACTATGATATCTGCTCTACAGGGTGCCATCTAGGCATTTAAACCTAGAAAAATTTATAGAGTAGGCAGATACACGCTGTTAAGATTCCACTTTATTTAAATATTCAGATCGTTAGCCCAAGTCACTAGCTCAGTGGAGTAGCAGAGATAATAAAATATAAATTTTATATCTTAAATATAAAAGAATAAAAGCCACTGCCAGAAATTAACACATAAAAATATTTATTTACGCACATATAAAATAACATTTAAATTTTGAGGAATAAATTCAACATTTTAGATTTTTCTATTAATCTTTAGTTTTACATTTAAGTAAATTACAACCATGAGTTTAATATTTATTTAGTGAGTCGAGGATGAATAGACTACATAGATCTGCATTTGAAAAGAAAATATTCTTCCCTGATTTAACCTTAGGCAACAAATTTCGCAATCAAACCAGCGCCAATCCATCTGATACATTTATGTATTCAATGTAGCATGAAAATATGACAACACAAAATACTATACTGTCAGGAATGTACATCTGATCAGTAAGTAGAATTAGAGAAGACATTGTCTCTCCACCAACAGGAATGTTACATCTGTTGGCGAGTAGAACAATAAACATAAAACTCCATAGGAATGGACTGCGGTCCTTTGCCATCTTACAAACCCATCCATAGGCAAACAGAAGGTGTGTGGCATATATATATATATATAATCCTGCCCATAGCGGATCTCATACTACATCTACAATTACACAAATATATCCAATCCATTGAACCAATTCAACTATGAAATCAACAACCTAAGATTACCCTCCCTTAATATAACTTTACAAAACTATATAGCCATTCATGCCTGACTTAAATTTAAGATTTAAATACGTTCGCACAGTTTATTTTTATACAATTTGTTTTACAATGTCGAGTATAGATCGCCTGCACAGATTCCACGGTCAAAAACATTCCAAATTAAACACAACCGATCAAAATACAAAGTCAATCGATAACGTCAATTGCTGAGGGAATACAGGAGACCCTTTGGTGTTCATCATAAGACACCGCAGTGACATTGTTGACTTATATGTTCTAATCGACTGTGAAAACCACAACATAATCAACCGCTAATGAATCTATGCAACGTCTATACCCAACTTAAATGTAATGCATTTAATAATTTCTACAATAAATATTATTACAAATAAAAATAATAAAAATGGAAATGATTTTAGCAAAACTTAACTATATAAATTTAAACAATCAATTATTAATTTGAAAATCAAATAAGAGTTCATTTTAAAATTTAAATTAGCTGAATCTTTAAAAAAAACAATGACGAAAGTTCTTAATTACTTTTTTTTGTTGTTGTTAATTTGTAAAGTTCATAGCTCATGGTAGAAGAGTCCAGGTTTCTGCTTTTAATTCCCGTGATGCCTCCATTGGAAGATAATGTTCTGGAGATGGCAATAGCTGGTTCAAGGTATCACAGTCTTTTCATTTTTTTATAGAGAGTGTGGTATGTGCGTCCTACCACATCTCTCAAACACAAAAAACTGGAACTGTCAGAAAAAACTGTATTTCCCTTTTTATATCATCCACATGGATTCAATCAACAAAACGTCACTAATCCATCACTTTCATTAGGGTCCGAGCCAAGGCTTAGTGCTTCCATTGGTCAAGCTAATTTCTCTTTATTTTCTTATCTATCTTTCATCAGATCATTTTAATTATACAAGAGCCCAAGGCTAGCTTGCTTTTCAAACAATTTGTAAACAATCATTTCCATTTACAGATTACAAGAATTAATTAATACCTGTTTTTATTTTTAAATCTTGTACTTTTTTTTTATAAAAAAGTATGTTCAAATACTTATTTATTTGTTTTTTTTAAAAAAAATATTTTTAAAGTTTGGCATCTGTGCGAATGTATATACGTTTAACAAACATTTTAATTTTAGCGTTTAGTTTTTTACTTTTATTTGCGAACTTTTAAGTTTTTATTTTAAATTAATGTAACGACATATTTATATATCGTTACATATCAGTAAACTTCCTCAAAAAACAAAAACATTAAAAAAAAAAATTTACTTAGTGTTAGTAATTACGTTAAACAAATTGATTATATATGAAAATTTCAAAAGGACAAAACTTTTTTTTACAAGACAAAACAGTAATTACACACAAATATAATGATTAAAAAAAGTTGACTGTTGATTCCCTATTACCAGCTAAATTTCTGCCCCCTCCCTTCCAAGTTTCATTTCTCCTACCTTTAACTATTACTTAGGCAAATTGAACGATTAGATTTTAATTTAACAAGACTTTTTTTTAAAAAAAAATTATGATTTATATTTATTATTGCGTTTTATTCCTCGCATTTATATTTACATATGCGCAATTTTTCTTACTGGCAGTACCTTTAAGACCAAAAATTGAAACCGTAACTCCACGTCAATACAACAAATATATTTATACTAATTTCAGAAAAAATACTACGGGCATGATTCACTTTTAAAATTCTCAGGGCACTCATGTTTATTAAAGATTGGCCCAAGTTGGGTAGCCAGTTATAACGATCGAAATGAAAGTGAAGATCGAATCTAACCGCAAACTACAATCTGCTCCACAGGGTGCCATCTAGGCATTTAAACCTAGAAAAATTTATAGAGTAGGCAGATACGCGCTGTTAAGATTCCACTTTATTTAAATATTCAGATCGTTAGCCCAAGTCACTAGCTCAGTGGAGTAGCAGAGATAATAAAATATAAATTTTATATCTTAAATATAAAAGAATAAAAGCCACTGCCAGAAATTAACACATAAAAATATTTATTTACGCACATATAAAATAACATTTAAATTTTGAGGAATAAATTCAACATTTTAGATTTTTCTATTAATCTTTAGTTTTACATTTAAGTAAATTACAACCATGAGTTTAATATTTCTTTAGTGAGTCGAGTATGAATAGATTACATAGATCTGCATTTGAAAATATTCTTCCCTGATTTAACCTTAGGCAACAAATTTCGCAATCAAACCGGCACCAATCCATCTGATACATTTATGTATTCAATGTAGCATGAAAATACGACAACACAAAATACTATACTGTCAGGAATGTACACCTGATCAGTAAGTAGAATTAGAGAAGACATTGTCTCTCCACCAACAGGAATGTTACATCTGTTGGCGAGTAGAACAATAAACATAAAACTCCATAGGAATGGACTGCGGTCCTTTGCCATCTTACAAACCCATCCATAGGCAAACAGAAGGTGTGTGGCATATATATATAATCCTGCCCATAGCGGATCTCATACTACATCTACAATTATACAAATATATCCAATCCATTGAACCAATTCAACTACGAAATGAATAACCTAAGATTACCCTCCCTTAATATAACTTTACAAAACTATATAGCCATTCACGCCCGACTTAAATTTAACATTTAAATACGTTCGCACAGATTATTTTTATAAATTTGTTTTTAAAATGTTGAGTATAGATCGGCTGCACAGATTCCACGGTCAAAAACATCCAAATTAAACACAATCGATCAAAATACAAAATCATCGATAACGTCAATTGCAAAAGGGAATACACAAGGCCCCATGGCATTCATTGTAAGATGCCCACATTAACATCGTTGACCTATATATTCTAATCAAATGTGAAAACTTCAACATAATCAACCGCTAACGAATCTATGCAATGTCTATACCCAACCTAAATTTCATCATTTAAAATTTAAACAATAAATAATTTATACAATAAGAAAAAAAAATGGAAATGATTTTTATCAATCGGAAAACATATAAAATTAAACATTATTAATTTGATTTTAAACTTAAAAAAGTCAGATATAAGTTCATAAGCTTGAACGAAAGTTCTTAATTATTTTTAAATTTAGAGTTCATGTCAATATAGCTTACGGTAGAAGAGTCCAGGTTTCTGCTTTTAATTCCCATGACACCTCCATTGGAAGATAATGTTCTGGAGATGGCAATAGCTGGTTCAAGGTATCACAGTCTTTCATTTTTTTTTAGAGAGTGTGGTATGTGCGTCCTACCACATCTCTCAAACACAAAAAACTGGAACTGTCAGAAAAAACTGTATTTCCCTTTTTATATCATCCACACGGATTCAATCAACAAAACGTCACTAATCCATCACTTTCATTAGGGTCCGAGCCAAGGCTTAGTGCTTCCATTGGTCAAGCTAATTTCTCTTTATTTTCTTATCTATCTTTCATCAGATCATTTTAATTATACAAGAGCCCAAGGCTAGCTTGCTTTTCAAACAATTTATAAACAATCATTTCCATTTACAGATTACAAGAATTAATTAATACCTGTTTTTATTTTTAAATCTTGTACTTTTTTTTTATAAAAAAGTACGTTCAAATACTTATTTATTTTTTTTTAAAAAATATATTTTTAAAGTTTGGCATCTGTGCGAATGTATATACATTTAACAAACATTTTAATTTTAGCGTTTAGTTTTTTACTTTTATTTGCGAACTTTTAAGTTTTTATTTTAAATTAATGTAATGACATATTTATATATCGTTACAATATATTAGTGAATAATTCTAAATATGTCATATCTTTCAAGCATAAAAGTAATGCTGTGTATCAATTTTTTGTGGATATATGTTATCATATATAGGTTAATCAAGGTACAGTATTGAGAAAAGATTTAAGGAGCATGAATTGTTATCCAAGTGTCTAAAAAGTAAAAACAATAATGAGTTAATACTGCTTTAGTTTTTTTGATTCATGAAAGGACATGTAAATATAAATTTAAATTTGATATTGAAAGTGTTAATATTCTTCATGAAGAGAGAAGCCATAATAAAATAAAAATTAAGAAGGCAATTTTAATAAATAGAATTAAAATAAATTTAATTAATTGGCAAGCTGTTAACATTAAAATTCAGGATTCATGGGATTTGACTTCATAGTGTTTGCTTCCATTTTGTTGTTTAAATTCAATGGCAGTTGATGCAGGTTAAAGAATTAACTGAAAATATTTCTGCAGATTGAAAGACTTTACATAGTTATCAGTGTGAATGTTGTGGAGAAGATGCACAAATAGTGAGAGAGAGCATGATTAGTTTTTGTACAGGTAGATCATTGTCATGAGGCAATTAACATGAGATATGTTCTGATAAATATTTAAAAAAAACTTGAAATAGATATCCTAGAGTAATGTTAAAAATCAAATGGGAGATACACTAATAAAACAAATAAATTTGAAAAGATACAACGACAGGGCAATAGTTGTTTATCTGTCCACAGACATTAAAGTAGATAGAATACACACTTAACTGTTGTCAACATGGGGTAGGAATTCAGGTGCTCAATACCTCAATCTCATTTGAGAACAAAGATTGTCAGATGCATGCATAGAGCACTGACATTCTGTACTGGTGGATGGTGGGAGTTGAGATGAAGAAATGATATTGACAAAAAATAAAAATTCTTGGGTATATATGTATAATCAAAACATTTGCAACTAAACTCTAACAGTATTGAAAATATCAATATATAATAATAAATAATAGCTATGGCCACCTTACAGGTATGTCTGCCAATCCAAGTAACATTTACAATTATAATTTAAAATTAAAAACAAAAACTTGTCAAAGTCACACAGCATTAGTATTTCCACATGCATGGTCAACTTTCCATAATTTATGTATATCAGTACAATTATATTATTTTCTCAATACGTTTTCTATCAAATTTATAAAGTATGCATCTTTTTTTTTCTTTAAATCATTTTCCACATATTTTTGGAGCACTCAAAAAGGATCAGTCCCATATTTGAACACTCCAACCCTAGGATAGAATGCAGTGAAAAGAACAACTGTAAATGAAAAATCAAAGAAGAGTCTTTTATTAATAGCAATAATAACTCTATTAACAGACGTGACACTTGCTTTTATATATATATGTCAAAGAGTTGAGCGGGAAGCGAACCCGGGGCGGCTGCTTGGAAGGCAACTATGCCAACCGCTAGGCCATCAAAGCTATTTCCAAACCTTGGGCTAATTAAATAATTTAAATATAATTCGCATATTGCCATTTACATTCTAATCTGCACTATTTGTTTTTTTATGACTATGAATATGAGGCTAAACGCCTCGAATACGCTCAGATGTCAAGTATTTTATCGATTCACGTAAGTATTTATTATAGCTTCTCTTTTCAGCGCCTCAACATGAGTGTAATTTTGTTACATGTAAAATAGAAACAGAGTCATTTTAAAAATTTATCCACAGAGTATCATAATTTATTATACAAAAGTTCATGTTTATCAAATATTATTTGGGCACATTTTCACTCACCAATATCACAGGACCCACATAAATAAAATCGCATTTGTTGAATTTATAAACAACATCATTTACCATTAATATTTAATCTACCATATTTGGACCAATATTAAATGCAACATTAAAATGGGAAGAAATATAATCATAATATTTATTATTTATATATGATAACAAAATTAATGTTTCTTGCATAATTTCTATCCCCCAACTATGTGTAAATTTTTATAATGTATATAAAATAACTCGTATATATTCTATATTCAATAATTCATATATATAAAATGTAGATCTTACTGTTTACTTAAAAAAAGAACGTTCATTAATTTTACAAACAAGAGAGATTCATTGTTTATTCAAAGTCAACATAAATAAAATTTAAAGTGTTTTGATTTTGAAGCAAGATTTTAGTGAAAAAAAAAGAAATAAAAAAGATAAATTAAATTTACTATAACAAATAATTTAATAATAAATTACAGGACATCAATCACGTAGACCATGAGGGAGAAAAGTCTGAAAAAAAGTCTTCCTTTTTTTAAGAAAAGTTTAGATTCCTTCTAAAGACAATAGGAATTACTATGTAGCCCATAATTTAAAAACAAATCAATTAGTTTTGTTTATAGATTAACAGTTGCTTTTGTTAAATTAATAGAAATAATTGTAATTTATAAATATTTAATAAACTCCCAAACTCCGATTAAAATTGTTATTATTAAATTATTATACATATATAAATATATGTATATTATCTATACCAAATGTAATTATAAGTGACTTGAACTCAGAATTTCAAGTTTCCTATATTTATCTAATCTACCTTATACAACCAACATGACCACGTACATGTGAAAACAATTAATGATCTCCAATATACATATTTCGTGCGGAACCAGCACTTATCTGGTCCAGATCACAATATCCCACACATATATTCAATCAGTGCTGAGTTAATATATAAATAGCAAGTTTCCCTTCTCCACTGTCTAACTTTTCAGCCATCCATTTCATTGAAACTCTGAGAATGGAATGCTTAAAGCCCTTGTTGTGGATGGATGAAGAGTTGGAGAGTGGAGAAGATTGAAGCTTGTCCATTAAAGTTTAAAGATTTGCTATATTAATATAAACTGAGCACTGATTATATGTATGTGTGTGAGAGAGATGATGATCTGGACCCAACTGATGATTGCTGGTTCAGCATGAAATATATATATATATATATTGAAGTTCATTTATCTTTTTCACATGTCTGTTGTTATGTGTGTAGGTTGTATAAGATTGATTAGATAGATGTAGAGCACTTAAATTCTGAGTTCAAGTCCCTTATATATATATATATAAATTTTGGATCCTACCATGTATTAGTATTTTGTATAGATAAATTACTTCATCCAGCACACAAAAATCCTTTTTAAAATTTCTAAATTTTCAAAAAAGTTATCATCTCCTGAAATAGAAAATTCATTCACTGAATTAGATTTTCAACATTTAAATAAATATCATTAATTAAAGTGTATTCCATCCAACTTTATAGAAGTCTATTATTTTAACTCTTTCTTATAAAATTCATTTCTAATTAAAGAGATGACTGTAAAATAAAATACAATATTTTTTGTTGATTCACCTTCTATTCTGATTGGACACCCATCTAATACAAATGTTGTTGTTTTTTTTTTAAATTCATGCGCAATCGCAATCTTGGTATTATTGGAGAAACAACAGTTCATCGTTACAATATTAGCTTTGACAAAGATGAATGCAATTTCATTGAATTGTTGTCAATATAATTCAGTAAGAAATTATTTGTTTTGGTAGATGAAAACTCTTTTGGAGAATTTAGAAATTTTAAGCAAACTTTTCTGTGTGCTCATGGAATAATTTTTCTATGCAAAAAAAATAATATACTGTATGATCCAAAAAAGTATTTACTTAAATATTCCAATCATAAAAATCTTTATTATAATGTACTTGTAAATCAAAATATAGAAGCTTGGTATTGATAAATATGGAGCAAATTATGAAGATATGTTATAAAGGATTGTGACTTAGCATGAAATTCATCTTGGAATTTATTTGGATTTTTAGATATCTTTATTCATTTGTCTTAAAGAATGCATTATGAAAAGAAAATTTGAAGTATGTATATGTATTAAACCAAAGATTTGTTTTATAGGTAAAAGATGGATTTACACACTCATTGCTTATTATAAGTTTTAACACTACAAAACATTTCAACTGGATCTTAACAGACTTCTGGGTAAAAAAGGCATAAATATTATTGCATAAATATAAACTACAATATTGTTTATTGCACTCAAATATTGGGATTTTTAAAATGTCAAATATATGACAGGTATGTAATCCAATAAAATCCAGGAATAAGATATAAAGGGAATAATAAAAAAAAATTAGACTTGAATCTAATATCTGCTAATAATTTACTTGCAATAATTTGAAAGTTATAAGCTTTTAAAAAAAGCTGTTAGATTTGAATTAAATTTTTCATTTATCATTATATTATCTGGTACCTTGTTTCTAGATGTAATTAGACAAAATATTTCAGTCACATTGTTGACAAATTGTAATTCAGATATTTGCAACTTCTTTTATATAAATACCCTAGCACTTTTAGGCATAATTTGCAATATTATTAAATATCATCTAGTAACCAAAAGATGACAGATAGGATTTACTTGGAATACATGGCATAAAGCTAATAGATAGATAGATAGATAGATAGATAGATAGATAGATAGATAGATAGATAGATAGATAGGTAGGTAGGTAGGTAGGTAGGTAGGTAGGTAGGTAGGTAGGTAGGTAGGTAGGTAGGTAGGTAGGTAGGTAGGTAGGTAGGTAGGTAGGTAGGTAGGTAGGTAGGTAGGTAGGTAGGTAGGTAGGTAGGTAGGTAGGTAGGTAGGTAGGTAGGTAGGTAGGTAGGTAGGTAGGTAGGTAGGTAGGTAGGTAGGTAGGTAGATAGATAGATAGATAGATAGATAGATAGATAGATAGATAGATAGATAGATAGGTAAGTAGGTAGGTAGGTAGGTAGGTAGGTAGGTAGGTAGGTAGGTAGACAGACAGACAGACAGACAGACAGACAGACAGACAGACAGATAGATAGATAGATAGATAGATAGATAGATAGATAGATAGATAGATAGATAGATAGATAGATAGATAGATAGATAGATAGATAGATAGATAGATAGATAGATAGATAGATAGGTAGGTAGGTAGATAGATAGATAGATAGATAGATAGACGGATAGAATAGATAGATAGACAGACAGACAAACAGATAGACAGACAGACAGACAGATAGATAGATAGATAGATAGATAGATAGATAGATAGATAGATAGATAGATAGATAGATAGATAGATAGATAGATAGATAGATAGATAGATAGATAGATAGATAGATAGATAGATAGATAGATAGATAGATAGATAGATAGATAGATAGATAGATAGATAGTATTTAAATTAGCCGGATTTGAAAATATATAGATGTTTGAAAATTTTAGATTTTCTACTTAATAGTTAAGTATTAGATAAGTGTCAGCCTTAAGTTGGTATTTTATAACTAGGGTTTGAATATACTAATGCCTCACTGAGGAGAGCCAACATCTCAAAAACAGTTTGGAGATAAAGAGAATTCTAGCTAGACATTTTTAAATGCTTTCTCTTGTAGCATTTATCAATAAAAAGCTATATATATATATATATATATATATATATATATATATATATATATATATATATATATATATATATATATATGAGTAAATCCAGTAACCAAAAATTTTGAAAGTACAAAAAATATAAATGTCACTTAGGAGTGCTTTTGACTATCCTTTTAGTCTTTGTCAACTAATGCTTTGAAAGGTTAACCTTCCCATAATTCTGTGATCTTAATGTTTGCACTTTTTTAGTACTTTTTAATCATAGCCTTATGATTAAGCAAATCATCTGTATAGATAGATAGTTAATCATATTTTAATTTGCAAGTGTACAATATCTACAGACATTATATTCATAACTTTTTCTTAATAAAATACTATAATCTTTATTAATTGTTACACTGTCATCACCAGTTATAGATTTTAAACTGTATTAAAGAATAATGAATTCCTTCTTAAAAATTTTATTATTTGACCTAATTGCTGCAATATGTAAAGATAAGTAATGAAAATGATATCTGAGAAGAGTATTATGATTTAATTTGATTAAAGAACAGATTTGCTAAAAACAGCATTTACTCACAGTATAATGGCATTATTTGTCTGAATTTTGATAATATTACTATTACATATATTTATAAAACTGCAAAAGTATAATCATTTTGATTCAAACTTCCATATCGAACATATAAGTAATTAATTAAGCACCACATAAACATTCAATGTTGTGACTATCATCAATTTTATTTTACACCTTCTATAAAAAAATTTCATATTTAAAAAAAAATATGTTAATTTTAATTTTCAGCAGAGATTAATGTTAAAATTTTTATACAAATATAATATTAAAATAAACGTTATATATATATATATATATTGTACCATTTATATATACTGTACAAATGTGTTGTCATTGTGTAATATTTAAAGGCTAAAAAAATAGAAATAGTTCAACAAATACTGTTTATTTTTTATGTAATTCATTTTTTAGTTATGTACAATGAATGTTATTTGTATGTTTTATATTATCTATTTAATTAAAGTTAAAAGTGGAGGGAATAGAAATGAATACAGATTGTTGATCTAGATAAATAAAAGAAAAGCATTTGAAATGTAAATTATTGCCATCAGAATAATATCCTTTCAATGCTAATTAAAAATGTCACTAAAGGAATTTATCAAAAAAAAAAAAAAACTGTAGTAGCTAAGAAGAAAAAAAAGAATGTACAAAACAAAAGATGAAAATATATGCATAGAAATCTCAAAAAACTGGTTGAGTGTATAAAAAGAAGCAAATAACTTCAAGCAAGATCATGTCTTGTTGGTGGTGACTGTTTTTATGTGGCCTTGATGGTGTGAATACCTCGATTCAGGACTACTCATAAGCTGAACCAATTCATTGACATGAGTAGAAACCAGAGCATTTGTGGACATCTTCCTTCATTATAAAGAGGTCACTCCAAAAAGCTTTTGACTCTAGTTTTACATGAAAATGTTGACAGAAGAAATGAAAATTAACTACCACTAAGCTCTTCATCCCAAGAAATACATGCATGCTACAATAGTCAATGATCTACATAAATCCACAGAACTTACCAATTAAATATTTCATATCCTAATTTGTGTCTAATTCAGTATGCTTGCAAACTAAACTAACTATAACTTCTCATACCAATAAAGAGACAATCACCATTTTATTCTTCAATAGACTATTTCATTTACAGTTTAAGGAGAAAATTGTAATATGAACTATTTCAAATGTTTGATTAACATTATTATCTGGATGAGCACATGTATGTTCATTCCATTTTATTAGTAATTTCTAATTTTCATTTAAATATTTTAATTTGCATTAATAAAATATTTACCAGTAATATAAACCTTTCATTGTCCATTCTTAATTTTAGTTTATTAGATTTTATTATTAAGTTAGGAGGAATGTATAAAATACTTATGCCAACATGTTTGTTTAATATACAAATGTTGGGGGAAATTTTTAAAAAATATTGTCAAGAAAGTAAAATCAAAAAATTACATTTTGTTATTTACTACAAATGTATGGCATGCAGTGCAATGAGAACCAGTGTGTCAACCATCCTGGTGCCCTCTTAAATAAATAAAAAACTGATTCCACCAGCAATGCAAATTCAAATAAAAAAATTAGGTGAGTTAATTCAGAAATGTAGTTATGTTCTGTGAAGTTTTCTAATATCAAGTATGAATAAATGCAAATGTAACTTGATTAACAAATACATTAGAAATTTATAATGTATAAAGCCTAAATTCTCTGAAAATGGAACTATATATATATATATATATATGTGTGTGTGTGTCATATTATTATTACTATTTGCGGAATATTCCATGTAGTGAAAAAGCTAAATGCTGATGTTTCAGTACAATATCAAGTACCTTCCTCAGAGCGTCCTCTTTCTCAAATCATAAGAATGTGTGTAACTCAGACGAATTTTCTATTGTTTTTGTTCAACCTGCATAATTGCATCTGATTCTTATGATTTGAGAAAGAGGATGCTCTGAGGAAGGTACTTGATATTGTACTGAAATGTCAGCATTTAGCTTTTTCACTACACGGAATATCCCACAAATAGTAATAATAATATGACATCTTTTATCCGTGAAAATATTAGAATTAACATATATATATATATATATATTAATCCTAATTTTGTTGAAGGCTTGGTAGATTTCAACTTTTATTTATGGAAGTTTCCTTGACCACAGATTGAAGACTCATAGTTTTAGTTAAGTTTGTCTGTTTATATATGGAGTAAACTTTCTCTCTCAGGCCATGAATAAATAATACTCTTGTGATAAAAGACCAAAAGTAATATGTGTATTTATGTAAATTAATTAGTAAATGGGATGGTCATTATATGAATGAAGTTAAATCCATAGTCAAGGTGTATTGATGTGCAGCAACCAATCAGATTCAATTATGCAGACTGAACAAAAACAATAGCAAATCAATCTGAGTTACACTGCAATTAATTCTACAATTTTTAAAATAACAATAAATAAAAATTAAAGGAAAGCTATGGCTAGTTTATGAAGAGACTGTCATTCTGAATGTCATTTTACAGTTATAATTTATATTTAACTAGAATTTTTGAGATGGAAATCTCAGAAACACACTTTTAATTAATAATGGAAGTCCATGCTTAAATTTATGCAAATAACTTAATAAAGTGCTATAATCCTTTTCTGACCAATTAATAATTCATTGATCTGCATTACAATTAATTTTTTAATGGTTTACCTTTTTTAATACTTAAATATTGCATATGTGATGATAATTTCTTATGTTTCCTGAATAATAAATACATCTGCTTCCACAACATCCTGGAAGAGAATGTGATCACCACAAAGAAAGATTAATACAACAATTTTGAACACATCATAAAACAACAAAGCAAAAACAATAGTACATTTAATTACAAGGGAGTATGTAATTTGCTTGTACTAATTGTTTATTATATATGTAAGTAGAGGAATTTGAACTCATCATATTTCAGTCCATTCATCCTCCACATCATCTCAAGCAATAGATACACATGACCACACACATGTTAAAAAGATACTTGATCCCAATATATAATTTCATCCAAAACTAGCAGTCATCAGTTGAGTCAGATCACAATCTACCACACATATATACAATCAATGTTGAATTATAATAAGAGAATAATTTCTCAAACATTAATGGACAGGCTTCAATCTTCTCATCCTTCCAACTATTCAACCAACCATTTTATTGAGATGGGATGGAGAATAAATAAACTGAAAAATTCTAAGTTCAAATCCCTCAATTTACATATATAAAAACCATTCAGTATAAGCAAATTATATATTGCTTTAGTATTATATATTACTTGGGAAATAAATTAATTCTTAGTATAAGTTCAACCCATCCCTCTCCTATTAATATTTATTGATACATAATGTCCAATAATATGAGGGGTTATATTAACATAATGTCTACATGTGTATGACTGTAATATCAAATCAACTAAGGGCTTTGTGTATTCCATCATCAGTTTTTCAATGAAATTCTGGTTGAATAATTGGAAGAGTAAAAAGGTTTAAGCATGTCATATCTTATAATAAACCAAGCACTGATTATATAAACGTATGGGAGATTGTGATCTGTCCCAACTGATGACTGATAGCTCTGCATAAATTATGTATATTGGGAATCAGGTATTGTTTTTACATGTGTGTGATCATGAGTATTTCTTGTTTAAGATAGGGTGGATGATGAGTAGACTGAAAAATTCTAACTTCAAATTGATTTATTTATATAGTATATTTAGAAAAGTGGTATTTAAATATCAAAAAACTATACACTTTTTATAAAATATGTGAAACTACAAAATTTATACTGTTCAAGTTAATATGAAAAAATAAGCATCACATCAAAATAAGACTTAAAAGCACTGAGCTAACTTTTGGAAGGTTACTGCCAGAATCATGAAACTTCATCATGTATAAGTAACCATATATTGTTTTTTCAGTATGAATGGTTGTGATCCAAAAAAGTCTTACTAATCAATAGCAAAAGCATTAATATAAATGGATCTACAATATATCTTTTAAATAATTGCAATCTTCTTAACCTAATGTTTTATATGGTAAAATCCAAAAATTATCTATATATACATACAACATTTACCATTTTAAAATTTATTTGTAATATGTGAACAATAAATATTGATATCACTGTAACTACAAATAATGAAATTGTGCTCTAAGTATAGCATATAAGTCAAGCATTGATGGTCGAGAGGTCAGCGATGGCTGCTTTACAAGCAGTTGTCCTGGGTTAGCAGGTTCACTTCCTGGATGATGCTATGACGCATGAGAAAAAAGTATAGCATATAACCAATTCTATCAGTAAAACGAACAATCCATCATTTTACCTTACTCTTTTTTTTAACATATAATGAAATATCTCAAACACCAGGGCCAAAAGGAATGAATACTAAAATCACTTTAAATGACTTGCATTTAAAAGTTTACTTCTTTTGACCTAGATGTTTGAAATACTTTTCTTTATATAGAAAAGAAAGACAAAAAAAAATATTTCTTCTTTTATCAAATTGTCATATACTATCTCTAGAGGGCATTTCTATTATTTATAACAACAGTGATATTATGACATATTTATGAAGTTTAAATGAAGTGCTACCAATTAATTTGTAATAATTGAAAAGTTTTGTTTAATAAAAGTAATAAACAATTCATTTTTCATTTGCAATATAGATTACTTTAGTTGTATTATTTCATAAATTCTAAGTTATACTTCAGTTGTAAGCATATTTCATTAATATAGCAAGAACTTGGAAGTTAGTAATTCACTTTAAGGATTTTTATATATTCGTATTATTTATATTACAATTCCATTTAAAAAGCTTTCCATACATTCATCCTGTCCAGAGAAAGCCATAATAATCAATGAGTGCAAAAAGATTTGTGCATAAAATCTTTATTTAGTGTGTACTCATCCAATATTCCAGACTAGTTTCTAGCTTGTGGCTTTCATCAGTGAGAAGGCATGGATTTGAAAACACTGAGCCTAAACCTTAGGATCGAGTGCAACCATTTGACAGTCACATTTTATCTTTTTTGTTACCTATAACACTATGAATGTAAAATAAAAACATAATGTTTTCAATCCAAGCTCATTTGCTTGTAAAGTCATACAGACCTGAATCCAGTTCAGTGTCTATACATTTTGGTGTGTTTGGTTTTTTTAATAACCATTCACCATCATTTCATGGGTATGATTTGTATTAAACCATTAAACATCACGTGATCACTATTTCCTCTGCTAACACAACCTGTTAAAGCAGTAAACAATTCTCCATACAGCAGTGCCACCCAGTGACAGCATCACTATATAAAAGTTAGTTACTATTTTAACAGTTTGTGTAAACATAGGAAATAGTGACCATGTGATGATTAGTGGTTCAAATACATCTAATGTGTGAAATAGTAAAAAAAATTCTCACACTACATCAGCAAAGTAAAGAAAGAATGGGTTAACTATTCTTATGCTTGTCAATGTAAATAGGTTTTAATTAGCTAAATGCATTGAAATTTTAGAGTAAAGTGAATATTTCAACATCAGTAGTTAATTTATTTACATCAATAACTATACAAATAAATGAATTAGGCCTTCCTTTAAATTGTATGACATTTAGTGATTTTGTTTATTATTTTATAGCTAGATAAATTTCACTCCAGTCTATTGTGTTCGTATATTCAAATTAAATATTTCTTCATTAAAAAGCATATGTTTCAAGGAAAAAATAATTAGGTGCTGATATAGTAAATGCTCTGGTGGCCATTTTGAATTTTAAAATACCCAAAAACTATGTTGGCACATGTCAGCAAGTTTCCTCAAAGCAAAAAAAAAATGTTAAAGCAACTAAGGCCAACACATTTTTGGATTGTAAAAAAATATTGTAATTTGCAAAAGACACCTGGAATAAAACTTTAAAACGTTTGGGGGAAAAAATCATTGTATTTGCTTTTAATTACAAAACTCAATAGGTGTAATATTTAAATCATGATAAAAATGTGATTAAAGTACAAAAATTGATGTTTGAAATGTGATATTTAGTGAGAAAAAATTACAGGCTCTAATACAATAGTTACATTTAGTTTTGGTTAGCGTATAATTCTAGTCATCGTACTTGCAGCCCCATAGTAATATCATACGTAATTGAAATTTGTTAAAGCCATCAATTAAGAAAAACTATTAGGATGGGTAAATTTCTAGTTTTGATATAAAACTATCTCAAAATGGAGAGGAGGAAGGTAATATTTAATATTATATACGTTTGTGTTTTTTGTAAAAGATCATGGTCAAAGTTGTTGGATTTATCTAACATATTATATGTTATAACAGATCGATCTTTCATTTATACATTTGGGGTAAAAATCTATTTCTCTATTTTATATCTTTCACTGTGCAAACTTTATTTTGGTGCGCATATATATATATATATTGTAACCATATATTTTAGTATAAAATATAATAATTGATATAACTGGTATAAAAATTTCTCTGTCTTCTTTTGGTGATTTGATTGGCTTGATTTGCACTTTGAACAGATTACTCTCTTATATTCAAAATAATTTATTAGAGAGAATGGGTAATATTTTGCCTTACTTGTTGTCTATATTATTTTAATAAATTTAAATTGCTTCTTTCCATATACTAATTCATATCAAAATGTTTAACTTTTTAAAAATTTTGACAACACATTAAATTTGGTAAAATATTATTAAAAATAATATTTTATTTTTATTTGTTTAAAATGGTCTTAAAAATTATTTCCATTGAATTAAAAAAAACCATTTGTTCAACTAAATTTAATTATTAAAAATAAATACAGTAATTACGTATGCGTTTCAATGTAAAAAAGAAGGGAGTGCAAATTAAAAAAAAGATCGTCTGATAGTGTTGCTTTTGGAGGGAGAAAGAAAAGAAAATGGTAAAAGGCAAATGGTGTAAATATGATAAGCTTATTTTAAAATAGTTAACAAGTAAACGGATTACCACAAAGTTTTCTATAAACGTAAAAATAACATAGTGGTATTTAATAATAAGATGAATTGCTAAATTTAAAAGTCTGTTCAAGTCGGCTAGCCAGGTGGATCAAATCGCCAGTAATAATTTTCCAATATTACATTTGAAATATGTCGGAGCTTTCCAGTTTAAAAGCAGAGTTGATTGCAAGATTTTGGTATGTTTTAAAATATTTATTATTCTACAATTTGGAAAAATTAAATAAGTATTTTAATTACAGAAGTTTTATAAATATGAAAATTTGCTTTTTAAAAAAGAAGAAGTTTAAATTAAAGTAAAATGTTAAAGTTATTAACATAGTTTAATATTTCCATTTATAATTTTAATAAAAAATATAGTATTGATTGATATTTAACTTTGCAATGCCAGTAATATATTTGCTAGTTAATTTGTTTACCATTTGGATAATAAAAACAGTCTTCAAATAATTAATCAAAGCTATTTTCTAATTTTATCGTCAGTTTGGAATGATTAAATTAATTGCTATAATTAGTATTCCTAGATTTAAGCGTG
Source organism: Epiperipatus broadwayi (assembly GCA_028023455.1). NCBI lineage: Eukaryota > Metazoa > Onychophora > Udeonychophora > Euonychophora > Peripatidae > Epiperipatus > Epiperipatus broadwayi. The sequence goes on from JAQFVV010013112.1 coordinate 78,780, forward strand.
GATAAATAAATATTAGCATGGATGTGATAAACTTGGAACAGTTTTAATAAAGAAATGTAGAAATTAATAACTTATGAAAAAACATTTTCATTTAAACTCTGTGTGTCATATCATTGGAATTGTTTCATGTTTATGGAGCCACGTAAAATCGTTAATCTAATAGTGCTTATAATAACTAATATAAATGGATAAAATTACATGTATGGAATTCAACTATAGTTGTAGCTATTACTTCGTATATTTATTGTTCGACACATTGTACATGGATTTCACGGATCATATTTGTAGTTATAAAATGCTATACAATTTAATTTGTGATACACACACCTGCTAGAATTCATGTATTGAACTATAAAATGCTATACATTTAATTTATATCACACACACACCTGTTAGATTTTATGTATTTGATGAATAATGCATTACTTTAATTTTATCGTTAGATGAACTTGCATGTGAAGTTCATAAGTTATATTTTATTAAGTTTAAATTAATAGGGGTTGAATAAAATACTTATTCAAGAGAATAGCACTTGCGAAAAAGCTTGAAAAGTACTAAATGAATTTATGAGATGTATCAATTTTTATGAGGCATTTTGTGAGTCTTTCCAGATTTCTATTCCTATACTAATATTACTTATATTATATTACATGTTTTATTTTAAGCAAGATAAGTTAGTACATTAGTTGTCCTGATTAGTGTAACATTTTATTATGCAAGAACCCACATTTGCTAAAATGTTAGTGTTTTCTGAATGGTCAGAATAACTGAGGATGATTTTGCACTTTAATGTGAAGTAAATAGTAATGTTGTTTATAATGTTAAAAGGCATTAATCTGTGCTGGTGGTTAATCCGCAGATTACTTAATTGCCATTTTTTGTATTTTACACTCATTCCTGCGCTGGTGGTTAATCCGCGAAATTGTGTAATTATACTTATTACTTTATGATGGTGTATAAATCCACAAAGTGTTTAGTGTTATTTAATTCCTATGTGTAGATGAATGCATCCACAGGAATATGGTTTTACTTCATAGATATAAGTTGGGCAAAGTATTTTAGTTATTCTGCTAAATCATCTTCTTCCATTTGTAAGTCTAATTTATAAGTTAGATCATTAAATTGTAGCAGGACATTCTATTCAAGTTACCTCATAATAATTAACTGTTGGTTGATTATTATGTACCTGAATGTAAGTTTAAATTTTCACTTTATTTAATGATTGCATTATAGCTAAATCCTACAGATATAATATTATTTATTATATTATTATAAGTTTATGGTATAGATTTATTGAATCTGGAAATGACATTAGATGTTTCATGAGTTGATGTTGAATTTAGTATAATTTCCTCAATACATTCATTATATCAAATTGAAATATAAGGTATGATTAGGTTTTTAAAAACCGTACCTATGATATGTTATTGAAGAAAGTCGATGGAATTATAATTTATTTATTTTATTTGTTTATTTATGTCTTTAATTATAACATTAGAATTAATTACTTATTATTCATAAATTTGTAAATAAACGTTGATTTATAATTAAACTTACTGTGCCGTTGCTATTTGTCATTCGTAAAATCAGAAATCATAAACCTTGGATAGAGCATACATTGAAGTACATACTATCGTCAACATGATATAAGAGTTTAGTGATATTTTGAGAAAACATTTGGATGCTTTTCGTCTTTGGTAGTTTATGATGTGTAAGGTACAATAAAATCCCATTTACCTTTTCCATCATTTTAGCTTTGCGTAGTTTATTCTAGTATACAATACAAATTGATTATTAAACCTGTAAACAGATTTACCAGATAATGACATGATTGAATATATTTACTTACCGTTTTTAAATTGTCATTTGTCAGTATAATAAGAGTTTCAGTGATATAGTAAACTATAAAAAAAGAACCCAAGTAATTATGTTTATTTATTGCAAAGCTTTACCTGGACTAGCATTTGTATTAAAAATCATATAGATGGTTTAAAGTTTCATAATCTTATGTAGTTCCACAAATTATGCCATCTTGTACATGGTCGGCCATCGGGTCTCATACAATGAAAGTCGCAAATTAAGGTTTGAAAGATAATAACATTACATACTTATAATTTGTTTAATGTATTTTATCATACTACTATGATAGGTCTTCGCGGTACACCCTGGCTGCGATCAAATTAAATCATAAAAAGTTTATGTTATATCATTAGTTTGGTCTGTGGGAAGTTGCTCCAGATTTTGGTTGTGGTCTTTGGTGCACAATATAGATGGCATGATATGCTTTGGTTACAGCTCTTAATAGCTGACAATGTGCAGCGGGAATTGATCGGTGATCAAGGTTACAATTCTTAGCGCACTTATGTTTTGGTGATATTATGTAGTTGGGACAACAATCGAACGGTTACAATATATATATATATTACTGATGAATGCTGTTTCTGCGTGAAATACGTATATTGGAGATCATTTACCTTTTTTACATGTATGTGGCCATATGTATCGGTTGTATAAGATAGATTGGACAGTTGCAGAGAGGCTAAAAGTCTGAGTTCAAATCCCCTATAATTATATTTATATACTCGTATACGCTTATAAATATATGTTTTATTTATAATAAAAATGTTGGTTCATCTTTGAGAACAAGATTATATATAACATACAAAACTTAATTACAAAAAGTTATTTGTAAATCAGTAGTAAACTTAAAAAGAAAGAAAAATTAATAAAAATCTAATAAAATTGATATTGCAATGTTTTATCGTTGAACGTAAAATTAAATTACATTATAATGTCATTTGGATCATTTATTATTAAAATGTTTCATATTTTACCTTTTATTTCATTATAAAGGACATTACATTTTTTATATTCAGCTTTTTAGTTAAATGAAATGTATTTTAAATCATTATGAATAAATAAGTTTTTTTTTTTTTTTAAAAAAGGACAATTTAAAATCAAAAATTCGTAAGATCAGAATAAATATGTTCCCTCATACATATATATATATATATTCACCCACATATCAATAACCATAAATCATTCCAACTTTTGAAGCCATTTGTTTGTAATTGCGTAAGAATGATCGTTGCTAAGCAATTATAAACAAATGGTTTACTAGTTAAAGTAATATTTAGGGTTATCTTTATGTGGGTGGATCTGATTCTCTTATTTTTTCCTAGTTGGCGTTATATGTGGTTGTTTTTTATTCATACATGCAATAAATAGCAGCAAATAATACATAATAAAAATTAACAATTATAATATAAAATAATATTCAACATGTAGTTAAAGTTACTGGTATGCCTTATCATAATTGTGGGTGTTTTCTATTCATATACATAATAAATAGTGCCGGAGAATATATAGTAATAATTAACAGTTGTAATGTAGAAAAAAATATTCCAGAAGTGATCAAAGTTATTTGTACACTCTTATGATAATACTCTGAGAGAGAGATATTATTTTATGGAAAAGTGAATATAGAGCCACAAAATTACAGATTGCAATCAATTGAGAAGTAAATAATATACGCCATGGAGTTATGGACCATGTTGTATCTTTCTACATGATTTCAATTATATGCTATGCAAAGAAAAATATAAACAAACAAAAATGTAAGTAAACAAATAAATAAATTGATAATATTTGAAAGTTTAAAAATATTCTAGATCACCTTATTTTTCCCTCTGAGTGCAGCATGCAATCACATTATATATATATATATATTTCTAAATAATTTTTACGATGTGATGGTAGCCATTTTTTATTTTATAGCAGTATACATGATTATATATAATAATCTTTTTTTTTTCACTTTATGTTGAAACCACGGGTACATTTTATTCTTTTTCTATTATCATTCCTGAGCTTGATATGTGGTATTTTACTTAATAAAAGGCTTTCTGATTATAATGCTTAAAGTTTTATGTTAAACTAATTAGAGATCTTAATTTCTTTATAACAAGACTCTAAAAGAAAAAGTTATTAAAAAAAAGAATGCAGTTTAGTGTATAGTTAACAGTAAAGAAAGACTGATGTTTCACTATTTATTTTATTTTAAAAATAAAAAAAATATGGTAGTTATTTTTTTTATTCTTATAAAAAGACACAGTTAAATATATGTAAAGATACCCCCTCAGTATATTAATAATAACTATATTTTTTAAATTGTATTTAAACTATAATCTTTATATACACATATATGTATAATAAAGAATAGAAATGAGATAATATCCATGTAAATGGAAATAACCTTTAACTTTGTTGACAAGCTATCAATTATTACTAAATGATAGTCACTCAGACCAGACTGTTTTTCTTTAAACCTATAAGTCTTTTGTCTAAGTTTTGTGTTGATTTAAAATGGGGTGCTCTTTTATTACAAACCTAAGTTCTTATATGGATTTAAACCCATAAAGCTATTTTATAGGTGTGAGAATGAGAAACAATAACAACATTTTGGAATTCTGCAATACTTCTCCAGTGTTGAATTAAATATTTCCATAGATTGTAATATAATAAAGAATAGAAATGAGGAGATAATATACATGTAAATAAAAATAACTTTTAATGTTACCAAGAAATTATCATTAACTATTTATTGGCAATCCCTGATTTGGATTTAGGTTTGAAGTAAAAAAGACCCCTTTTACTTCAACAAAAACTTAACCAAAAGAACTATTATAAATATAAATATATATATAAGGTATGTCTATGATAAACAATATGTATTCTATTCTGAGCAATATTTATCAGCAAAAGATGATTTATTATAAACTAGTGAGCTTGCAATAAAATATATACATAAAGAAGATAATAGAAATTACAGATATATAAATCCATTATCAATTCTAAATAAAATAATTGCCAAGATAATTACAACCTGTTTACAATGAATATAATATTCCTACAATCCAAGATAATTAATTGTATTTATAAGTGGTTTTAGCATAATTGATAGTGTCTAAAAATGAGAGAAGTTGTAAAAAAAAACAATGAGTATTAGTTTTCTTTATGCGTTAGATTTATAGATCAGTAATTCTTTAAAAATTTTCATTATGATTAAAGGTTTGAATCTTCAATAAAGGACATTGTCTCATTTTGAAAACTATTTGCAACAGTAATGATTAGTGTATGTGGTGATACTAGAGAGACTAACATTGAGAAGGCTGTATGATGGGTGACTCCTTGTTACTAAACATATTATGTACATTCATAAAAATTATTTTATGGAGTAATATTGAGATGGCTGTGTGATAAAATGACATTCAGCAGCAACTTTAAAAGAAGTATTTTGTAGTTTAAAATGGGAAGCTAAGAAATTAAATAAAGGATTGGAGATTATTTAAGTCATTTAGATTTTACAAATGATATGATTATTTAAATACAAGTATATTATTACTTTTAATCTAGATGTAATTAGAAGGAGTTTGAACTCAGAATTTCAATCTTCCTTTAATCATCAACTCCATCTTATATAATCAATGCACATGAGTACATTACATGTAAAAAAGAGACATATTCAGTGTTCAGTTTATATTAGGATATGAATGCTTCTAACTTTAATGGACAGGTTTTAATCCTCTCCACTCTCCAACTCTTCAGCCATTCATATCATTGTTTTTGCAAATAATGCTTCTGAGTTTTAGGAAATGTTGAAAGAATTATCAGGTGAAAGTAAAAATGTTGTACTAAAGATAAATACTAAAAAGCCTAAATTAGTGAACAATGGATTTTCTCCAAAAGAAGAAAATAAAGATTTATAATTAAGAGTTTAAAGAAGTTACAAACTATATGTAGAAATATAATGAATAAAATTTATCATAGAATTAGAATTCATTGGAGTGTTTTTGCTAGCAATAAGAATATTAAAAGGAAATATACCTATATGTTTGAAAAAAAAAAGGCTTTTTAATAAATGTATTTTAACAGTTCTTTCTTAGAGATCTGAGACTTGGACACTTAACAGAAGAGCAGTACAGAGACTTCTGACCATTCAACAAATTATACAAATATGTAGGTTAGGAGAAAGGATCATAAATAAAATACATGAGTGAGTATTCCAGATATTCTAGATATCACTGAAATATTTAAAAAACTGAAATTGAGGTGATATAGACATATTATAAGAAGAGATGATATTAGTTGGAGATATAAAATCATAAGTGGATGCAAGTGATTTTAAAAGACCTAGAAAAAGACCACATGTTAGATGGATGGATAAAAGAGAGCAGTTTGCTGTGATGTGGAGAATAGAGACTAGAAATCAGAGAAACTGCATTAAAATTAAAGAGAGGCCATCATCCTACAGTAGATCAGTAATGGTTAGAATGATGATGATGACATAATATGTTTATATGTACAAATGAACGCATTATTTCAATTGAATGCAAAAATTTACAGAATTTTATATTTATATATGAAATGGCTTAAAGATTCTGGATATTATACTTACTATCTAATATTTTTTTTTATTTCTAGATCTGAGAGGCTGAAATGAAGGATTTGCCTTGATATTTATCTAATATAATAAAGCTACAGTTTATAAAGGAAATTTACACATTACTTTTATTTTATCTGACTTAGATATTTTTTAATTTCCTGCAGGATAAATTGGATATTATTACTGTTTATGAACAAGTATTTTATTTTCTTTTTTAGAGAAAATTATGTGTAGAAGTAAACAATGTTTATAACTCCATTCTATATTTCGTATATCAATTTGTGACTCCTCAGAGGATAGTAAAAATTATTGAGAGACAATATTTTTATGAAAAATTCTCTTAAATTAGTTTTTTGTTTGGAAAGAATTTAATTTTTAAAAATAAATAAAACAACATGAAAATAATTTATTTTTGTATGTATCATATTTTTTTGGGAAGTGTATGACTACTTTCAACAATTTTATTTCTATTAAAATATTAGGACATATAAATTTGTATATGAATTAAAGCTACTATCATTTTTTTTTATAAATATCTTCACATACATATACTTACAAATGAGACTTTATAAAAACAAATAATGAGTCATACTAAATTATAATTTGAAGAAGGGCTTACAATAATAAAATATTGTGCACGGCTACTTCCCACCATGCCAATATAAAATTCTACTATTCCAAATATGCAAAGTAGCTGACAGTTTTGACAGGTGAACAGTCTTTTTCAGGATTCACATATAATAATTACATAAATGATGTTCAGACATTGTTATTTATATAGCATCTTTTATCAGCAAGTTATAAATTAGCCATTCAAATTAATATCTGCATTAGAAAATAAAATAAAAACAAGCAAAATAGGTGCTCTATGGTAATTTCATAGAATATTAATACATAAAGACATTACTTGGATCCAGGTTAGATACTAATGATTGGGTACTTATTTTGGTATGATCAAATAAATATTTTAATTACGTGTCCTAAAATGATATACTTTCCATGGAAAAAAGGTAATTATTATACATAAAAGATAAACGGGTTACCTTTTCTATTTGAAAGCATATAAAATAATTTATCATTAGAAAAGAAACATGATCATCATCATTTATGTTTTGACAAGTCATGTTTTAACACAATTTACTTTCACATTTTTCAGTTAGAACTTCATCATAAACTAGATGATGATGAATCCTTGTTGATGTTTTAATAATTAATAATCTATTGTAAGAAGTAGGTATAAATGCTCCAAACTTAGGTTTTTTTTCCTTTGGGATCAGGTAAAGACAGATGTTATTACAACTAATTTGCTTCAGTCAGTTTGACAAATAATTAAATTTCTAAAAAATATTTAAGGACTATGCTGGATGGAATATATTTTATTTATCTCAGTCACTTAATTAAAATTTCTTAACTAAAGTAAATATCTTATTTGTGATGTTTACTGCAAGTGCAATGTTAAAGCATTACAAATATAGTGGAAACACAAACTATTCATAATTTTACTCCAAACCCCTCTTGCATTCAAATACATGCCTTTTTTTGATAAATAATAATTAGAATATAATATGTATTGTTCATTGAACTGCTAGTGTACAGTATTCTTCAACCAACACACACACACACACATATATATATAATGGACACTATTATATACATATATATTCTAATATTTATTAATAAGATTATATATATAACTACAACCATTAAATGTCTGTATTTTTAAATCATATAATAATAATTCAAACAAATATATTTAACACAGTATTCAAAATTAAATAATATATTCTTTACCAGAAGTACTTTCAATTGTTTCACTGACAATCTTTATCAACTGTTAATACAAACATACAAAAAACAAAAATCTGCATTACCCATCATTCAATCTATTCAAATTTCCCACAATTCTGTTGTCTTTATATTAGCTGATTGTTTATTCATTAAACCACCTCTATTCCTAGATATCATCATTGCCTCTTTAATTTTACGTTTTTCACTACACCTTTCAATTTGAATAATTTTTATATCTCTTATTAAATTTAAAACCATAATTACATGTTTTATTATGATCAAATATAATTGATGGAGTATTCATATTTACTGAAGATATATTTTCTTTCTGTACACGTTTATATAATGTCTTATGATCATTATATCGTTTTTGTAATGTACCTTTGGATTCCCCTATGTATTTTATTCCACAACCACATTCCAACATATATATATATATATATATATATATATATATATATATATATATATATATATATAACAGAACTTAATTCAAACTTAGAAATCTTGGCTTTGGAGTTATTTATCATATCATTTATATTATTTGAAGAGAAAAAAGAAATTCTACACAAACCACTATAAAGTTTATTAATTAATTTAGCTTGTTGATTAGATATAAAAGGAATAGAAATCCATTTATCACTTTTTAATTTACTTAATATTTTCTTATTATTACTTTTATTTTGATTATATTTTGTAATTGTATTATAAATAATATTCCATCCATAACCAACATTCAACATATCAGTAATATATACATTAATATTTTCAATTTTATCACTAATAAATTTGCACAAATAATCATTTCTAAACAAAAATGACTTCAAACCAGCTAATTTATGACCCATATGAACTTTAATATGGAATATAACCCCTAATTTCCACAGGCTTTAAAATCATATTATAATCAAACACATTATTATTTCTTTTAATAAATATATCTAAAAACTTTATAGAATCTTCTTTCTCTTCATTTAACACCCATTTTACATTATTAATCATATTTAACTCATTAAACAAATTAACTATTATTTCATAATGTGCACATATAAATACATCATCAACATATCTACAATATACTTTAATTTCTTTATATTTTATCTGAGACAATATCTTAACCTCATAACTAATAATAAAAAAGTTACAAATCTATAATTAATTTTGAATACTGTGTTAATAGTAATAATAACAAGTCAGATGTCACATGACTTATATATAGCTTGCACTTACAAATATGTAAAATTAAGAGCATGCTAATGAGCTCTAAACAAGCTTTTTTTTATTTATTTATGATAAATGCTACTACAAGAGAAGGCATTCAAATAATTTTATATATATATATTTAGCAGGATGGGGGGTATCAAAGTAGAAAGTGGAATAAAATAATTTGAACTGGGTGATGACAAAACCATCATCACTCCCAGCCAATATAAAATGAATTTGAAATACAAATATCAATAACTTTAATTTACAAAGTATATATAAGTATAAAGATATTTAATAATAAAATGAGATTTGAGAATCTCTGTGATCTTTGAGAGATGTTCCAGCTAACTCAGAAGAGCAACTAAAATATACATCAATTATATATCAACCAGCATTATCAAAAGTCAAAGTAAGAATAAGTAAATATGAAGAGAACCAACCATTATCATTAATGGGTGTAAACAAATCAGTACAATATGTCAATATAGCAAATCAACAGACCATCTTGTGGCTGGATGTGAACAATAAAAATATGAATCAACAGTCAACCTTGTGACTGGATTGTAAATGGGTCTTCTGTAGACCAGGCTAACTATTGAGCTTTGCCACCTTGGGCAATTATTTAAACATAACTTGGATGCACCAGCTTAGTGCCCATCCATTAAAAATACACAATAATCAGAAATCAAAACAATAATACTGAGATATTTAAAACATGCTGATCATAACACTCATAATAAGGCTAAACTAAAATAAAAGATAGTGCATGGGATTTAAAAAGTATCCTCTTTTGCCCAACCAGGATAATGATTGATCATCTCCGGATGCCCCAACACACTAAATACACATCCCCATTTATATATTCATCCTGTGCATGAATCTAGCTCAGAGAACATAAGCTCTATTACTGTATGTGAAGAAGAGATGATGGAAACAATTTTAACAATTAAGTCAGTTTACTAATAACAATAAAAAATGGTATTTAAGGTCTTATAGGTTAAGGGTTCTGATTTTGAATGATACACAATATACAAAATTCAAATTATTACATTGATTTACATAATTAGTATTCAAAATTCCAATTGTTACCTTGATTTACATATATATGTGCACAGATGTGCGATTTCTAACATACAATTATTATTCACAAACAAAAAAAATGATTATAATTTTATATATATGAGTGTGTGTGTATATATGCACACTGACGTTTACATCACATTTTAACTTAACAGCAATAATATTATATTTTCATTATTAAATTCTTTGGAAAATATGCACAAATTTCATACATATATGTGTGTGTATAAACAATATATATATATAATTTAAAATTAATTTCAATTTATAAGTTCTTAAGAGTATAGTCAATTTTTGACAGGTATTTATTGATTAATTATCAATGTTTTTAAATTAAATTATTGCATCATTGATTCTTTACATTTTTTTAAATATAATTTCTTCAAAATAATGTCCAAGGGATTATTGTTCAAAAACATCCCTTTTGCAAAATTACTTTATATTCTTTTAAAATATATAAATTTTAAACTGACATTAAAATAATATTGTTCTATATATGTCTTTTTAAATGAATTATTTTAAAATAACTCACCAGCTATATATATATGTTTAGGTGTGTTTCTCTGCATATATCTGATGCAGCATATGTGTAATTAATTCTTCAGCAAGCTGGAAGATTTTTCTTGATGAGTTTGGTTTTTAATGACTGTCATAATCAGGAAAAATATAATCTATGTATAATGTTGGTCTGTAGTTGGTCTCCCATCTGTGTAGAGCTGTTCCAGGCAAGCAGCTGTCTTCTCCACATTTAAGGCTATGAATTTCAGCACAAAGATTTGGGTCACTTTCTCCATGTGAATTCAAACTGCTGTGAAGGAAATATTAGCAGCTCCTGACTCTAATGTTCTGCCTTCAGCTACATCAGTTCATGGTAACTATTCTGCCAGTTCTATGGTCAGCTAAAACCAACTGCTGCAATCTTCAAGAAGCTGCAACAAAATATTATAA